>JARFYF010000002.1:57046376-57064005 GCA_030265395.1 Rhina ancylostomus | reverse complement strand
GTGTTTGTCCTGAGGAAGTATCCTGACTCCAGTCTTGTATCAGTGTGCTGCATTTGGGTTCTCTGTGAATTTGCTCCGGATCAACATTGTGACACTCTCCAATGCATAATTTTAATTTTTTTCCCCAAGATCAGAAGTTACCCAAGGAATGGAGTAGATTTATTGATTCATAAAGAAGTTATAGTACCTGCAATTATTGCAAGCCAGCATAGTGTGCTCATTTCTCCAGAGGTAAGACAGCAGGGGTACTAACTATTTCTGAAGTTTGCTTAAAAAGCTTTTAAATTAAAGAATGCTGTCTCAACATCCTTCTGATCTTTCTCATGTAATTCTTTCCCTAATCACAATTTCTTGACCATTACACAAGAGCAAAAGAACACAAGAAAACAGGATTAGAAGATTACCTTGCCCCCTCAAGCCTGCCTGCCATTCAGTATGATCATGGCTGGTCTAAGCTGGCATCAACTCATCTGTTCCATTGTATTCCTAAATTGTCTTACATCTCGGAACCTAATTCTATCTTAATGCACCATTTGATAGTGCACTGCAGCAGATGTGCAATCTACCAATATAGCACAAACCAATATACAAACTTCACATCAAATAAGTAGATTTTCTGTTCAATGATCTGACCTAAATATATGTTACTATTTTACACTATCTACTGTGCACATTTCAGATAGTTTTCCCCAGAGTTATATACCTTAGATTTCTCCTTTCCTTCTATTTTCAGATATCATTACATCTACTTGTATTAAATGCTATTTGTCTGTTTAACACAAATCAATTGTGTAAATTTTGGTAGATGAAATAATCATTTCACTACTTTTTCAATTGATTGCCTGAAATAAACAGCTGAACCAAAAGACAAAGACACAAGAAATTCTGCAGATGCTGGAATCTGGAGCAATACACAAAAAAAATTCTGGAGGAACTCAGCGGGTCAGTCAGCATCCATGGAGGGAAATAAGCAGTCGATGTTTTGGGCCGAGACCCTTCAAGAAATGCTTGTCCATGCCTTTTTTAAAAAACAGGTTAGTCCCATTTATTCCATAGAATCAGTCATACAGCACAGAAGCACGCCTTTTGGCCAACCATGTCCATACCAAACATTGTACCAATCTATAGTGATCCCATTTACCTGCATGGGTTCATAGCCTTCTATGCCTATGTAATTCAAATACTTGTCTAGATGCTTTTTAACTTTCATGAGAGTATCTGCCTCCATACATTGCATTCCAGCTCCAAACCCCCTATATGTGAAAATTTCTCCTTTAGATCCCCTCTGAGCTTCATACCTCTCACATTAAACCTATGCCCTCTCATCTTAGACATGCCCACCAAGGGAAAAAGATTGTAAATAGCTACCCCATCTATCCCCTCATAATTTTAAATGCCTCTATCAGAACTACTCCACTGCAGAGAAAACAAACCTCGCCTATCCCATCCTTCCTTATAACATTTCAGTCAGTGTGTCAAAGAAAAAGTGCTCATTGCTAATGTCAAAGAAAGTTGACTACCAAGAGGTAGTGGTTTCCTCTTTTCCATTGTTGGCTGCAGTCGGCCAACAGATCCAGGGGATCTGTTACATCCAGCAACATGAATAGCTAATCGTGTTGAAGAACTATGAGAATCAGTAAACTAATTAAAAGAAAAAGTAAATGCAGCCTCACTAAACTTTCAACAAGTAACAGACCACACAATGAAAAATGGAATGTACACAGGAGATTAAGAGAAATTGAAATAACACAATTACATGAAAAAGGCAAGACAATGTTGCTATTATACCTGAGGAAAAGATAACCAGAAATTAAATGATTCAGCAGTAATTAAGACTTAGAAGAACAATAAGATCTCAGCAACAACTTATTCAACAAGATGCAACATTTTGCTTTTTTTAAAAAGATTAGTTCATAAAATGATTAAGCATCCATCTGTTCACTTTTCCCACTGACAATTCCTGTGTTTCTGTGTTTAATTGCATATGTCTGAATTCCAGAAGTTGCCATCAAATGTCCTGACTTGCAATGGTCACGCTGATGGATTCACCATTATCGTAAATCCTAGGTATTTGCTTTTCCTTTTGACTTTAAGTCCTCAATTGATGATGAAGTCTGTTAATTATTTTCTACATTTATACAGAGGTGAGATTAAAGCTTCAAAATAATAGTTGATAGAACAAGGCTGCTTTTTCTTAATCCAGTGCACAAAGTGTTATTGCAGTAAATCATCCACATGCAAAGATTAATATAGCCAGCTTCTGCCTCAACCCTACTGTGACTGAATGGGAGAAGTGGACCTCCACCTGAGTTTAACTTATTGTTGCAAGTAATCATTGACAACAAAAGGAACTATCAGCTCTCAGCATCATTTGCATCCAATTATAATTATCTGCAGAGACAGCAGACCTTGCTTGAAACTAATTCTATCATATATAAATATTACTTGCTGCTTTGAAAGCAAAACACAACAATTTGAATAAAATTAAATGAAACGCATGAAAAATCACACTATACAATCACAATCAAGAATGACTTGCATAGTAATTCCAAAAATTACTGAGAAAATATCATTGAATAAATAAAGTGCCCAGCAGAGTGCCAACAATATGAAATAAATTATCACAGTCTGATGGAATATCTTTTGACATTCTTAACTAATGTGCTGTATTTTACCTTCAAGACGTGAGTAGCTATCCTGCTGCTCCACATTAACAGCAATTTAAAGATTTTCAGATGCAGTTCACACTACTTTAAATCAAGGTTTTCTTTAATTGTTCATAGTCTGTCTGTTGTAACTAACATGAACTAACAAGTGAGGTGATGTCCCATAGTTTAAGGGCAAACAAAAACATGCAGTCATGTTTGACCTCTTAAAAAAAGGGTAAACTGAAGGGAATGAAATTAAGGAACTTGTCCAGAATGTGCTCAATAAGATCTGCTATCAAAACCTAAGGTGAATCTGTCTGAATAAATGTTGGCACTAAAAACAAATTAAGCATATTCTCGGCTCCTGACAGGCAAGTGTTGCAAAAAGCTCGCTGAATGCCACACTATAATAATTGAATATTATTGCACAAATGTGATCCAACGTAGAGCAAGTCACCTGTAGCTGTCTGCGCTTCCACAATTGACTTAAAACAGCCCCAGTTTTTAATGCAACCAAGGAAAGTCATGTAGGCAAGGCATCATTTGTTCACAAAGCTCTTCCATAAGAGATTTTAAACATTTCTTTAATTTTCAGTACTCCAAATGTTTATTTGAAAAACAGCAACTGTAGAGATATGCTGCAGAGAGGTTGGAGGTCAGTGCAGAAGATTTCATTTGAACTTTTATTTTAAAATACATTTCCTTTTTCTTCCCTCAAAGGGCCCAGAAGTTATTGAAGAAGATCTAAAAACAAAACCATAAAATTTAAGGTTGGTAACTTGCACTTACGTTGTGATCACAGCTGAGGATTCTATAAATCTCAGTGTTTTTTCTTTCCATCAACTTGACAAGCTGACTTTATGGCATCTGTGATGAACACGCATGATTTGACTCTTACAGTGGCAGCACTGAATTGCCTGTAAGCATTAGTCGAGCTTGAGACAGTTTAAAGCAGGCATGCAGAGCTGCAAAATATAGGTTAATCTGCTGGATACAGAAGTCGTGAAAAGCAAACCACAAGTAACTTCACAAATGAAACCTCAGATGATAATGAACAAGAATGATTTGTAAACTGTACATCTATTCTAACAAAATGATAAAAAGGGAATGGATGACTTTTACCAGGGAGAATATAGCAAGGAAACTGAGAAAGTAAATCTGGCAAAGAAACTGTTGGGTTTTTACCAAATTGTAACAAGTGATATGCAGGTATCACATTGACTGCATTCAGTACTCACTGAAGGGCTGACACATCCATCAGCACATAAACTATCAGAGGAAGTGCTTGTCAGCATAATAGCTTCAAAATGATTGTTCAATAACTGAGCGCTTTCTGGTGAGGCAATAATGTGAAGCCTGCTTTAAATCTGATGTCTGTTCAGCGTTGAATTAATATGGTCACTAAGTATGGTAACATGTTTACTTCAGTAACATCACCTTGAAAGGAGAAGAAAACAAAATCAGTGACCCTGCCTTACAGTGCATGTGGAAGAATTGATCAATCACACAATGCTTCGCCCAAAACTACCACATGAGAAAGTGCCAATGGCCTGAAGAAGAGGGTCCAACCTGCATCTATGGCATTAGACCCAAACATAACACATTATCTTTTCAAGAAATGGGGAAAGATAAGTTTATTCTTTCTTTCTGCATTCTGATCTAAATCCAGTTATCAATGAATGAGTTGGCGAAATTCAGAACTCGTAACGGGAAAGACCAATTGTTTTCACGTGGAACATTTTGCAGGTTTGAGAAGAATCAAAGAAAAAATGTCAGATTGTATTGTTGTAACTTTTAAATTATGACACACTTCCAGAAACTCTGTGGGTCTATACAGATGTCAATGAACAAGAGATCTTTGACACCATTGCCAGCAATCTGCATGTTTTAAAAAAAGCGCACCAATGTTTTAAAAAAACTGAGAGGAAATACAGAGGCTTTTCAGCATCTGCAATGAGCAAGCTAACATTCAACAGCACACTCTTCTCCAGAAGCTACATCTAATTCCTCCTCGATATCTAAAACATTTAAGAGACTTTTGTCCTTCAAAATGATGACACAGTAACTCCAATATTTTTTCATGGATACATAATAAGCTTGCGAGTTCCAGTCAGAAGAAGCTGGTTTTTCCACAACTGATTTTGTTCTAATCTTTGAACTTCAATTTGGTATGTTGCCAAAAGCAGCCCTTATTTTGTGAACAATGTTCAAAGAATACAAAAATATAACAGGGACCACAGTTAACCTTATTTTGCATATAATTGGCTGTATTAATTACATCTATGCTGAATTATTTCCTATATATTTAGAAGCATGCTGTTTGATTTTAAATCAATATTTACATTTTGAGAGGTGGGAAAAGGGGGAAGTGGAGGAGAGAAGTTGGTATCCTGACATACTCAAATGTTATAATAATCAAAGATAGCACTGACTAGTTTGAATTTCCTTTTAAAATATTAATTTGAAGTAGCAATGAATAATCAAAATATTCTAAGCACAGCAAAATCAAAATTTGTAGAGTCTCGCTGCCACTTTAAAAAAATTGTAAAAGCTTGCTGACAACCTGAGCAAGTTACATATGCCATGAGTTATTAAAAAAACATCAAGTTATAGTTGGAAGGTGTAAAATTCTGCCTCTCCAATAAAGTTTACAGATGAACTTCAGCACTACATATTCTAACCTTACTAATCAGCCACTAAAATTAGAGGTACTCCTCATCAGCTAATTTCACTTACACAAAACAGGACCCTGTGTTTCTGAAACATACTACTCACTGCAGGCACAATTGCTGAGCTTGAATCAAACAAAATGCCTGCTTCAAACAAAGCCCTAAACATTAACCTCCAGCTATCTGCACAAGTCACTGATTACATACAGTACATCAAAAATTAACTAAAAGCCTCCAAACACAGCAGGAGTTTCGGAAATGAAATACTCACCACCTCAAGTCTGCCAAACAACTAGTATATAAATGATCCCTTTAATTAAATTCTGGCTGGAATCTGCGCAGGTAAGCAATTACTTGTGTGCAGTTTGTCGAGATCAGAAAGCAGAAAGCTATGGAGGAGGTTTGGCTCCAGCTTCGTCCAAATGAAAGCTTATATTTCTCATTGGCTGGAAGCAGAACAAACCTTGGAGATTCATTTGGGTAAAGATCACGTGATAACCTATCATCGCCTGGCTGGCAGCTGATACAGTGCTGGCATAGCACAGAATATTATAGCCCTCCAGCAGTAATCAGTCTCTGCCAGCTTTCAATTTGTGTGTGTACACAAGTGAATGAACGTATTTCAGACCTTCAAAATGTGCTGATTCTCCAACTTGTCAATGTGTGCTCAAATCCTGCTAGAATAGACCTTATTAACTATGGGACAGCACAGTAGAAGCTCTGTCAACTGCCTTTCAAAGGGCTGGCAGTAAAGTTAGACTCTAAATATTTCAAAGGCCAATGACCTGAAAATTGTAAAATGTCAGACATTGCATCTATTTACTTTTGCTGTCTGGAGCTTTTGTCATTTTGTGATACGACAAAGAGGTGTGAGAGACAAGAAAAAGCATAAAGTAAAGCTTATATGTATGATATTTCCAGGAATGACTCACAATAAAAATGAAACTTAATGTGGAAAAGAGGCAGAAGTAAATTCATTTTAAGATGATAATTAGCTAAAACCGTAAATCATGAGTATCCAAGTCGATTTTTAAACATTAGCCAGGATGAGATTAGTCTTTTAAAATCACTCTCAGACTAATTAAGAATGTGTGCGCTTCAGGCTGGGTTTGGCTTTTATGCAGGCAGGGGCCATTGATGTGAACTACTCAAGTGTTTCACATCAGTGTTATACAATGTTGAAACATAATTACACAAACAATGATAATGGCTAGCCAGCCAGATGTAGAATTATAATATAAAAATTGTAAAACTTTGAAAATTATTTGACAGCGAATAATTTTCTCCAAAGGCAAAATAACCATTTCCAAACAGAGCTGTATGGTATCGACACATACAAGAGCAAGTCCTTCACATTGTTCAAAAGAAATCTTCAAACAGCAGCAGATGATGGAAGGTGTCCTCTCATCAAACATTAGCAGATTTCAACTGCAAATGGAATTCTGCAGCAGCACTCATTACAATTCTGACCATTCACTTACCTGCATAATTCCACTTATTTAAATTGCACATTTATGTCAAGATTTATTATTCAAAAAATCTTCACCAAACATTTTTTTGGATAAAGCCAATCAGTTTTGCATTAATAAAAGATGCAAGATATTTAGTTTTCACAAACCATTCTATTCAACAAAAAAACGTATTTGTAATTTGTATTATGGAAGCAGGAGAAGCATCTGAATACTTGACAAGTAGGACCAGACCGTGAGCTTCTAAACATACATTGCAGTGTGTCTCTACCAAATTTCCTTACCTTCAATACCTGTAAACTAAACTAGCACCTAAATTACCACTTAAACTATCCACTTGGCACATCAATCCAAAATGTAGTGCCCTGAGACAAATATGTTAAAATTAAAATTTTGACAAACTTTGATTTCCCAACTTTGGATCCAATCTGTCTCTCTGCCTTGGATCCCATGGGTTTTTATGTTTTTGACCAGCTGCCATGTGGTATCATGTCAAGTGTTTTACTAAAATTCATGCAGACTATTTCAAACTCAATGCCCTCGGCAATCCCCCTTGATACCTCTATAAAAATGTCAATCCATTTAGCCATTCACAACATTCTCGTAAATCCATGTTAACTGTCTTTTATTGATCCGTCTCCTTCGACAAAAAGCAGCTCTAGATCTTTTAAATTGAACAGTTCTAATTTCTTTTATCCATTCTCCAGGATGTGGGTGTCAGTGGCAAGGCCAACATTTATTATCCATCCCTAATTTTCCTTGAGAAGGCAATGGTGAGCAACCTTCTTGAATTACTGCATTCTTCTGGTGAAGGTGATCCTATAATGCTGTTGCGTACGGAGTTCCCGAAATTGTCAATGAAGAAATGGCAATATATTACTAAGTCAGTCTGGCATGTGACACGGAGGGGGATCTGTCGATGGTCTGGTTCCTCTGTGCTTCCTACCCTGCAACCTTTAATTGATAATTTTGAAAAATATGATCTCCCACAAAGTAATCTGATGACCAATGGCCTCTTAGTTCCCACCTATTAGGTTGATGCTTCAATATATATTTTAATGGTGTATTCATGTACAGTACTACGATTTTGAGGATGATTATTTCTCAGTGAAATACATGAACTTCTGAATTCTAAACACAAATTAGCCTCAACTCTGTATGACATTACATTGTGCTAAATTGGCTGCTCAGGCTTATCCTGCACATGACCTGCGGCCCTAGTCCTGAGGCTGCCCTGTTCCTGAGCCTCTTTGTTCTCATTTCCTTCAACAATATACCTCACCTCTTCATCCACGCTGACATGGTCTCTATTTCAGCCAATGACTCAGTAGGATATTTTGCAGCCACAGCACTCTCAATTATATTATCAGCTCCTTCAAAACAGACATTAAACCAGCACTCAGTGAAAATTCTAAAATAGTAGTTGTAAAATACACAACAGAGATTATTTTTATTTCTAATTTACCAGAGGCCAAAATGTCTCATGCCATGGTAGGAAAGAAGAAATTAGGTTCAACATCCTTTACTCTATTGTTGAATGCAATTTTTTCCCACAATGAAGGAATGTTAAGAAGCTGCAATTGATGAAATTTAAACAATTCCATCCAGATGAAAGTTAGAAAATATATTACAATTTGAGGAGCACAAGCTAATTATTTCCTGTTGCATCTTCCACGTGTATTGATTTATTTGCAAAAATCAAGTGTTTTTGAAATCATTTTTAATCTCATCATGTACTTCTGTAGAAATCTGACCTTTTCATTTAGTTGGAAGTACTGATTGCCATTCAGCACCAACATTAGCAACAAACAGAGCTGGTGTGTGACTGAATCAATGGAACGGATATCAGCAGCTTTTCCGTTTTAACCCATCATAGCTCAGTACTGCTGGATAGGATAACTTAGTTTAAAAAAAACAAGCAGTAAGAATAAAAGCCAAAACTCTGCTTCCAAAATCCTTTTACAAAGATTATTTTTCTCTGGCAGCTGCGTTTTCCATGATGAATTATATACCGAGAAATTCTTTTGAAAGAACAGGACACTGGTGTGATCTCAGGAGGAAATGATTTGTTGCAACCACCTAAGTAGTTGCAGTCTTTCTCACGATGAATCTCAATGCTATTTCCTTTTTTCACGTTACTCACTTTTTACCCACATTTTCCACACTTAAGTGTTCTCTCTTGTTGGGCTCGATGGGCAGTAACTTAATGGCAACAGCTTAAGGAAGTTATGCTGTAACAAATCACTTGCATCTGTGATACCTGCTTGGTAACACTTCTTCCCCTTGGTTTAGCTGAGGTCTTGTTGACTTTTGCTGAACATTTAACTCTTCAAAACCATAGTATTTGGAAAGAAGAATTAAGCAATGAATCAACCAGTAATATTCACTCTGGCAGGGGCATTGAAGCGTTGTTTACAATTTTAGCTTTGCTGTTAAGCATTTAACAGGCTTTTTTATGAACATTTTTTCACCTCACGCAATACATGCAGAGCAAATACGTTGAACCAAATTCTCTGGCCAAGGTGACCTCCACACATCAGCTCTACAAAAACTGTGGAGGCCCAGGGTTCAAGGTCTCCATTAACAATATGCAGAAATTCATCAAGATAAATGAAATATTGACTGCAGTGATTCATTCATAATGAAAATACTTCCCTGCAACATGATCTTCTGCTTCGGTGATCATTAAATTTGCTCAAGTATTATTTATATGAATAAAATTCCATTTGGAACAAATGGATTTGCTGGAAATAAACAGGTAATAAGATTGTAAAAAATTAATGATGCAATCTAAAGATCACTGGCAACATAATTCTAAAATATTTTGAACACTGCTGGAAAATTTGCAGCTTTCATTTTGCTGACCTTGCTAAGTCCTCAAGTTATGAAAATAAAACTTTCATAACCTTGTGCAAATGGTATTCATTCCTTCATTTAAAAAAATATTTATTTTACGCATTAATTTTAACAGTGATCTTTGTAGCTAATGTACTCAGTAACACAACTACCTGCTTCTGCCTTGATAAAGTTCATGAAGCACGTACAACAGCAGGTCCAAAATTTCATTCACATTACTTGGATGCATCATTCTATTGAACTTTCCATAAATGAAATCAAAGGATTCAAAAAACGTGCATGTAAATTTTGTTTGAACATCTCAATAGCTATTTTAAATCATCATTTTGAGATCTTTTTCAGCTCCAACTTCAGACCTATTCAATTTTTAAACATATCCCTCACTCACACAAAATTAAATTTTCCATGAAGATCAAATGTTTTTGATAACATTGCAATGTCAGAATTATATTTCTGCAGGGTCATTTATCAAACACTTCCATTATTCAGTAATGCATTTACAGCAGAAGATACTGTATTAAATGGTCCAGTGCTACAGCACCAGAGATTGAGATAGTACTTGCTTGTGTCAATGTCAGCTGGACAATCTCAGAGTCGGACACAAACAGGAAAGAATTTAGTTCAATCAGACATGGACTCATTTGCCTCATTTCCATTTGTTGAAGGAAATGACCTGACTCTTTTTCCACTCAAAAATCTTTCTACAGTCTAGGAGATTGGCAGATAATGTTGTTTGTATGTTCTGGGAGTTCTGATGCCATCTCTTGAATCCCTCCTTGCCATTTATTCAATAGAATGATTTAACAGAAAGCTCTTCATTTGCACGGATACAAAATTATTACTTGCACTAATCTAATGAACGCATTGCAACAGATGGCAATAGGTCACTTCTCTTGAGATTTTATTTCTGACCATTTGCCCATACCGATACTGTAAATTCCAAATCTCCCAGTTACATAGACATCTCAGCTTCACAATGGTTTACAAAGATTCAGATTACAAACATGACTAAAATCCTTCCAGTGATAGCAAAACCACAAATAAATCTGTCAGATACTTGGAACAGATCATATTAAGATGATGCAATTGTGCATGCAATTGTGAAAGAGAAATTCACAAATGGCTTCACCTCATTACAAAAGTGATAGCGGATGAGAGCTGTTCACAGGAAGGACAAGTTTGTTTCTCTGATTTGCGTTGGCTTTGATCAAGAGCAGTATTTGGCCTTGTTATTGCATTAACAAGGAGATGTGAATATAGAACAAACAGGAAAATATTCTGAAGCAGCTTCAGTCAAATGATCAGACAGTAATGCAAGCCAAGGCTATGAATATTTATCTGTGTGGCATCTAAGGTCCCAGATGATCTAGCCATGTTGTCCAGTTCTGATGGAAGATCACTAGATCACTGACCCCAAACATTAATTCTTTTGCTCAGATGCTGCCTGATCTGCTGAATATCTACTATTTGGTACAGTGGGTAAATTAAATACTCAAGTGATAAAGTCCAGGAAGATCTTGCAATAATACATTGAGTACTTGAGTAATCTAATCACAACCAAGTGATATTGCAGGCAATGAAATAGTCCCCAAAATCCCAGCTAACAGACGACAGAAATAAAACTGGCAATAAGCAATGCAACTATTGTCAGCGAAAAGGTGGTCTGAAAATGAAGGAAAAAATACTTCCAACCAAGATTTAGGGTTATCTAAATGTGGAAGTGTTAATGCAGCTGCCTTGAATTTTTGGTTATGACCTGAACGGTGATAAATATCTGATTTTTGTACCACAGGGAATTGGTTCAAAGATTAAATTGAAAAACATTGGGAACAACATCCACTCCCACACTGGGCTTTCTCCTCGAGGATCCTAGGGACATGCTGATTGATGGGTTGATTGGTTGCTATAAATTTTCCCTGGTGAGTAGTAGAATCTGGTGGGAGATGAATAGGGAAAAGGAAGCATAAAATGGGATTAGTCTATGATTGGAGTGAATGGGTGCTTGATGGTTGGTGGGGACTTGGTGGGCTGAAGGGCCTTTTCTCTGTACTGTATGCCTATGTCACCATATGGTGTACACTTTCTCAATAATATTGTGTCCTTAATATCAAGGTTGTGTGAATAAATATGGAACCAACAATTTTTTTTACTTGGATGTGCAAATCAGCAGCAAGATTTAGAAACCTTATGGAGGTACTGAGAACTAAACAAATTACTGATGAAAACATTCTTGTTGTGAATTGAGAAGCACAAAGATGATTTTGGCATTTTAAATAGCTTTGCGGTCATCTGCAAAACTCAATTATCAGGGAAGCTATTCTTACACTGTTAAGTATTTTATTGCCCTGGCACCTACTCAATTCCAGTTGCTGTCTTCTTGCTTATAATTCCAATGACTTGATTTCAACCACATTAACGACTTTAGCTGGCTAACAAAAGGCATTAATGATGCACAGCTCAGATAAATGTTCCTGCACTGCACCTGTTGAAATGAAAACAAAATTAATTTATTCTGGAGCAGGTTATAACAAATGCTTCATGCTTTTATCCCCTCAATGTTGGCAGGGAGATTTAAATCAAGTTTCCCTGGATATTTTTTTCCCTCCTCACAGTGCAATTTGAGCTATTCTCTCTGCGGTTCTTTTAATTTCAGTCCACATCACATAGGAACAAAGAAATGCATTCTGTAGCAACCAGGAAAGATTTTCTCACAAGTCATAAATAACTCACCATGCATTGTGCACAGTGAAAATTTCCTCTATTGATTATCCTTTCAAAGGAGGCCAAGGATTCATTCCACAGAGTCCCTTCACTCTCGTCACCCTATCCAGCAATAACAGCATTTTCAGCCTCAAGTGACGTCAGATGTGTACCAAAATAGGATAGAATAGTTAAGTGAAAAAACATCATTAGTTGTAGGGGGTTGGATTTGCAAGTTACAAAAGCAACAAAAGAAAACTTCAGTGAGTGGACAAAGTATGGCAGATGGGATTGAATGCAGGTTAATGTGAGGTCATGCACTTTAGATTTGTTATTTTCAAAATGCTGAGAGACAAGAAGCGGCAGAGTCCAAAAGGATTTCAGGTTCAACACACATCACCAAAAGTGACTGGCTTTTTGGTTAATTTATGTGAAGGCACAAAGGGAATTTGTGGCTTTTTCCTCAAGAGATCCATCTGATTCAATGATGATGGAAGAATGAAAGCTGTTATGGCTCCTGAGGTTACAGACAGTGGTCAAATACAATTTCAGGACTGCTGTTGGCTATAGGGGATCAGCCACGTTTAACATTGAGGTATTCCACTACCAAAATCTCCATGATTTTACCAGGAAATGCCAAATTTATAAACTGTCAATGAGACAGCCTTGACCAATTTACCAAAATCAATATACTGGATGGACTATGGTGAGCAATGTGGATATCTGATAATGAGGGGAAAAAGTGCTTCCAAAATGATTCTTCCCTCAAACAAAATCTCTCTTAAATCATCCAAAGAGAAAATAAATCACAAATTGTCAGAAACAAATGTGTACTTGACAAA
Organism: Rhina ancylostomus; assembly: GCA_030265395.1. Taxonomy (NCBI): domain Eukaryota; kingdom Metazoa; phylum Chordata; class Chondrichthyes; order Rhinopristiformes; family Rhinidae; genus Rhina; species Rhina ancylostomus. The sequence goes on along the minus strand of JARFYF010000002.1, from coordinate 57,050,821 downwards.
AGCACATATTGCAGGAACATAGTAAGAAACAATCATATCTCACTGGTTGAGAGTGTATGGGTTCATTCAAGAAAAGAAACCCTGTTCAATCATAACAAACCACAAAAGTGAAATTTAAATAACCCTCAGACATGCAAAAAAACAACTCTCGATTAGCTTTGCCTCAAAAGGTCTGTCACAGGAACCGTGCACAACAGTTACAGACTAAGCCAATGGATGAGTTTCAGGAAATGCCACCAATAGGTGAGCAGTCAATTTGATACTCAGTCATATGTTAGCCAAGTATTTGGATAACACAGACAATTGGACAGTATCCAGTACTTTCCAACAATTCAACTTTGTGCTCTAAATACTGTGATAATGAGGTGGAGGTCAGCCATTTCAAAATGACCCTTCCAATTTTGGTTTTGGTTTTAAATTCTGATTGACCTGCTATATACATTTGCAGCAAATTTTGATTTTGATCTGAAGAAAAAAATCTATCGCCTAATGACAGAAGCAGTGGTCATTTTAGACAATCAATTTTGACTCTCACAAGTGCAATGCAAAGCTTGAGAAAGCTTTCTTCAACATAATTCCATTTCATCTTATTAATCTGCCAGCTGTTTTCATTTAAGCAACTTACATGACTTCCTGGTGAGTGTTCACATCACATCAGCACTCCACATTAAGAACATCATCTTGTCTCAATACAAGCAATACAAAAGAAGCTCTTCTGGATGGCAGCCAGAGGTGCACACAGTCTCTTCTGGTTTCATGTTCATTCTTAACGTCTTGTATTGCAAAGTACTTTGTCCACTGATTAATGATGCAAGAACAGACACAGGTATAATGCTGGTAAGAAACCTTATTCTTTAATTCATAACACACATTATGTAACCTCTTCACTTGGAGCAAAGATGACCAAGAAGCAAAGCCAAGGTGATTGCAATTAATAATCTACCACTGTTAAGGAGTTTCCAACAATAAGTCATTACAACTGATTTGCTTTTCTTCAAATGAATATACATAATTTGCATTTTCTAATACAATCCCATCACTGCAAATGAGGTGCTGCTTCTTTTGGTTATATTATTCATTCAAACCATCAATTGTCCATCTAATCAACTTAAGACTAAACATACAGTAAATACAGAAAGGGGCAAAATAGAAGGGTGAGTTTGATGGACAATTTAAAATATGATAGTGATACAGAAATACATAAGAGGACAAGATAGGAAAGTGGAGCCAAGATAAAAGTTCAATCATAATCTTATAGAACGGCAGAGTTGGCTTAAGGGGCTATTCTTCCTTCTTTTTCTTATTGGACTTGGTGAGAGAAACTGGTACATAAACTTGAATATGTTATGGCCTGACAGCATTCATCCTTAAATAGTACAAGTTGTTGAGATAATCCTTCCCTTCAGAAGGTCTGACTCCCTTTTGGCTCTTCTCAATATAGGCCTACTGCCTTTCTCTTTTAACCCTCCAAGAGGGTCTGCTGACAAATCCTTATCCACTCCTTTTATTCTTTTGCTCATTGTTGAATAGCACAAATGCCTATTTTAAAGTTTTCTTTTCTCTTGCCCCTGGTGATGCACTTATGGCCCAGCTCGAGAGAAAGGAAATAAATCAAGTCAATTGTCTATGAACTCAAACTGCTTTGGCAATGCACATTTGGGGAATTAATAATTCAATAAGTTTCCATGCTCGAGTTTATCTTCAGCACGGCAAGCTCAATGTTTTTGCCATTCATAAAATAATGGTAGCTTTCAAATCATCCTTGGAGAAAATTCCTGATCCACTGAAATCACAGGTGTGAGAAACACAAAACATATCAGTACCAAAGTTAAAAGCAATGAAAAAATTCTGGCACAGTGGTTACTCATTATAGGACTTGACTAATGATCCAGAATCTTGACTGGTGATCCAAAGACATGGGTTCAAATCTCATCAGGGCTCCCAGTGAATTTAGAGTTTTATAATAGTGATCATCACAAAAACCCAGCTGGTCTACTAATAACCCACAGGGAAGAAAATCTCTTCTTTTTAACAGGTCTCGCTTATATGCAATTCCAGGCACGTACCAATGCTGTTAACACAACTACCTTCCAAAATGGGTGAACAAATGTTTCAATTTAAAGGCCATGAGTGTTGGACAATAAGAACAAGAACAGTGCAATTCTGTAACAATATTTGTAACCCAGTGTATTCACAATTCAGAGCCACAAGAGTATCTATGGAGGGAAATAAACAGTTAACATTTCAGGCAGAGACCCTTCATCAGGACTCATTTTCTTGTTGAGGAATAGAATCTGCAATTCACAGTTTGGCAGGGCAAATAAGAATGAGAGTGGTTTTAAAATAATTATGGAGGAGGAGAGAACGATTTAAAATAGAAAGCCTGGAGAAGTGGAGAGAGATAGTTAAGGCAGACATGAAAGCATATGAAAAAGCAGAAGGAAGAACAATAAGCTAGACAGACAGAGACAGACACAGAGACTATAGAACTGAGGCAAAAGAGTAGTGAGGTCATGGACAGTATCTAGATTACGGAACAGGAAGTGCTGGCTGTCTTGAGGCACATGAAGGCCAGACAAGGTGTCCCCTCAGACCTTGTGGGAAGCTAGTGCAGAAATTGCAGGGGCCCTGGCAGAGATATTTAAAACGTCCTTAGCCTTGGGTGAGGTGCCGGAGGACGAGAGGATAGCTAATGTTGTTCAAGAAAGGCTCCAAAAATAAACCGGGAAATTATAGGCCAGTGAGCCAGACATCAGTCGTGGGTAAATTATTGGAAGATATTCTGAGGGACAGGATATACAAGTATTTAGATAGACAGGGCCCGATTAGGGATAGTCAACATGGCTTTGTGCATGGTAGGTCATGTCTAACTTATCTTAGAGTTCTTTGAGGAAATTACCAAGAAGGTCAATGAAGGAAAGGCAGTGGATGTTCTCTACATTGACTTTAGCAAGGCCTTAGACAAAGTCCTATATGGGATGCTGCTCCAGAAGGTTAAGTTGCTTGGCATTCAGGATGCAGTAGCCAACTGAATTCATCATTAGCTCAGTGGGAGATGCCAGTGAGTGGCAGTAGATGGTTGTCTCTCTCTGACTGGAGGCCTGTGACTGGTGATGTGCCGCAGGGATTAGTGCTGGGTTCGTTGTTATCATCTATCTTAATGATTTAGATGACAATATGGTAAACTGGATCAGCAAAGTTGCGGATGACACCAAGATTGAGGGCATAGTGGACAGCAAGGAAGGGCATCAAAGCTTGCAGTGTGATCTTGACCAACTAGGAAAATGGGCTGAAAAATGGCAGATGGACTTTAATGCAAACAACTGTGAGGTGTTGCACTTTGGGAGGACAAACCAGAGTAAGACTTGCACAGTGAATGGTCGGGCTATGAGTTGTGTGGTGGAACAAAGGGACCTGGGAAGACAGGACTTGAGGAGCTGAGTTACAGGGAAAGGTTACACAGGTTGGGACTTTATTCCCTGGAGCGCAGGAGAATGAGGGGAGATCTTATAGAGATATACAAAATCATGAGGCGTATAGATGGGATGAATGCAGACCTTTTTCCCCTAAGGTTGGGTGAAACTAGAACCAGAGGTCATAAGTTTAGGGTGAAAGGCGAAATAGACAAGGGGAATCTGAGGGGGATCTTGTCCACTCAGAGGGTGGTGAGAGTGTGGAAGGAGCTGCCAGCAGAAGTGGTAGATGCAGATTCAATCATAACATTTAAGAGAGGTTTGAATGGGTACATGAATGGAAGGGGGTTTGGAGGAAGATGGTCCAGGTGCAGGTAGATGGACTCGGCAGAAGATCAGGTCAGCAGGGACTAGATGGGCCAAAGGGCCTGTTTCTGTGCTGCCATACTCTATGAGTCTATGAAAGTGGAATTGATGCAGAAGAGAAAATAGGCTATTTAATACAAGCCGTCTGCTGGGATGGTACAAAAACATTTGTATTAACACCAATATCCGTTAATGTCTAATTATAATAGATATTTGTGGTTAACTGCCACAGCGGCAATACGACATCCTGCAAGCCCATCATACATGGCAATATTAACTGCAATCTCTCTCTAAATGCAGGCTTCAACGTGCAATTGTCTTCAAAGTGCTCAGTTTTGAGCATGTTCAGACAGAAATTCCAAACCCAACAATATTCAAAGCAGCTTCTTTTCCAAATGAGAAATATGGGTCAAAAGTCATCTAACAAGTGATTATTTGTTTATAGTGATGAAATTAAGACCCAGTGCCTGGAAATATTGTGGATACCGGATTTCTGTAAATATCAACCTTGCACAATGTCATTTTCAATAACATTTTTGAGATTTTAAAAAAACATTTCTTCAAAAAGTAGTTGAAATATGGAAATAGCTGCAACATATGACAGTTACAATATGCAGTAGCAATAATAAAAAAAAGAAAATTAAATTAATAAAGGAATAGAATATG
>JARFYF010000002.1:56970506-56985590 GCA_030265395.1 Rhina ancylostomus | reverse complement strand
TCTCCCTGATACAATTCCACTCTTCACCTTCCTTTCTTATCATACTCCGTGATCTGCAGCACATTATTGCCTCCACTTATCACCTCCCAGCCTTTGTCCCTCCCCCACCTGACAATCTGCCAATCACCTCCTCATCTGGAACCACCTGTTGCTTCACAGCTCTCACCCCACCCCTAACTTCTTTCTACTGGATATCTCCCCTCTACTCTTTCAGTCCAGATGAAGGTCTCGACCCAAAACGTCGACTGTCCATTTCCCTCCACAGATGCTGCCTGACCCACTGTGTTCTTCCAGCAGCTTGTTTTTTTTTATTTACCTCTGCTGCTGCCGCCTTCAGAAATCCATGGACCTGTACACTTTGTTTCCTCTGTTCTTCAGTCCTTTCTAGTGTCTTTGCATTCATTGAATACATCCTAGCCTCCCAAAAATGCCTCACCTCACATTTTTCCAAGATCAAATTCCATCTTACTTTGCTCTGCCCATCTTACCAATTGATCAATACATTTCTGTAACTGAAGATCACCATTAACAACTTCACCACCAATATTCATGTGATCTGTGAACTTACTAATCAAACTTCCTACATTTACATCCAGATTTTCAACATCTGTAACAAACAGTAAGGATTCCAGCACAAACCTTTGAGGAACACCACTGGTCAAAGGCTTCCAATCACAAAAATAACCCTTGACCATCACCTTCTGCCTCCTATCACAAAGCCGATTTCAAATTGAATTTACCAAAATTACCCTTGGCTCTTGCCTTTGAAACCAACCTCCTGTGTGGAACTTTGGCAAAAGCCTTACAGGAGTCCATGAAGACTACATCAACCTCATTATCCTCACCAATTACTTATCTCCTCAAAAAATCTAATCAAACTCAATCTGGAAAGAATCAGTATCTGAATCAGCTCTTAATCCAAGCCAGTTAAAGACAATATCTGCCCTCAGTTCTCTTTTCTTGCAAGTATAACAAAAATCAAGATACCAGAACTGTTACTGAAGAGTACAAAGTAGCCATTAATCACTTTCAAACAAAGAAAGCAATGCCAAAGGAAGAGATTCTAGGCTACACTGCTGTACTGAGTTAGAATGGCAAGTTAGAATATGCTTTTCATACTTAAAGTGTGACTCCTCACTAAGACAATGTACTTCACAGAAACTGATGATTTAGTTGACTGATCCATGTTGATGTTGATGCTTCATGTGAGCACGCAAAACCCTGGAGTATCATTTTCTGAAACGTCGAGGAATGGTAATGCCAGGGAATGCATCCCTTCCCATCTGACATGTTCCAAATCACTATCCATGATTTCTCATGCCCAAAATTTTTACCCTATGTCTTCTTGTCTTGAAACATTCATCAGAACAGTTTATTTGTCCAATCTGAAGCAGTCACGAATTGGATCAATCCAGATGAAATCATGGACAGCTCTTTAAAATCTCCCCAACCTTCTTACTCAAAGGGGAACAACTCCAACTTCTCCAGTCAAACCTTAGAAATGAAATTCCTCATTCACAAAATTATTCACGCAAATCCTTTCTGTACTTTAAGGCCTCTACATGCTTCCTGGAGCATGGAGACCAAAATATGATGTAATAATCAAGTTGCAGTTGAAGATTTTTACACAGCTTCAAAACAACTTCTTATGAATCTATGAATCCCAGCCTCTTACTTGCTTCACTAAACATTCTCAATGTGCCCTCCAATGTACACCCAGGTCCCTCTGTTTTTGCCATGGAGGGATATGCTACTTAATCCATAGTGGCTCTGCTTATTCTTTCCTGAAAGTCCACCACCTGCCTTAAATTTTATCTGCCACCTGTCCAACCATTCTTTTAGCCAATTACACTCATACTCACTACTAATATGTACCCATCCATCTTGAACAAGTGCTTCCTACCCAGAATTCATTCCAATGTCCCAAGAGTCTGAGACTTTCCCTCCTGCACCATGCTTTTAAACACTAGATCTCCATTCTACTCCCCCATCTTTTAACAAAGATCCTCGCTCATTCCATAGCCCCAGGATACTCTGAAGTCTCTCAGTGATGTCCTTTACTTTGCATCAGAAGAGCAAACTACCAGCAGGACTTAAACACAGATGTCTGTCTTTTCCCTTAACCATGGATCTTTGAATTCAAGTCGCTAACAACTCTGGAACCAAGCTCAGGACCTGTACAGCCAACAGCCAGAGATGAAATACAAGATAAATTTAGGTAGGTGAAATTGTAAGACTATGTCCATTTTAATGGCATAAGATGGCAGCAACTCAAAAGCAGATGGTGTTCCTTTCAAATCAGGTATGCAGAGCCACATCCTTCCATTTAACTCAGTAAAACAGGGAACAGCACACACAAGGGTCACGTTGCCACATTTGGCCACCTTTCAAGTTTCATTATTTTTATCATGCCAAGCACAGTAACTCACAGACCAGACACTGATGGGTCCAGGTTAGTCACTGCTGTCACCCATGGGAGCACCAAGAGAATGGACATGATGTGTAATATCTTATATTAAAGCATACCACTCATAAAACTTTGCCTCGAGTAACCGCACAAAATGGCCAGTTATCTTCTTCGGCAAGTACAAGTTGTTTGTGCATGATTTCTTATAATGCGGGGTAGCTGTTGCACACCAGCTGCCACACGGACTTCACAGAGTCAAGTCTTCATGATGAGGCCAAGACAGCTGGCTAAGCTCAGCCATGTGAACATTCACACTCACACAACAGTGGACACACGATAGGTGCCTCTCAGCACAAGCACAAGCACAAACACACCCCCCAGCAGGCTCAGGTACAGTATTCCACCCCCACCCCCAACAACTCCCCACCCTTGCCAGGACGTTGCCAAATATATCTTTATATTACAACAAATTCAACTAATTGGAAGGCAAAGTATAATTAAATCTGTCATTCTCTTCACTTTATATCCAACTTTAAACCATTGGGAGGCCATTTGTGGTTAAGAATCTTAATATAGAGCTGAAACTTATCTTTAAATATGTACATACAAAGTCATCTTGCACAGTAAATACAGACCTCCTTTATAATCTCTTAAGACTTGAATCAGTTTCGAGGATTAAAAATGTTTTGTAAACAAGTTATTTTTGTTTCTTATTTAACTCTGCAATTTGTTTTAGATTAAAAATCATTGGCATAGTTTTCATACCAAGTAAATACAAACTAAATGAAGTACTCCCTCAGAGTCAAAATCAAAATGAAAACTGGGAGAGACTACTTTATATTGGAACAACTGCCTAATTCTTTCAATTTTTGAATAATCCAATATGTGCACTTGTTCCTAAAATTAAATACAGAATATGAAGTTTCATAAACAGAGTCCATATCTTGCATTATACAGAAAATTAGTGAGACCATATGGTTTTTTTTAAACTTGTAACGCACAGCTCCACCAGCAGCTTAGTAGGCTTAACCTTTGAACAGCAAATATGTCGAGGCAGCATTTGGACCTAGTGCCTTGGGACTCCTTAAATGTAGGAAAGAAAACGCAACCAGAATTCTGATCACAAGTCAATAAATTAAGAATGCACATATCAGCAAATGGCAAACAAAGGTTTCACTGACTGTTTCAAATGTTTAACAGTAAAATTTAATTTGTACTTACACCGAAGTTTATCCAGGATTTTTCCTCCGCACATTGTTGCCAATATAGCTTTGACTGAGAATACAGTCAATTTCCCATGCCCTTCACTGCAAAAGAATACCAAGTTTACAGTCACTGCCACAACATTAACTGTACACATATACTCTTTGAAAAGCACTTAGCTATTCATCTAGGCAGTCTTGTGGACACTAGTGTATGAAAAATACGAGCAGGAATCAGCTATATACCCCTCATGCCTGATCGGCCATTCAATAAGATTCACCCTCAGCTCCATTGCTCTGTTTCTTCCTCTCAAGTCTCTACTCCCCTGAAGTCAAAAAAATGTCTATGTCAACATTGCCAACTCAATGATTTGGCCTCCACAACTCCCAGGGGAAGTGAATTAGGATTCATAACCACCTGAGAGAAAAAATTCCCCTCATTTCCATCTTAAATGGGCAAACCCTGATTCTGAAACCTTCAGTCAATGGACTTCCTGACCACCAGGAAACCCAGCTAATTATACTTGCACTTAAAAGCTGTCATGAAGTTTGAGGAATGCCTCCTCATTACATTATTAAGGGTATGGTTCTGGGGAGGTTTGGTATCCATCCCTCAGCCCACCTTAATTAAGATGAGAAATGGGCACATTGGAGCTGATCGGGATGAGCTACAATTTTGAACCCACCCTTTTCTCCCCTCCGCACTATCAGGTTTCAAAAGTCCCTTTAAATTCTAGGAAACTCAAATTAAATTGTCCCAAACCTCATCAACCTCTTTTGAGACTGAATGCTGATTTTGGTACTTGACTCCTTCCTCACTTCTAGCCTCCAGACTCTCTCCACTGGCACATTTCACATCTCTTATTAGTTTATTGACACCATTGTGGCCAGGGTTCCTATGAACTGTACAAATACATCACTGGGCACAGGTTATCTCCTTCCTCCATCCCCACCATGACAAACATGGTTGACAGCTCAGGCTCAAACTTACATCTCTGCAGGTCATCAAATCCCCTACTTTGATTTTCTTTCTCTACCCTCACCCCACAAAAGTTTCAAAAAAAAAACCCAAGCACATTGCTCATATCACAAGCTTAAAAGATCTTCCTTTCTNNNCAACTTTAATACAACTTGCTGAGATAAGGAGAAGATTCCAGAAGGTGAGTAATGTTGCACTCGCAGCTGAGCACAAGATGGTGCTAGCAGGAGTGGGGAGCTGTTGGTTAAGTAATTCCCTTGATTGAAAAAAATACTTAACGAACATTTCCCCCCACTTAAAAACCATGCAGGGTCAAAGCTGCTACAAGTATAGGACTTTGAAGAAGGCATGACAATTTGAGAAGGCTGGTGTAGAAAGATACAATACAACCAGATCTCATGCACAGAAACGAGCTACATATGCTACAGTGTTAAGCAAACATCTTCAAATACTGACTTGCCTCATTTAAAATATAGAAACATAGAAAAACTACAGCACAATTCAGGCCCTTCAGCCCACAAATTGTGAGCAATTCAGGAAAACACACTTTAGGAAGGATGTCAAGAGCATGGAAGCAGCATAAAGATCAACTCAAATAATATTGGGGTAAATGATTTCAGTTTCACAAAGAGGCTAAAATTATTTCATGAATATGGAAGCCAAAAAGAAGATGTGTTCAATCTTTCAGGACAGAATAGAGTAGATAAAGAAAATTTGGTTCAAATGGTACAAGACAAATCTGAGAAAATAGGTTCAAGAACTGCAGGTAAAATATCTTCACATGGTACATTCTGATCTGCTAATACACTGGCAGGAAAGAGATTCAAAAGCAACTTTCAACACAGAATTGAGTAATTGCTGAAGAGACGATTATTTTTAGGCCTTGGAGAAAAGAGCAGGTGAAAGGGAATGTCATAGTCACCTGAAATGACCTGCTTCCCTGCAGTATCATTCTATGGTTCATGAACTTACTCTCCCAGCCTCAGCAGTGGCTCCAGTGACAATAAATCTGGAATAACATTCCCAAGAGTAGCTTCAGAATATGGGTGAGATTTCAGGTCAGTCCAAGTGCCAAACCCTGATGGAAACCAGGGTCAGTTCCAGGTGGAAATTCAATATACCCAGATGAGAGATTAGTTTCCCTGACTTTAGGCAACTGAAAACTGTAAGCAACATAAACTTCATTACATGGCAAGAACGAATACTTGATGCAAACGTTAAGAGCAACTTTAAAATAAAAATTAACCATCACTGCTCTGACACTAAAGAGCAACCATCATGTGCAAGGCTGGCTGAGCACTGACCTGTCATAAGCTGCTATGACGAAATTGAGGAGCAAGCTGATGGACTGTTCCACACTAATTTGATGGGTGGTTGGAAGGCGTTTATTCAGCTGGTAATAGATAGATGAAATGATGGTCTCTAATCGAGATACGTTAATTTCTGTGCTGTGGTCTAAGGTGTTGAGGCCATTATCCCGAAAAGCTTCAATCATGTTCCATATATCTACAAGATGGACTGTAGGCGAGAAGGAAGATGAACTGTCAAAGCAAAAAAACATAGACCCACATAGCCTCACAATTCCTAAAATGACTTAATTAGGAAAACACATACATTTCAAATACTGACTACAATATCATCTTTACAGTAACACATTCCAAATGTTTACACATTGGAATGGCCAACTCATTTTTTGGTAAACAATTCCAACAGTTCTTCACCTCCACAGGATCTTTACAGGGTGTAAACATTCCTCTCAATTCGGTCCCTTTAATTCAATGAGGAAGGTAAACAAAATCCACCAGGAGTGAGTGCTACTGGGATTCCTCAGTCATGGTTCCAGAACCCATGACATGTTACAGGTCAAACCTCCTGCTGATTGCCCTCCCTCAGTTGATGAATCACCACCCTCTATGAAGAACATTAGTTGAAGCAGCAATGAAGATGGCAAGGGCACAAAATGTGCTGCCGTCTCTGGGATGGGCATGTCTGGAGAACTCTGGAAAACTGAAAGATTCATCTAACTTTTACGTGGGCCAAATCTCCCAATTCTCGTACATCCTCAGAGTAACGAGGAAAAACTTCACAAAGCCAACTGGGCTTGTTGTGCCTTTGTCATATTCTAATTGTTTGCCTGTATCAATGCCAAATGCTCTGGTGTGTTTTATTCTCACTAGCTCTTTTTGCAGAAGTTTGATACAAATGAATACGTTGCTAGCCATTTCAGAGGCAACCATTTTGCTGTGGGTCTGGTGCCTTCCCCAATAATTACTGAGCATTTTCAATGTCAGATTTATTTGATGTACTGAATTAAAGTTCCCAAATTGCTAATGTGGGATCTGAACTTTCATCTCCAAGTTTTGAGTCCATGCCTCATAATTACTAGGCCAGAAAATAACTACTATCCATCAGTGAGAAAGCAAGATTTATTCATAATTACTAGCAATGAAAAATAACTATTCATCAGTGAGATAGCAAAATTTTAACCAGTAATTTGTTTCCATTTGAATTATTAATCAGCTTACTTGCAACAAAATAACATTGCAAAGGCAAAGCATTTTCTAAGACTAATAATTTACTCGACCCAATATTTTTTTGTTTTGGCTGTGGTGGTATTGGTATCTCAAATATTTATATCTTTCAGCATTTTCCCAAAAGGTACAAGACCCTCCAGACTTCTGCACATTCTAAACCCATGTTAAACAGAGGGGCCAAATATTTAATTAGCCAATCAAAGCTAATACTAGGTACAATATCTTTAGACTTCCTCTGAGGAATACAAAAAGAAGCAATTTTCAATAATGCTCTGTACTATCACTCTGTGACATAAATGCAGTTGAGAATTAACTTCCTGGTAATCTCTATGAACAAAGTAACAAACTTAATTCTTTTCTTTCCATTCTCCCCATTTACCTTAGGCTCAGTTTTTCTGCATCTTCTCAGAGTGACACCTGCATTAACCTGTTTGACTGCTAGAGTGGAAATTCTTCAAATTACCCACCTTGAAACAAGGTAAAAGTGGGAAAAGAGTAAAAGCAAAGATGTCTTTGGGAACATTCCCTCTTTCATCCCAGGTACCTCCATTGTTCCTGTTCTTTCTACTCTATTCCTGCTTCCTCCTCCCTTCCACATCCTTTGGTCCTTTCACTATTGCCTCATCTCACTATCCCTCCAGTCACTTTCCCCTCTTCTGCTCTGCTCTCCTCACTTTGATACTTCCTTGTTAGAATGTATTTTAAGTATTCTTGCCACAAATTTTAAGGTCATTGATGAAAAAAACCTACCAGGACTTGAGCCCATACTCTTAGACGACTTTGACAAAGGGATGCATCAAAGATGCTATCTTTCCAATCATATATTAAATGGAGAGCTATATGCAGATTGGCATGTTCCTACATTTACAATAGGAAACACTTAAAGATTTTATTGCCCATCATCTACTTGGAGATGCTCCAAGGTCAAAATGGCATTGCATTAAAAAGTCTGTTCTTTCTTCCTTTTCTCCAGAAGTGCTTATTATCATTGATAGAAAAAGGAAGACAGGTGGGTCTTCACCAAACTTTTAGTTGGATTGATGGAACCACTTGGAGTGGCATGGTAGTGTAGCTGTTAACGTAACGCTACTACAGCACCAGCGACCTGGGTTCAATTCCAGCCGCTGTCTGTAAGGAGTTTGTACACGCTCCCCGTGTCTGCCTGCGTTTCCTCTGGGTATTGCAGTTTCATCCCACATTTGAAAGACGTACAGGTTAGGAGCTGTGGTCATGCTATGTTGGCGCTGGAAGAGTGGCGACACTTGCGGGCTGCCCCCCAGCATATTCTCAGTAATGCAAAATGACACATTTCACTTGGTGTTTCGATGTACATGTGACTAATAAATAAACATCTTATTTGGCTTCAATCAAAGCACTGCAGCTATTCTAACAATTATCCACCAACATAAAAGCCCACAATCTATACTGAAACTTATCTCCACACTAACTGCGATCCCCATGGAACCAATATGGAATTCCTTGAAAGATTGGTTAGAATTTCAGATGCATCAACCTGAAGACCATGCGTATACATTCCAGAGTACAAACAACCAGCTTGTAAAATCGTTCAGGGAAACACACATTCCCGAAATTATAACTGTGCCTCTGGCAGTAGATTTACAAATTCCTCTAGCAAAAATATTGATCATTATCTTTCTATCATGCTACATTTTGAAACTACACAGCTCAACAGCATCAACATTTTTCAGATTTCTCTTGTATTACACCCAGAAGTGTTCACAAATCTAAATGGTGAAAGAACAAGGACAAACATGCGTGCACACAATTGCAAGATTCACTGGGCACGTACTAGGATTTTCAAGAACCAAACCAACATGGGCTTTCATATCCCAGTACTGGGAAGTCAAATCACTTGCACATGTTTAAATAGCCTGTTAAATTAAACACAGTAAGGTTGAATTATTCTTGTGCCTGAAGCAATTCACACATTTTTCTCTTACCTCTCAGCCAGATCAGCAGGAGATCAATAAAATAACAGAAGTTTAAAAATCTTGAGCGAAAATCCAAATTGCAATTGCATTTTAAACTTCTGGAATATAATTAACTACAAATCATTCATCTTAGTTTGCTCTGACTCCAAACATCAATGCACATCTGCTGAAACACTCAAATGAACTGCTTTGCACAATTAAGAAGTTGGGTCTTTGCAGTTGGATCATTTCTCTCCTTAAAAAAATTGAGCTGCTGCTGCTGCTGCACTGTTGCAGACTAATTACGAGTGAGAGAACAAAAGGTGACATGTATTTCTGTCAGTGATCAAAACTCAGAAAATCCTGAGAGCAAAGGTCAATTCTTTATTATTAATTCTTCTTTCTAGGTTAGGGTACCATGACCTTTCATTGGACTTGTATTTTATATGGTTATTTATGTTCCTAAATCCTTCTGATTATATTTCTCGTTCTAGGCAAGCAGCTGTGTCCTTTGGTAGAACTGATGTTTTAAATTAACAGGAACTATTGTACACAATGGGGAATAAAAGCCTGTATCATGTGGTGGAATTTCTTTTGGGACATAATTGGAAAGTTACATCTGAAATCACACCCGTTCATGAGCTATTTATTACTGCCAATTCATTAGCATACATTACAATGAGCCCTGAGGAATTTTTATCCTCTGAGCAAATCAGAGATTCAGGCTATGTAATTACTGATTATGGACATTAGGTTAGGCACAGCAAGGATAAAATCATGCAATCTTTGAATCTTTTCCATTTTAAAGTGACTGATGCTTGAGGATTACAATACCTTAAAATAAATTTAAAAACACTGTAAACTCACAGTGATAAGTGGTTTTAAGAATTGCTTTAAAAGTTACCTTGGACCAGATTTTCTTGTCAAAACAAGGTCAAGCCAATTTTATCCACTGCTGTTTATGTGCAAATGGCAAAGTTGAGAGGCAGGTACAGGGTTAAATTTGAATATCCAAGCCATCCACTGTTCGACCATGAACTGTGGAAACAGTGTCAACTTGTTTGCATCACAAATGAATGGCAAAAAGTTGAATGATAGATGGAACTTAAATTCACTGCAGAATGCTAAACCTTATCCATTTCTGTCAGTTATCCTGCTAACTATGCGATGCGTCAGCCATTAAAAGTAGGAGGCTTCATTCCTCTTCTCCTTCTTCCTATCAAAATGCATCATCTCACATTTCACTCCATTAAACAATACCTACCTTGTATCTGCCCATCCCACCAGTTTGATTAAATCCTGTTGTAATCTCTCAATCTTCTTCACAGTTCATAACACTGCCAAGTTTTGTGACATTTTCAAACCTGCAAGCTGCAACTAACCTGCCTGGTATGTGCCTGGTTTTTGACTGTTACTTTACTTCAAATAAAAATTTATTTCTCTTTGACACAAACCTAAACTTTGACCTGTGACCACACACATTGGGTGATCTGATTGCTCCCACATCCCAAAGACGTGTGGGTCAGTAGGAGAATTGGCCACTGTACCATTGTGTGATGGTGAGTGGTAGATTCTGGGGGGAGTTAATGAGAATGCAGGAAACTTCTTTTAAAAATGTGATGTGATTAGTGTAGGATTTGTGTAAATGGGTGTTTGATGGTCAGCGCAAACTCAGTAGGCTGAAGGAACTGTTTCTATGCTGTATATCTCTATGACTCAATGATTCTATTTTGATGAAACATGAATTAATACAGCTCCCTTCTAACTCACTGTGTTATTAATTGCACAATCCAAGGTCCAAGATGCCCTGTGACAATTCCACTTTTACGACTTGGAGGGCTTCTCTATTTACATCAAGCAAATTTTCTTACGTCATAAAGATAGGATAAAATGCCTGACATGCATCTGAGCACAGTGAATTCCTATGCAAGGAGAGTGGCACACTATTCATCATAGTGAAAAATACTTTTGTAAATTGAAGAAACCAACACCAAGCAGTCATTAGTATTACAGCAAAAATCTGTAAATCTAACATCAATATATCAAGGAATTACTGGAATGGCTGAGCATTCAATGTTTTCAGAGAGTAAACTGGACACCAATGGCCAGAATATGTACATGCTGATCTCAACACAGAAATCCAGAAAACACCTTCCCAGATATTTTGACCTTCACAGACAGCTGTAGTCATACCTCAGCAGAATGATACAAGGGCCTGAACATGCTGTTCTTATCCAGTTGTTATACAACAAACATGGCAGGAGAAATTGAGGTTCCTGTATTCAAGTGTAACAGACTTTTTAAAATGTGTGATCAGTCAAAAATTACTGCCATAATAACCTTCCTCTCTCTGAAAATATACTTTTTTTAAACAAGTGTAGAACTTAATTTGTTTGCACCATCACATTGGGTCTGACACCTGGGTACAATAGGTCCGCACTTGAGACGTTACCAAAGTTCTGCACAGAGCCGTTAGCCTACTTAGACAGTACAGTTCCCTTCACACTATGTGCAAATCTCTATCAATATGTTCAGCAACCTACCAGGTAACCAAAAAAAAATCAATATCGAAACCAAAGGCTAGTCTAATTCACAGCAGATGCTGTAACATAACTTAGTACTGTGACCTCTGAGCAAACAAAGTACAAGAACAACCACTATTTCCTCCGTCACCCAAAATTCAGACCTTCATTTTAAATCCTGTTCTGAAGCTGTTTAACTAAAGTTTAAAAAAGACAATAGTTATGCATCATCATATTATATATATTTGGTTATATTACTTTTTGCATATTTTTCCAGAAGTTTCCAAAACCCTTACAGCCAATGAAGAACTTTTTTTTTAAAAAAAGTGTCTCTACTATTGGGATAGTGGAACAATGGCAACTAATTTGCACACTGTAACACCCCGCAAACAGCAATGAGATAACGATCAGATTATCAGCAACAATGGATTTGCTGCAGAAATGAAGGACTGCAGATGCTGGAATCCAAATGAAAAACACGATAATGCTGGAGGAACTCAGCAGGCCAGGCAGCATTCATGGAGAAAAGCAGGCGGTCAATGTTTCAGTCCTGAAGAAGGGTCCTGACCCAAAATGTTGACCACCTGCTTTTCTCTACAGATGCTGCCTGGCCTGCTGAACTCCTCCAGCATCATCGTGTTTTTCATGGATTTGCTGCAAGTTGACAGTGGTCATCACTGAGCGAGTTTTCAGTGATCGTCCCAGTTTTGACCTAGATAATACGAGGAGATATTTCTGCCCAAAGCCGTTCCACGCCATTTTATCATTGTAAAAGTGACACATCATCTGTTAAGATAGGGTCTTCATTATTCCATACAGAAAAAAATATCAAAGGCTAAGGCATTCCCTCAGACTTCGCTGGAATTTCTAAGTTAAAAAAAATTAGAGCCATGAAAAACTTCAGAAGATCACATTTAAACAAAATCTAAATGAATGAACAGTTCAAAAACATTTGCAAAGATCTTAAACATCTTTCAAAACTAAATTAGATACATGTTATTATATTTGGACTCTTCTCACATGGTGCAAATTTTCCAATGAGTTCTATCCTTGGATGCTGGACAGCTCGCATCTCGTTTCCTCTTTCAATTCTGTATTGAGTTCAATGCTTGAGGACCGCCTATGGGGTCACTTTGACACCAACTTTCACATTGCTGCATACATAGACCTTGCTGCAGAAATCTTTGCTGCTGTGAGTTTTGACAAATAATCAAGGCAAATCCAGAGACTTCATCATCATTACTAGTTGCAAAATCCAGGCCCATGTGCTTTGATGATGTAGATTGGGAGGTAAACATTGGCTAGGACACCATGGGTAATGTAAATCAGTTTCTCACATTCATATCTGAGTGTCTGATTTTTTCCATTAGGCAATTACCTTAAACTAATCTCACATAAAAGATAAACAAGAAATGCTAGTTACATGTCCTACAGGTCCCCAATATTCAAAGTTTCCTTCGACTTAGTGACCCACCTCTACCCTCGAATTCAACTCTTTAGGGAAAAAGCCAATTATTTTGAGCCAAAACTTACGATTGCATCTTTTTTGCACAAATCGCAGTTTGCATGCTGTTCGATAGGTTGAAAGTCTGATCACATCATAGTTTTGAGCCCCTGGAATGAAAAACAAGAAATCATATGAAGAGCAGCAAAGTGACGAATGCCCTGATGATACAATGATACGAATGACATTTTCAGCAGAGTGATGATTATCATCAGTTAAATGGAATAACAGCATTTAGTCATTTTACTGAACACCAAAATTAGAAAAGCAAATTATTTTGAAGAACACGTGATGCATTGAAATGCAACATTCTTTCCACTCCCAGGCAATGTGACTTGAATCCAGTTCATGTGATTGGATAAAAGCTTTTTCATGCATGTTTCTCATGTGTTAATACTGCTCACTGCACAACATACTTCAATTGCCAAGTGGAATAGCAATATTTTAGTTTGCATGCAGCTTTAACTTCCAATATTCAGATGATAAAGCCAACTAAAATCTTTTTTTTACTGCATTTCATTTAGAGGTGGTATATTAGGACTGGATACAATGTAAATTTGGCTGATAAGCAATTTCAGCTAAGTCTGGGGGGAATGTCTGAACATTTGAACATGTTTTTGAAAATATTAAAGTTGCTTTCTGTCTGAATTTGAAATGTATGTGTTGCAGAACCTCACTACAAAACACAACTCCACCAACCATTTCTATTTCAGAGGTGTTTTCTCCTAACCTGAAAGATTATCTAAAATTCATCAACAGTTGAAAATGTTTAAAGTGCCTCCTTGCTGGTGTTCCACTTAAATGTCCTCAAATCTCCTCAAAAAAAATACAAATTCCATTATGTCCATGGAGATTGCTTGATTATTTGGCAAGATAACTGAAGGCAACACCGCACAGAGAAAAGCATTAATTTCTTTGTTTGCTACAAAAGAACAAATGAAAAATTAATTCACATGCTTTTCACTGCTTAAGCTGTTCTTTCATCTAAAATGTTCAAATCTTGATCATGTCAATTTCAGTGACACTTCTGTGCCTTTAAGTGCAAGGACCCAATGCACTAGAACAGCCAAACACAATCTGTCATACAACTTCTGGCAAGGCAACACACTCGGACACTGTAAGCAGCAAAATTGTTTTGCAATATGATGCAACACTCAGTAAACCTATCGAGAACACCATTTCTTCAGCACTAAGCTGCCTACTCAAAGCCCGCTACAAATCAGTTTACTTTCACTGGACAGAAATTTTTAGAGTTGATATCATGAAAATAAGGGAGAAATATGAAGACTGATTTTAAAACAGAGGTTAATCAGGATATTGTTCTAAAACATACAAAGCAAACATGCAAGTAAACAGAACTAAATCTGACTTTTTGCAATTTCACACTATAACATAAAGTGGAGGTCACAGCTTTCATCATTGGTGGTTGAGGAACCTAACTGGGTTTTGGAACCACAGCAGTTCCAAGCACATCTTATCTAATAGAATCACTCCATGAATGCATTCATGAATGCTAAATTTTTCCAGACTAGTTACCAATCATAGAGATTGGAAATGAGTCTTTCTCATTAATTTACCATTTATGAATGAATAATGTTGGTTAAAAATATTGTTCTGTGGCGACCCACCGGTATCAAATTGGCGCCCATGATCGCAAGCGGAGGCCCCCATCCGAGATGGCGCGTGGCCCTTCTTCTTCATCATCATGCTAGGAAAGCCCACGCGTGGGAAGGTCAGGTGATCTGCGCGTGACATCAGTGCGGGTCTGAAGCACGGGAACAGTTTGAGTATTATAGGGGCACCGCGTCCCTGTCGCTCATTTGACTCTTCGACTCAAAACAATCACCCCGTGTCTTTGTTCAGTGTAGCTAGCCACTACATTGGTGACCCCGACGGGAGCAAACATTTTTGGACCCACGACATCTGCGCAACAAGAGGTACTGGCAGTAGTCCTTAAACTGCCCACCTTTTGGACCCTCTGGCCTCGTGTCTGGTTCGACCAGGC
>JARFYF010000002.1:56928828-56941710 GCA_030265395.1 Rhina ancylostomus | reverse complement strand
CCAACTGAAGGCTTATTGGTCCAGGGTAAACTCCAGTCCAGATTGGCAGACAGAAACAGCAGTCAAACAAGTGAGGTCCTTTAACGAGAGAATTGTGTGGGCATAAACTATGCACATTATTCATTTATAGATGAACCTCCTTGAAGACAAAAAACAACAAGGACATACAAATAGATACTTGGCTGACTAATCAGGAGAGAATATAATAAGGTCAGAGGGCAGATGAGAAAGGTAATATGAAGAAAGAGTGGACAATGAGAATAAACAGCAGATAATATTGAGGGAATCCAAAGGCCTTCTTAAAGACCTTTACAAAGTAAACATGAGGTGAAGTGAAACTCAGATAATCTGGCAACTCAAAACTGTAATGGTGCCAGACTAGCAGATTTTCCAGATGATTTCTATTAATACCCTTTTAATTCAACTTTAAAATAAAATGTTCCACAGCACTACAATATATTTTCCAGTGAATGAAGCAAGTGGAAAGGGAGCACAGGAACCAGGGCCCCAGTGAGTGGAAAGGGAATGCAGTGAACATTACCTGATGATCCAGATGTTGAACCATCAGGCTTTCAAAATAAAAATGGTTAACGGATAGTCAGAGCAAAAAGAATGGTGGGATGCATTTGGGACCAAAACAGAAGAGAACTATTCGTTATGGCAGAGGTGGAAGTACAAACTGAATGTGGTGTGCTGAACGAATCAAAGAAAAAAATGCTCTCAAAGTCTCAGACTAAGTCAAGACTGAGAAACCATACAAGCTCAAAGAAAATGCAGGAGGTACTAGAAAAGCTTGGGCAATTGAAGTAGCTAAGTCACCAGATCCAAATACAATGCATCCAAGATTGGCAAGGAAAAAATATCAGAAATTGCAGAGGTACTGGTCGTAAGGGTCAATGTCAGAGGTTTGCAGAACTGCAAATTTTACAGCTTTGTTCTATTGTAATAGAACGGGCTATTGTTATAGACCCGACTACTACAATTCAAGTAGTCAAGTCACAATAGAATGGAGGCAGGTGAAACATTAATCCAGGGTAAAATTAATACTCACTTGGTTAAGTGATGATTAGTTAAAGAAATCCATTGCATATTTGTTAAAAGCAAATTGTGTTTGATTTTTATTAAATGCACGAGCCAGTAGTAGAGGGGCAATGCAACTGCTCCTGTGCCCAGGCACTTGATGTAATGCAAAAGGACATTCTTCTTATCAAAATGGACACCTTTGAATAAAAGAGATACAGATATTAAGCTAGCTATAAGTTGAATTATCTGATAAATAGTTGTTTCTCAGGCTGTAGAGAAATGATGCAATGGTGTACCACAGGGACTGGTGAGGATATTTTTCTTGCAAATGCAACAGGCATCAAGGAGAATAGTAACGGACTTCAAGAGATACAGCCAGATTAATGAAATTATTATGCAAGTGGCAGATAGAGTTTAACACTGAGAAATATTGAGCGATGCATTTTGTTAGCAGAAACAACAAAGAGAATCAATGTAATTTAATAGTGCAGTTCTGAAGTGATTGCAAGTTAAAACACCCAGGAACTGGACTAACACAAAGCTTTGAAAATGGGAAGGCAGTAAAAAAAAACATATGCTGGGCTTTAGAAATTGCAGCATGGAGCATAAATGCAACAAACTCATCTTGAAGCTCTTTTAAACACTGTTGAAACACAACTGGAGTTCTATATCCAATCCTTGGCATCACACTTTGAGGAAATGAAAGCTTTCTACTAATGCGTTTTCCTGAAGGACTTCAGCAATATCTGGAGGAGATAGAGACGTTGTCTCTTGAGCAGAGAAGGTTTAGAGGAAGTTTGATAGAATCGTCCAACAAAAACAAAGAGAATCTTGTTCTACTGGCAGAAGGGTCAAGAAGCAGAGGACACAGATTTTAGGGAAAAGGATCAAAGACAACAAGTGGGAAAAACCTGTTTAAGCAGTGAGCAGTCAATGTTATGGGATGAGTATCTGACTGTGAAGTGAAATCAGATTCTCTTCACCTGGGTACATCATCACACTTGAGCTCCCTGCTATTTACTGTGCATGAGGGACCTTGGGGTGCAAGTTCATAGCTCCCTGAGAATGGTGACACAGGTGGATAGGGTAGCGAAGAAGGCATTCAGCATGCTTGCCTTCCTAGGCCAAGGCATTGAGTATAAGAGCTGGGATGTCATGTTGCCACTGCACAAATAATTGGTCAGGCCACACTTGTGTGTACAGTTCTGGCTGCCACACTACAGGAAGGATGTGATCCCATTAGAAGGGGTTCAGAAAAGATTCACCAGGATGGGTGGCATGGTAGCGCAGCAGTTAGTGTGATGCTATTACAGCGCCAGCGATCGGGGTTCAATTCCTGTCACTGTCTGTAAGGAGTTTGTACGTTCTCCCGTGTCTGCGTGGATTTCCTCCAGGTGCTCCAGTTTCCTCCCACATTCCAAAGATGTACCGGTAGGTTAACATGGGTTTAAAATGGGTGGCACGGACTCATTGGGCCGGAAGGGCCTGTTACCACGCTGTAAATAAAATTTAAAAATGTAATATGTTGCCTGGAATGGAGGGCTTCAGTTACAAGGAGAGATTGGATTGGCTGGGATTATTCTCAGTGGAATGCAGAAGGCTGAGGAGTGTTCTGTTAAAGGTTTATAAAACTGAGGGTCATGGTTAGGGTTGATGGTCAGAGTTTTTTCCCTTGAGTTGGGAAGTCTAAAATTAGAGGGCACAGGTTTAAAGTGAGAGGGGAGAAATTTAAGAGAGATCCAAAGGGTAATTTTCCACACAGAGGGTGGTGGCTATATGGCAAGAGCCACTAATGGAAGTGGTGGAGGCAAGTACAATTACAATGCCTAAAAGGTATTTGGACAGGTACTTGGATAGGAAAAGAGTGGAGGGATGCAGGCTTAAAGCAAGCAAATGGGATTACCATACATAGGCATCACTGTCAGCATGGATGAGTTGGGCCAAGGGACCCATTTCTGTGCTGCACAACTCTGTGACTCAGAGTTTCAGGTCAAAGACCCTTTGTATGTTAACTCTGTTTCTCTTTATATTGATACTGCCTGACATATTGAGTGTTCCCATCATTTTCTGTCCTTATTACAGAGAAAATGCAACTAAATTGCACCATGTTTCTCTGAAGGCCATCCAGGAGCTGAGTCTGCTGCGATCTCCCCAGACTTGCCATCTGATAAGTGTATAACTAGGCCATGCCTGAATGCAGGCTTGCACCAAGCATAATGCTAGGTCTGGACTCCGATGTGGAGTCCAACAAGGCAGAAAAACTTCTGTTGACTTCCCAGCACTCAGGCTGGGAAAGTTGCCCAGTGAGCCTGGGCCAGATTCGGCCTGGCAATAGTACAGAAGGCCCATTAAGATGAATGGGAGAAATTGGCTGACAGGAAAAAAATAAATAGAGCTTTTTATTTGATTTAATTAAGTTATTTAAAAATCTTTCTAAGTTGTCTGCAAGTGTGCCTGTGGAAAAAAAACATGGTTCTTTTGACGGTCTTTTAATTTATTAAACTGTTTTAAATAGCTTAGATTATAAAAACAGTTTTTTTTGACAGATCCCTCAAAACTTTTAATGTTGGTGAATGTCATTGTGTCAAAGTCCAAGAGAGGACCAGTGTTGTCCTGGGCTGGGCCTTACCAACATGCTGGATCCAGGCTCCCTGCAGAATACTCACACTTGGATCACACTGGAAGAAACAGCATGGTCCAGGAGCAGGTGGCCAGCAATCCCAGGACAGATGAAGATTTGCTCCAATGTCTTTTGAAGCAGAAGATTTGTTCCTTCAGTAAGGAAGTGTGGCGCCAAATTCAAAAAGAAATCTGTTGACAAATTGAGCTCCTATGTATCTCAGAGATGGCACAGTGAACAAATATTAATATGATGTGACTCAACAAATCACAATCTTGGAAGAATATTCACATTTTAATTTGAAGTCAGTGAATAAAAATATTTATATTGCAGATCTGACAGCAAGTTTAAATAAAGATTTTGGATTAATCTGCAGCAGTAACTCTGACTAAACAGCCCTATTTGTAAATTTGGGTCTGTCAAGTTGCAGAATAAAATTTGGGTTCCAAAATTTGGAATTTACCAACTAAACTAAATTTGTATTTATTGCACTGAAGCTATTTCAGATCTTGATATCAGTATGCACCCAAAATATCAGCTTCTTTGTAAAAATGCAAATTAATCTAACTGCATTACAAAGTTTCACCATTTTCTGTATTTTGTTTTCTCTTCACAACAGCCATAGTCTGCATTGAATTTTAAATTCTTGCAGTTGCAAAAGAAAGGAATAAACTGTTCTGAACAGTATTAAAGCAACATAATGCATTTTTGCATATAGCAACTGACAAGCCAGGAAACAAATCGAAAAGGCAGAAGAGAGACACAAGGAAGATCAAGGCACACAGGAGGCTCGACCAGCTCAGTGTGCTGTCTCTGAATGCTCAGTCACGCTTTCCATTGCTGACAACTGCACCATGGAACATAAATTTCCTTTGGGAATGAAAGTTTTTTCGCATCAACAAAAATTCTTAAGCAGATACTACACACAGCGTTAATGAGATTACACAAAACTTTAAATATAAAAGCAAATGTCATGGACGAGTAGTTCAAGACTTACTGGACCTTAAAAGGTGACTAGGGACTCTGATGACAACAATCACATTCCATGCATAAATAATTTTAAAAAAGCATTCTCACATTACATGCATAAACAAGAAAACACATCACTTAAGAGGGAAATAAATATAATTTTGGAGAAACTCAATGCATCAAAGCTAATCATAGCAAGGCATCCATCGTCACTTTGTTGGCCAATTCCTTCCCTGTAGCTGCAGAAGAGCCAACAAAGTTCCTGTTCTTTGCATAGAATGTGTTGTGCTGCTTTCACCCAATCAAAAGCAAATATACTCCACGCTTAGTGGGTTTATCTCACTCAAACATTCAGTATTTATTAGCTCCTGCTGGTCTTCTTTCAGATTAAGCAATGTTAACCAAGCACAAATATTTATTAATTTATACTGTTCTACACATACATCAAATGCTTCAAGAACTGTGGGCACTTAAAGTACAGGAGGCTATTTGCTCCTGCATCATTGCAGGTTCTTTGCAAGTTATCTCCAAGGCATCCTGTACCCCCAAATGTTTCCTTCTAAAATAGAGAGAATAGAAGAATCCAAAGCATGAAGAATAGACTATTCTGCCCAGTATATAATGTCCAGTTAAAATTCAATGGTTACATTTCTGATTCAACATTGGAGCTGATTATTCTGAAACATCAGAATAAAATAAATCACCAATTTACTCATTAGGTGTGCTTATCTGCGAGGGATCCAGGTAGCAAAATTTGAACTTTCAACAAGACAGTATTGAAGCTTTCAGCCATTTTGACGAAGCTGCAGGAAACATAGTATCTACATTGCATTTTGCTGAATGTTTGAGTTTTTTTTAAAAACTTTAGTCTTATTTGAAGATACCTTTATTAGTCACATGTACATCGAAACACACAGTGAAATGCATCTTCTTGCATAGTGT
This sequence comes from Rhina ancylostomus, assembly GCA_030265395.1. Lineage (NCBI taxonomy): Eukaryota > Metazoa > Chordata > Chondrichthyes > Rhinopristiformes > Rhinidae > Rhina > Rhina ancylostomus. The sequence continues at coordinate 56,936,156 of JARFYF010000002.1, read as the reverse complement.
TCAGGGGGCAGCCTGCAAGTGTTGACACGCTTCCGGCACCAACACAGCATGTCCACAACTTCCTAACTGGACTATTTTACTTCACTGCTAACCTGGTTCTGTGTTGGCATAATCAGTTGTGATAGTTCTGGGTGTCATATTCATTACTTCTTTCCAGCAATTATGCAGTTCTCCAGGATTATGTACTTGTCAATACAAGTACAGCAGAAAATGTCCCAAAATCTAATTATCTACCTTGATTCTGTTTACTTAACCAACACTCTTAACATTTTCAATTCTCAAACCCCATAATCTTATGTCATTCTCATAAGCAACAACTGGAAACTTTGATTCTAACAAGCTCATAAAATCAGAAATGCCACTCAACTTTTTCTCGTTAAATAGATTAACAAACATGGTGATCAATCAAGAAATATTTAGTTTACAAAGCATTTACAAATATTGACAAAAGCACATACTGAAAACAACAGTACTTTAAAAAGCAATTTCACTGCTTAATAAGATGCTGGATGAAAATTAATATTCTAATTAATATTCTCTCCAAAATGTCTTACCAATGCACAAGATCCTTGCCCTGGTGTGGTCAGTATTCTTTAGTGTTTGTCTTTTTAATTTTGAGAAAAAATACAGTTACGGCCATTCAGGTAATGTGAATTTGCCCTTATAAATTCACAAATCCCTCTCCAGAAATTCAAGATATGGAAATAAAATTCATTCTCATTTAATTTATGGGACAGTAGTACATAAATAAACAAAATTTATCTCAGCTCGTGTTTCTTGATGCAAATACAGATGATGCTGGTTCACATTATGGAAAATTGTGACACAGGCTGTTTTCTCAGAAGGCAACCCACCCCCTCCCCAGTAAGGCAGTGGCCACCTGTAACTTAATGTCAGTAAACAATCACTAATCCATGAGTTCAGGCTAAGCAGAAGTGGTAACGCAGATTTTGAGCACAGCCATACCGCTTTCAGAATTTAACACAGTTCTTAATTCCAAATTGATGAGCACTTCCCCATCCTCATTGCCTCCCTCCTGACAGAATGAAATTCCTGCACCCTCACTTGAGAGGGATAACACAGTAAAAATCTGACGATCCAGCACCTGACTGGCAGATTTTTCAGACTCTTGGATGTTGTCCCTATTAATACATCAGACTTTTAATTCTCTTTTTTTCTAGATGTTATACAGTAGTATAATAAATTATCCAGTGAGTTCCAAATCTAGGCTTTTGAGAGGGGTTTGGGCCTTCAATAAAATTATTAAAAGACTAATGAAGAACTCCACAGTTGATATATTTCACATTAACCCAAAGAAAAGATACATTTCTTTTGCTGAAGTATTTATTTTGGACGTTAGGAATGCTAGTTACTCAAAGTGCAGCAGAAGAACAAAACAGTGTCATGAGACATTTTCAAGAGCTGCCAGTCAAAATGCACAGAGAGAAAGACACACATGTTCACAATAAATTAACAGCTAAGGAATGTCACAATGTAATACCTTTAACAATGGAAAGTGGCAACCCACTATCATCTGCAAGAGTAACAGATTTGCAGATAATTGTATGTTTTCAAATAAAGTTATTGCTGTGTTATACATGCTTCTATGAAAACAAAAAAAGACAACATTTTGCCTGCAGAACTTGATCCAATTTGAGTTTTCATTTAACTGTTGAGCAGCCTTTTTCACTGCTTTTCAATCTGCTCATCTGTTCTTGAGCACCTCTATGTCATGCCCTACTCATAAGACCCACTGTGGGCCATGCACGAGCCCAGAGTCTACTAATAAGATGGAATTGGTAAGGCAGCATACTCAGGTTCATATTCAGGGCAATAGGCTGTGTGACTGGGATGTGTGAAATGAGCTTCATCAGCAGATCAAGAGTGCAAGAGGGAGGGATGATGCTGAGCAGTGTTGTAACCAGCCCTTCGGGGCCAGCCTGTGCTTCTTTTTCCACACTTTTTATTTTTGGAAAATATGACATAAATCCAGAATATGGAACACAGGACAGAAAATGGAAACCACATCTACTTTCTCCTGACAATCATCCACTTCTGTGGGAGGTGAATCGATGAAACTCTGATCATTTCAAATTCATCTCTGGTAATTCCTCATACTCCCACATAATCTTTCATCCGCAGGGAATTTTGTTCTATTATTTCTTGTTTGTAAGCCAAATGGGTCAAAATGAATGAGAACATGTTGATTAGTAGCATGATTAATTGTCATAAGCACTAAAAAAAAATAAAGGCCATAACTAAGTTGCGAGCTAGTTTTCTTCTCAGAACATTAGAGCTTCAGCAGCAAGCACGTCCATCCACAGTTTCAACCAGCTTTTCCAGGTTACATCTGCCAAGTAGAATTCCCAAGAAATTCCTTGATTTTTCTCATCCACAGATATTACAAGAAGACAGCTTTTCAAATTCAAGTCACAGAGTGAAAGAGAGATACAGTACAGAAACAGGCCTTTTGGACCACTGCCACCCATCCTAACACAGAAATACTGTCCACTCCCATATTTTCCATCCCACTGATCTTGCTCTCCCATAATTTTCATCACACTGCATCATGATCAATCTAATTATTTTCCCAGCTTCCCTACCACCATGCTTCTACATGACCAATCCTATTATTCACTCATTAACCCTTTCTGACTCATTTATCAGCACCCTGCCCCTTATCCATTCATTTTAATCACTGCTCCACTCTTCTTCCCCAGCTCTGTACCAGTGTTAATGAACATAGTGACATGGCTGCTTGCTCAGTGCTCCACCCCATCAAAAAACAAACTGCTGGAGGAACTCAGCGGGTCAGGCTACCTCTGTGGAGAGAAATGGACATTCAACATTTCAGGTCCAGATTAAGGGTCTCAACCCCAAATGTCAACTGTCCATTTCCTTGAGTTCCTCCAGCAGATTTGCTTCTTACTCCAAATTCCAGCATCTGCAGTCTCTTGTGGCTCCATCTCATCAGTTTCTCTCACATACTCTGCAGCTCTCCATTCCCTGCACCTCTAATACCCCTGTTTTCTATAACCTACTCCATTTCCTCTCCTCCTTCAAACCTTTGTTGCTTAACCTTTCTCACGATATTCTTCCTCTGCTTTCCCTTGCCCCTCAAAACCTTAAACAGTGCTTCCTCTTCTTCAATCAACCTACTATCCTGGTATTCTCGTACCTCCTAGAAGCACTCATTGCAGACATTTGCCATTCTGCTCAATATTATCCTTTCTCAAAAGCAATACCACATCAAATCTTTGTAGCTCTCCAGCTCCTCCAAAATCTGATCTTATTTTCATTCCGTTTAAACATGTGGAATCAACAACTACTTATGGCATCATATTACTTGGTGAACAAACCCTGAAGACTTTGGCGAATGAATTAGCAGCTACTGTGTTTCATAAAAGAGGTCAAGTGCACAACTGGTTCCACCACTAGTCCTTTCAACCGAGCCTGTGTTGAGTCCATTGCAAATATCGTCAATAACAATTGTAAAATGAGATCAAAAACAAACAGCTCTGAGGACATATTCAGTCATACTGGTCAACAGATGCAAAATACAAGCACTGTAGACTGACTATCTGATAAATTGACGTTCCCACTTTCCAACGGGATCGATGATGTATTTTGCACAGTAAGACATCAACATCGACCTGCATTCTCTCTCCAGAAGCTGCAGAAACCCAGAGTGCAGGAGTAGCGGAGCTCCAGGCAGCCTTGAACACTATATTGCCATTTCATACAATTACCTGTCTCACACTGAAGTCCACAACTGCATCCCGCAAGCACGCTGCTACATACAAAATACAGTACATCCTTAATACTTGATCCCCTCTAACACTCTGCCATGCAAATGCGCATAAAACCACAAAAGGTTTCGATTTGTTTTGCCTCCATTGGCTCCCAATAGCACAATCTTCAGACACCAATGCAATCCCAAATACTCCAGATTACCAATGTCATCAGAAAATCACAGACTAAAAATAGAAAAAGTTAAAAACCATGCTGTTCAGACAAAATTTACTGAAAAATCCTGTAATTTTCACAATAATGCTGAGTATGTCACACTGAGAAGATGCAGATTTTTATCTCTTTTATCAAGCCATGAAGAGGAAAATTTATTCCAGTTTTAATTAACATACATTGTAAAGATATTTACATTTGCCTTTGGTCCTTCAACCTTCACCACACCACAAACTCTGATTTTGTGCCCTTTCCCAGACATGATGGCTTCCTCTTTGACTGCAAGCTGAGCTTCTGTGTCTATGCCTCTTCCTCATCAGCACATTTCAGTGTTGGTGTCACACTAAGGGAAGGATAAGGCAAATAGTGTTATTATTGATAGTGTTTGGAAGAGTGTTTTTAAATTATTTGGAAGTGCTTGAATGTTTTTTCTCATTTTTAATAATTTTGTACATTTTGTAACTGCACATTTCATTTTTTATGTTTCTGAATATCAGAGACATTCCAAAGCATTGAAAACCTGGCAATCTTGATGCACAGCTGCAGTGGGTGCTTGGCTTTGCTGTCAGCCCGAGTTTCTGAGAGGGGTTTTGTGGTCGGGGCCTGTTCTGATCAGCTCACGCTGCACGGGGCGCTCAGTTCAGTTGCAGGATGGACTCAATCAGCAAGATTTCTTTCCTGATGCAGGTGAGGAAAGTCTGGAATATCAACCTGGCTCAGCAGCAGTGCAGCTGCAGGTCACACTCAGCAAAATCTGGGTCAATGTAATGCGATTCCATTTTCCACCATTTCCAAATGCACAGAACTAGTCAAAGTACAGGAAGCAACTTGGCAATTACAAGCATGTTTGAGAAAATAGCTTCGGTAGATTAATTGAAGTAGTTTCCTTCATCAGTTAAAGAGTCTCTTATGCCTCAGAATAATTCTCCCAATTCTTGCTTCATATATCTGATCAAATACAAAGGATTAACCTGTGGCTGTGCCCTGCACGACCTCCAGAGCTTGAATATCAGCGTGTCTTGATCCCAATACAATACTCAAAGCTGGCCAGAACACTACAATTTTAGCACAAAGACCTTCAACTTAATGGTTGACTCTTGAAAAGAGTAGTGCAGGGGAAATCCCTGGAACAATTAGAGAAACAACTAATGTAGTAATGTCAATGTAGGTAGAAGAGTCACGAGCATGTCTCAGATATCACTGGATAATATCAATAAAGATGGCTTTTTTCATCCATTCTTATCTGATCATCCTGTAAGATTGTTGCTCCTGGGGACGTCAGAAGGTGCTCTGATGTACTGGAGCACTCCTTCTTCTGCAATCCAGTGCATATATAATGAAGGAGGCAATGACAAAACCAGCATGAAAAATAGAAGTTCTTCTGAGAACCCTGTGCTATGGTTTGAATCCCCACATCCAGAATACTGTCTGCACAGCGACCTCATGAACAGCAGAAGTAGTAACATGGCCATATTTATTAAGTGACTTAAAACATTTTATTTATTGCAAGAGGATTTATTGCAAGGAATACATCCTTGTTCTGTGCACATAAATACATCAATATTTGCTTTTATCGTCAGCAAACTGCCTAAAATGCAAGCTCATTTTTGATATACACAAGGAATGGCAATGCAATTTGTGCCAAGATATACATTATTAACTAGGTATCGTGAAAACACTGCCAAAGAGCCATCTGTCCTGGCAACAATCAGCGCTTCCAATTTGGCAGTGGGCCAATGGAAGATAAGGCCTTATATTTTAAGAGTCTACATTAAGCTTACTCTAAAGTCTATATCAATTGAACACCAAAAAAGTGATTCAACAATCTACAGAGAATAATTCAGAATATTTTAGAGACCCAAAGTAATACCTTGCAACAATGACTACGTTGCAACAGAAAATCAAGTCTCTTTCCCCTTTTGTATGTATAAATACACAAGGATAAGGATTATTATCTATAAAATTAACTGGTAATGCATAACATTTTTTTCAATAATTTAGGTCAGAAATAATTGTATTCCATCCTCATTTGAACTAAATTCTGACTAGAATTTTAACTGATACAAACTTCAGCAAACAAGAACAATCCACTGCATTTTTCAAACCATAAAGCACATTTTAAAAAGAGAGCAATCTGACACTGCAGAAACTTCACGAGAATACCACAATAATGTGCAGGACCTTAGTGCATACAGCAAATTCACATTAGAATTCAAAAGATTAACTTTTATGGAACAAACTAAATGCCAGAGAATTACAGGAGCTTTAAAGATTACTTTAGATAAAGGTATCAAAGTTGAATTGTGGTTGGATTTATTTTCAGTGGGTTGACAAAACGAATCATCCAGTTTAGAAAAGCTTGCCTGTTTCTGAACATGAAGATTTAAATTGAGCTCCACTTCTTTTTCATGTGTATAATGCTCCTTTAAGTCTTTCTTTCTCAAAACACAAACTGAGAAACTTCTTCCATTTCCCACAATCAATAGGTATTCAAAACTGGACACTGGTGTCATCCAAGCACCAGTTTAACTAACGTTGTTGCCCACTTTTCAATTTTGCTGTCACCTTAACATTTCAAAAACAGACATTTGCAAGAATCTGCGAGGACCATGGGTAACAGGAATATACACTCAACTTCACTGCATAATTTCACTGCCTTATGCTCAATTTTAAAAAAAACTCCAATTTCCTTTCTGAGTGATGAAACATCTCCATTCACTATATCTCTCGGCAATTCATCTCAAAAATTTAGAAATTTAAATATTTTCCACTGAAATTTTCTCATCGAGCCTTGTAGCCCAGTCCCCTGGTTAGATGAAAATAATTCTTCTCATTTCATCAAAATGAATTAAATCCTCCAAGAAAAAGTGAAAATAAATAGAGCATTGGAAAGTTTCTATAGTCCAAATAATTCACTTTATAAAGGCCAAGGCATTTAAAAAATACTGATCAGACGACAGACCTCTTGAGTCACCCTCAGTTGTCTGGCACTCATACCATTCTTCTGCACTCTTCCTCCTTACTATAACTTTACAATCAACTCTCCATTTTACTACGAAGTATCATAGACTCTGCTTGTGATGTGAATTGCTTATAAACTGACAGTTGAAAGACAGTACAAATAACGTGAACACACTTTAACTGGAGGTACTGCCTCAACTTTTCACCGTTGCCTTTGTAGAAGGAATAAAGTTGCATATCCCAGTTGACATGATATGAAATTAGGAAGCAAAGTTAACAGTGTAAATCAAAGAAGAAAATAAATGGTGCAAATCAAAAAAAGAAAGTTCCAATGAGACACAGATAAAGTTAATACTGACCATAAATTCTACGTCAAGGTAACAAAATAAAGTACCAATAAATTA
>JARFYF010000002.1:56745575-56758957 GCA_030265395.1 Rhina ancylostomus | reverse complement strand
CACTCACCAACTTTTATCAATGCACCATAGAAAGCATCCAATCTGGATGAACCACAGCTTGGGATGGCAACTGCTCCGCCCGGGATCGCAAAAAACTGCAGGGAGTTGTGCACATCACGGAAACCAGCCTCCCCTCCATGGACTCTCTCTATACCTCTCGCTGCCTAGGTGAAGCAGCCAGATTAATCAAAGACCCCACCCGCCTGGGTCACTCTCTCTTCTCCCCTCTCCCAGAAGATACAGGAGCCTGCGGGCACATACCACCAGGCTCAAAGGGAAAGACTATTGAACATTTCCCTCATGTGATGAGATGGACTGTTGACCTCACTATCTCCCTTGTTATGACTTTGCACCTTATTGTCGACCTGCAATGCACTTCCCTGCAGCTGTGACATTTTACTCTGTATTCTGTTATTGTTTTTGCCCTGTACTACCTTAATGCACTGTGTAATGAATTGATCTGTATGAACGGTATGCAAGACAAGTTTTTCACAGTACCTCGGTACAAGTGACAATAATAAACTAATAAAAGCATATTTAAATTGTGCAGATTTTACTTACAAGACTGGCTTTACTCCATGGTTTAAAATCTCTGAAGCCAGCCAAGACAATTTTCCCAGAAATGACTCAAGTTACTTTGTGTACAAAAACATCAGCGACAGCCATGAGATGAATACATACAAACCCACACACAACACTAACACAAACACAAACACACACACGACAAATGTCGTCATTTTTATTTTTCAGTCACTCAATACTGTGGAGCAATGAGATTTGGATTTGACATCACTGCATTGATTGGGTGGCAGTCCCTTTTCATCTGCGAGGCCTCATCAATGGTGTTCTGCATTGTGGGGAGCTGCAGTTGCCATGGTCGGCTCCTGTAAGTGATCCCTCAGGTTTTACCCAATGAACTCCTCCAACACCACCTTTCTCCCATGAAACCTGATCCTCAAATCCCATCCATTTCCCTGATATCCCCACTTGCTAAACTCTTTCCTGTGCATCAGAGGAAATCCTTCGCAGATGAAGAACATGGCTGTCCACGTGTCCTCGGGCTGAAGAGGACGTGGCAAAGGAGATACTCAGCTGTGGCCACCAACCCAATTGACATGGTAACTCCTATCCAAATCTTATTGCCCTCACAAGCCCGGTCCATCCCAAGTCTAATGTTGCCTTCAGCTGTTAAATAACTATAGTGGGTCAATTTGTCATCGCTGATAAAATGGCTTAATGTGAGAGAAAAACATCCCACAGTAATGTATCTCTGCTTATAACATGGGACAATGGGAAAGCAGGGTTTGCACATCAAAAAAAAAATCACAATACAGATGGTTTTTTTTGGAATGCAACCCCTCTGTAACACGGGGGTCGCCTGTATTGTTTTGCTAGTAGTGCTTATGAACATTTAATATCAATTGGAACTGGCAGGTGGCAGTATATCACATACATACTCACACTCACTCAACCCATTATCTGATCCACAGCAGCCAATCTTCACCCTCTTTTACACCACACTCCACCACTGACGTTTAACCTCCTCCAACCTCACATAGATATCAAGATTCCAAAGTGACAAGAATGAAAAGGTTACAGAATGTAATACTTCTCCATTTGGGCTAAGGCAGCAGGGATAAGGAGCAGGATTCTGGTGGAAGGCTCTTCAATCATATTTGTGCCTTTATTTCCTGTTTTGAGATCCCTGACCCATGCAATATGCAAATATGTATATGCCTGGCTAGGCGAGTCTGTCTACTGCAACAGCATTTCGTGTGATGTGCAATGACCTTAACTTACTTCAAAAGTTCATAAATATTCCAGCAGAACTGCTCCTCCCAACAGTGATAACTCAAACTTCCCCTGCCAAACTCTTCTGATTATGGCCCTGGTGGCTCTTCATTCCCCATGCATGCACCCACCCACTTACCAGCCTGCACAAGACGCGTTTCTGGGAACGTACTGCAGTTAAAAGGAGTTCAATGACCTTTTCTGAGAAGCTCTCCCACTCCCTAACAACTTCTCCTTCTCCATGGTAACCAGACAGTAGCAATGGTCTGGGGAGGAAGAAGGCCTGTGCATTAAGGGCAAATGCCCTTCTATGATCGTTGCAAAGTGTTAGCAGCTGCATTCAAATTAATCTAGCCTGTTGGGAATCACAAAGGTCTTGCTTTTGTGTTTGTATTTGGGTGTAAACAACTGAAATGCTACTTTACACTGGATTTCAGCCAATTTTGTGAATTTTGCACGAGACTCATTTGGACATTTAATACTAAATGCAGCTATATTTTCACACATCAAAAATAGGTGCAATTAAATTTCACAATAATTATTGTTAATCAAAAAGATTAACCTGTATTTGTTCAATGCAACCTTACCTATTACTATTTCTTATAAATTCTACTTTTGATGAGGTAACTACAATTCTTACACATACAACTGGTTTACAGCTCACTTACCTCAAGTGAAAGACTGTATCCTTAATGGAGTTTCATGAGACAGCTACACCAAGCAGAATCTGCAAGGGTGACCTTGAGCTTCCAGTTTTCTGTCATTTGGGTTCTCCTTCCCATTCCCCCTCTTTCCTCTCTCCCTTTGGTCTCATATACTGTTACAAAAATGCTCATGTCAAAATCAAGGAATAGCACCTCATTATCTGATTGGGCACTTAAAACCTATTGGGTTCAATAATGAATTTACCTTTGGTTAATCATCTGGTCTTCAGTACCTATTCCCCCCTTTTTCTGGTAATTTCAGAATTCACTGGTCTCCCAATTACACTTTCTCTCGTCCACCCTCTTCCCCCAACACCACTACAACTCTGTTTTGCTTTCTACCATTTCACAGTTGATCCCTTTTGTTCTCTGACACTTTTTCTCCCATCTCACACATCTTCTCAGCAACTTAAAACTTACTTCATTTTCAACAATTCCCAATTCTTATGCAAGGTTGACTTTAAACATTAACTGTTTCTCTATTCAAAGATACTACCCAACTTGCACAGTGTTTCTAGTATGTTCTTATTTTACATTTCCAGTATCATAAATTTTTTTTTGCTTTTGGCAAAGGACAAGACTGCGTACAAAAGGCAACTTTTGAAAATGGAGGAAAATTATAATGATATTGAAATCAATTTAAGTAATTATAAGATGAGATGAGAGAGTACCTTGGAAAATTTTTGATCAGTTGTTTAACACCACATTTCTATAACTTTTGACTTCTTTTCTACAAAAAGCTCTTGGAAAAAAAATGACATATTTAAACAGAGTGCAGTAGAAATTCATCCTCGGAATGATGCAGTAAATGCACGACTTAACAGAGCATGCTCAATTCAATGGAACCTAATTTCATCAGTGAAGTGCAGCACGCATGCTCTCCTATCATGTGTGTTTAGTGCAGGCTGAGGATGATCTTCTACCCCAGTGTATTCATGCAAGTCAAAATAAAATGTCTGAGATGGTAGGTAGTTAAGATGATAATGAGCTCACTTTGGTGTTGTTCCCCCATGGGCAGTGGATAATGAGCAATTCATTAGTTTGTCTCAGCAATTGATAAATGACTCACAAGCATTCTGCTGAAGGGTCACTGGTCCCTGATGCTTGGCATGAGGTCTGGTAATCCTTCCCTTTCTGGCTGTGAACAGCTAGAGTTAAAAGACACAGACACAGACACAGACACAGGCACAGGCAGTCAGGTTTTGAACCAGAATGCAGTGAGGCCAGCAGGCCAACAGTTGTGAGAAGGTTGGACTGCAGGAGAAAATAATCAGCAGCTATTTAGTTAAAGTTGAGATAGGTGGTCCAATGACAAGTGGAAGCATGCCATGTTATTTATCTTGTGTTATTGCATGAAGTTAACTTGCACTTGTTGAACTAAGCACTTCTGATTCAAACCATTCCATACATTTGCCTTACAGTGAAGTGAAAAGTTTATTGGCTTGTAACTGGTCTAATTTCACCAAGTGTTTGTTTTGTTCACATTCAGAAGATGGAGGCACAAGTCTGAACAGCATAAATGTTCTATTCACATAATAGAAGATATCAACACTGTGTCCTTGGGTTATACTTTCATACAATTAGAAATTGGGCTTGAAGAGTCAACTTCCATAACAACTCCCAAAATTCCTAAAATTGGATGACACATAAAATCATCACTGCACCCAATTCTGTAATTTCCTGATGTGCAATTATTGTCAGAAATGCCTCCATTGCCTTTTAGTTTATTAAGCAAACTGAACACAAAATATCATTTACAATTATGCCGATGCTTCAGGTCCATAAAAGGGAAAACATCAGAAGGAGAGGATGAATTCAGTGAGCAGTCCAAGGCCCTGGAAAGGGGTACCAGGAAACTGGGGACTGGCCATGATGTTGTACAGAGGTGATGTCAGAGTAGCAGACTTCAGGATACAGTGAGTATTTTGTAGACGTGAGATGTTTTGCTGGATTTCTGCTGGGAGCCAGAAGCTTTGAGGCCCCAAAGTTGAATGAGACAGCTGGTAGTACCAGAAAGATGTGGACAATGCAAGAAGAAGACATTGCCAGGTGTCACTCCAAGGAGGATTAGTTCATCTTATTCTTATTAGTCAACTAGGTAAAAGGAAGGCAAATGAGTGGTACAATACTACTGGAGCAGCACCCAACTTGGAAATTAAGTTAAAGGGCTGTGCTTAGTTCATTCTCTTTATTGCAACAAGAGAAAAAATGGCAAAGGTCAAGTATTAAACCTCTGTAAGATTTTGAGAATTTACCAATGATTCTCCAATGCATTGAATCAAGACCTTAAGGAAATGGCAGTGCAATCTGTAGAGCAAGTAAGCCAAAGGTCTTCTTTATTGCCAATGATTGCACTGTGATTCAAAATCCACTGATTTTAGTTGTTCAGAGGAAGAGTTACCTTTTGAATAGGTACAGAATTTATATTTTTGTCCTACTTGAATGTAGGAGTCACATTATTTTAATTGTTGAACATGAATGAAAATATTTCTCAGATTTAACAATTAAGATTGAAGGAATTTTCTCAACGATCCTTCGTGGTTAGAAAAGTAAGCAGGTGTTCAAGTGCTATAAAAAAAATTGACCCAATTAAAATCATTTGACATTTTTGAGAATATTTTGAATATGCGATGATCATTACATAAGCTTGTTAGTTGGGCACTTCCAGCTCTGTCGGTTTGCCATGTAAAACAGCAATTTGAGAAGATGGCACACCATCAACATCTATCAGTATATCACAAAAGACCTCTTATCTATCCATTTCTGAGTCATCATGCTATTAAAATAGAGAATTAGCACGTAGGTAGTAAGCTAATAATTATAGCATTATATCTTTGTCCTAGCAAAACTGACAGTGATGATTCTGAATTCAAATCTGACTGACATTCAAAGTTCTCTACTGTCCCAATGACAGACCACCTAACACTTGGCACAAATGCACAATCAATGCATTTGAAAGGAATTTAAACAAATACACTCTTGTTGTCCAGAAGCTCAAAGAAATAAAATAAAATTAAGTGGCACATGACAGTTCAACCACATGGCTGAATGTGGATAAACCAACAAATAAGGGAAATCATGAACATTAAAAAAAATTAAAAGGTGTTTTTATTTCCTCCCATCTCGTTGCTCGTTAAAAAGTTTTGTGGGAAGGTTTGCTATAGGAATCTTGGGCTAGCCCTACCTTCTTGCAGCAATATGCAAAGTAATTGCAAGAGTGATCAACTAAGAGTTCATTTAAGCAGAATCAAGAGTTGGACAGATGGATGAAAACTTACTAAGTGGGAAAGCTCAGGCAATGATGTGAAATAAACTCAAGCTGCTCATATGTCCTTGCTAGCAAGTTGGCTACAGTAGAGTTGGAAAGCCCCTCTCATTTGCAGACAGAGGTGAATGGAGATTAAGACTATTTGTCATACTAAAAAAAAAATGGAGTGGGAGGTTGTAGGCAGGAAATGTGAAAATAATGTTGAAGAATTCTGTTTTTATACCCAAAAGATGTGAAGGATACTGGAGGTTAAGTTACATGGGATGACAACCTTCTATTTCAGTCCCAATAGACAAAATACTTAAAAGTGATTATCAATGACACCTGTCAGTGAAAGAAAATGAGACAACAAAGAGAATGAGGGGATATGACTAATAGACTGCTGGATAAAACCAGCTATGATTCATAATCAACCTGACATGTTAAATTCAGTGTTCACAGATGCTATCTGATCAACTGGGCATTTCCAGGAGGTCTCATTTTCATTGTAAATTTCCAGCATCATACTACTTGGTTTCTGCTTTCGCCAGATTACATTCTTCAGCATTGAAGACTTTTAAATAGGCTGGCAGAATGCCATTCATAATTAGCTTTAGCAATATTTCTGCTTCACAATTTGTCTGCTCAAAAGCCTCTTCTGGGGGGGAAAAAGGCTTACTGAAATTTGAATTAATTTTTTTTAATGTTATTTCAAATTTATTACTAAAACTGAAATGATTTAACAAAATTTTACATTTAATTCAGTGTTCTGATAGAACGTTTGAACAAATGCCATTTGCTTTTATCACCTTTAAATAAAAATAGAATGCTCATGCAAATCAGGCTACTATTTAACCAAACAGCTTAAACCTTCAGTGCCAGAATCAAACAATTTACTTCCTTTAATTTACTCTCTGGTAAGCAAATATTTCCAGCCTCATATGCTTGTGAAGAGATTAGTATTTACTGATTTATAGGAAATAAAAATTTCATTTAAGAGAAGTTAACTACTTAGATTAAATATCCTGAATTCTTAGGCTGTTCAATTTACCTCAATTCAACCCTGATTTAAGTTGCCATCCTCATCCACATTGCCTTTGAATGTAAAGCCACACCAGAAATCCATTCAAGATGGATTTCAGATACAGACTGAGGTGAAATAGAATGAATAAGTGTTTTTGACACAGCTCAAAAAAATGATATTGATTTTCTTTTCTGAGCTGAATTGTAATGTGCACCAGCAGGACAAAGAATGACACTTTAGAACACCATTTTAAAACTGGATAACAGATCACCTTTGCATTACATTGCACTGATGTACACATACAAATATAGACTTTTTTTTAAAAAAAGGGAAGTTGCAGCTTCAAGTTCATGACCTTTAAAAGCCACAGGAATGGCTCATGGAGAATTGAGAAACATTACAACTGAACTGCTGCTTTTTCTGTCAATTTTTTATAACAGTTACTTCTTTTGGTCCCTCCAAGCTCTGCATTATCTTCCACAGAAGCAGATAGTACTTCTTAAGTCACCTATTAGTCCCATTCTGCAATGCCAGCAGAAGTTGCTGAGGTACTTGGGTTTACCACTGCATCCAATTAGAGAATGTGGACTTGGTATCTTATCCTATTAATTCAATTAAAATAAGAGCTCATTGTATAAGGAATCTCTTTGGACAGCAATTCCTGTCCCATCGTTTAATATTTTATAAAGAAAATATTACTTTCACAACAGCCTACACCTTTTATAACTCATTGAGTTTAAAAGGAAGATTGTTTTCATTCTTTTAACTATTTGATACATGGTTGTGAATTTGAGATGAATTTGTAGAACAGTGGATGGTAAAATAGGTGAAAAGATTTTATTCTAGAAACTTCTGACAAACAATATTTCAGAACTGTATTTTAAAAATTATAAAATAATATCACAATGGATAAGCCAATGTAGAAATTCAATAAACCTCAAATGATTTCTATAATAGTGTCATCTTAAAATAGTTGTCAAAATTCCACTTTTTAATGGACAACCACTTGTGGAAAAATGGAAACTCTATAATTTAGTAACACTGCTTTTATTTTAAATGGCTGAAGTTACTCACCCTCTGACAACCGTTCCTTCCAGCCCTGGGCTGCAGAAGTAAAGAATTCATTATTCAGTGCTGAGGTGCTCAAGCGCATCAAGCCATCTGTACCAACCTGTGAGAAAAATTCAAACAGAACATTGGGGGAAAAGCATTGCAAAGGCAGTCAGTTGTACATTGTGCTTGGTAGCCTTGGCATACAACTGCTGCATTTATATGGGACAGACACAAAACTAATAAACTGGAAGTAAAGTCAAACTTTATTGGTAACACTAAAAATATTGATAATGAATTGTCAGCTTGGTTCTCACTGTGGCCGATTTTTAACTTTCAGGGTAATTAGATGCAAAACATATTCCTGAGTGACTTTTATCCATACTTTGCAACTGTCCAAGTCAAAATATACCCCCTACAATAACCCTCTTCAATATTCAAAACACATTTTCAACTCACAAGTGAGATTTTTCCATCATCGGGCTTTTGCACAGCCACAATTAATCCAACTTCTATCAGATACAAAATTGCACAGAATCGAACCAACCAGCCCTATCAACCCTTCAGAAACTTGCCACTTACACTGCCCAGTGAACTTGTTCTAAGTCGCCATCTACAATGAAACCCAAACTCAGAATGTTTGCAAGAGAGGCAAAGCAATTTTCCATGGGCTATCTCCCATGACTCAAGAATGTGTTTGAAATATATTCAGTGCTGCATTGGCTTTAAACAATATTCAAAGACTCTATGCCACATTAAACAGGTGTTGGACCTTTGGAGATGCTTTGCTCCTGAGGACAAGGTAATGGCTACTCTCACCTTCCAGGCTTCAGTAACATTCGAGATTGTTGCCATAGATCTCTGCCACATTTTAGAGTCTGTTGCTCATTACTGCAAGAGGGAGGCCACCCAAATGTCAGGCCTTCCTTGTACACAAAGAATGCCCCCTGCAGGTATTGTTATTCACAAGCTTGTCAAAGGCCTCAATTTCCCAGGACAACACTTCTGGTCATCAAACATGCTCACCTCTTACCAATACAGTAGCTAGCCAGTCATTCAGTCACAATATTCCTTGCAGCTACAAGGATATTGCATGTTTTATGCTAGCCTTTAAGACCCACTGGCAAAAGTTAAAATGTTGACAGCTATGAGTACTTGCAATACATCATAAGGGAACACTGCTGCAGTTGATAATGCCAATTTCAGCACAGCGTCATTCAAAGAAACCCAACAAGGATGTTCTGTGAACCATGCAAATGATTTCTCACTGTTAATGGGACTTCCATTGATAGCCCTGTTTAAGAACCACATACTGAAATTCATTTGCAAGTGACTGAGATTGCTCTGAAATCAGAAGTCTTAGCATTTTGCTGGCAAGTCAGTCATTTGCGATAAGACTGTTGGATGCCACCAAAATGAAATAACTTTTTTCCCCTCTAATTTACCAAAATGTGGAACCAGGAAGAGCAGGACAGTTTCATCTGACTTCACTATATTTCTGCTGGATGCCATTATGTCACCTTCAAGCTTCCCATCCAAGACCAACTGGTGTTTTTGCTGGCCAAAATTGATTGAGTTGGCCCTGTTATGCTGAGAACATCAACCTTTGTATAACCCATTTCCAATTCTTCATACTTCCCCAAACTTAATTCTCCAATGATAGAGATGGGTTTCCATCATCTATTGTCCAAATGATACACCTTATCATCTTCATTAGGTTTCTTCCTACCTTGCATCAATGAAGTACTCCACCACAGTTTCTCCATCTCCATCACATTTGTTCTGGCAGACTTCATTTTTCAAAGGATTTAAAAGAAAGTCCTTTTTACTCTCAGTCATTTATTCTTTTACAGGACCCTTATCCAAGCTCACAATATTTTCTAGATCTCTAATTTTATCTAATGAAACCTTCCTGTCCTCACCTTCCATTTCGCCAGCCTCCAAAACCACCAAAGCATGTCATGCTTTACCTTATAACCAGCCCTCTGGGCTTAAGGTCAGCACAGTAACATCACATCTCAGGTTCTCAGCTCATCTTCATCACAACAGTGGGTGGGAGAGCAGCAGGTTGATATTTGGGTCAGAAAGCAATGTTGTTGGGGTCTGGGTCCTTTCTATGAAGATATCCCTTTCTCCTCTTAGGTCTGACAGATCAGTGCATTTGCTTCTCTCACTGAATTTCTGATTCATTTAAATATTTCAATAGTTTTTTTTGTCCCTGTTGATTCATTATTTCTCATGCTTTGATCTCACATATAAGCTCCTAACCCTTCATATCTTTCAATATTGTTTCACACCATCTCCAAATCTTTACAGTTCACCAATTTGCTTTTACATCATGTAAATGGCTTCCTTTGTGAAGTTTACAGAAAATTGAACATTTTATTTCTCTCACTCTGAATGGTTGTGCTTTGGTTCTGCACCCTTCTCCTCCTCAACAGTGTTCTTGCATCGACCTCACCAAAATCCTTGTTTGATTTGATGTTCAGACTAGTGAAGGGCCCATTTATTTGGCATGTCATTTATTTTCTTTCTAGGTTTTGTTCAACATGTTCTGCATTTCCGGCATTTTCTGGGTTTGTTCACTCACAAAGCTGCTTCTCTAGTGGGAGAGCTGAAATGATTTATCTTTTGCCCTAATCAATATTGCACAACTTCTCAATTTGCTAAGGCTGCTGGCATTAAGCGTTTGTCTTTTTGATGCCACCATTGAAATTTAGAGTGCCAGCAGCCATATTGGGACAGTGGATGGGCAAATTTGCATTTTTTTTGCAGCTTTGCTGCAGAGAATTAAACCATCTGATGAAATGGTTTGTTCTGTATTTCTGGAACCATTTACCCTGTCACTTTCAATTCACCATGCTGCCTCTGGGGGTGATAATGGACTGTTAGTCGAATATCACGAGTCCTGAGGAACACTAATTCCTGTTTCTTTTAGAACAAATCAGGGTGTAGCATTTGATGGGCAGAATGCAGAGCTCTATTTCTATTTACTGACAATGCACAGACCTGTCTGTCCACCTCAGGAAGGAGGAGGAGGAGACGCTGCTGGAAATCACCAGGGAAAACAGAAAATGTGTGCTTATTGATAAGAGCCCGCAGATTTGTATTCACAAGAATGGAATCTGGTGTTTCAACGTCAATGTCCATGGCTTTCGTTCTTTTCAGTTGTCCTAAAAATTAAACAAAGGAAATAAATTAATTTCTCATTCCAACTGGCTCAGAGGTGAACTTGTTCATTTCCTTATTAGTTAAAAAAAATAGAAATTGAAAATTCCAAATCACCATTTATAATTTTAGATTATTCAATCAGATGTTGTTACAAGATTAAGTCATTGGCCCCATTTTACAAATTCCTGCTACCTCTGGGCAGCATCATTTGCTGTGATTTTACATGAAGGAAAATTAAATCGGTAGAATGTATTATAAATGCTCCCATAATTACTCTGTGTTTGGTTTTGAGTGATGTGTATGGCCATTTCAGAGAATCATGCAATCACAGAAATTTTACAACACAGTAGGCTATTCAGCCCATCAGGTTACCGTGCAGGGTATGACTCTTCAAGTACATAACCGAGTACTAGAATCATACAGCACGGAAAGATGTCATTCAGCCCAAATCATCCACGCCAACCAGTGAGCACCCTTCCATTTTACCACTTGATCCATTGCCCTCTGTGCCTCAGCAATTCGAGTGTTCACCTGGGCACTTCTCCATGCTGTCAGCAACCCAGCTTCAACCACACTCAGGCAGTGCATTCCAGGTACGTACCGCTCTCTGAGTGAAGAAGGTTCCCTTCATATCCCCTCTGAATCTCGTTTCTCCTTACCCCAAACCGATGTCCTTGATTCTTATCTACCCCGCATGTTTTTATATACCTCCATCATGTCCTCCTCTACTCTGGGGAGGAAAGACCTAAATTTTTCCATTCTCCCCTCATCACTGAACTGTTGCATCCCAGGCAACATCCTGAAGAATCTCCTCTGCACCCTCTCCACCACTAACACATCCTTCCTACACCTTGGTGACCAGAAATGCATGGAGTACTCCAGCTGAGGTCCGACCAATGTTTTTATGAAGTTGGGGCGTAACCTCATGTGCTCGTATTCACTGCAATGATAAATGAAAGCCAGTATCCTATATGCTGCCTTAATCACATTATTTAGCTATGCTGCCATCTTCAAGGACCTTTGGACTTCTGTGCCAAGGTCCCTCTGTTCATTAATATTCCCTAGGACCTTACTATTCATGGTTTATGTCCCCAACCTCATTGGTACTTCCAAATGCATCATCTCATAGTTATCATGATTAAACTCTATTTGCCATTTCTCAACCCATTTTCAGCAACAAATCAATATCACCATGTAGCCTAACACCAGCTTCCACATCCAAGTCATTCAAGCAAGGTTTCAGCAAGGAGCCCTGTGGAACACCACTAGTGACAGGCGGCCAATCACAAAAAGAGCTCTCAACCATCACCCTCTGACTCCTATTGCTAAGCCAATTTTGGATTCAATTAACCAACCTCCTGAATCCCATGGGCCCTCCTTTTGGACCAGTCTCCCATGTGGGCCCTTTTTGAAGGGCTTACTGAAGTCAATATAAAACAATATATACTGTACTGCCCTTAACGATCACACAGTCCTTTCTTTCACTCCCCAAAACTTAAATCAGATTGGTTGTGACACTTTTGCCCCATTTATTCAGTCCCAAATGTTCTATTTTCTCTGTGCTATTATCAGAATACAGTTTCAGCAGTTGGAAAAGGCAAGAATGCTTTGAGCTGAGGGATATATTGGCAAATCTAACTAATGGCCATCTACCACTTAGTGATAGTTTTTCTTACTTTTGATATGGAACTGCAGATGTTTAGACTGGAGATATGGTATGAAATTTTTTTGTTTATGCTTTGTCAGGTGTGGAGTTCTAAAAGTTGCCTCTCCCAACTTTGCCAAATTAGCAGTGGACGAAATGAATGGAAGAGACTATCGTGGAAAGTCCATTAAAGTCCATATGGCAAAAATCTCAGGAGATCGTATGTTATCTGTGATTAAAAATCATTCACAGCTTCCACTGAAGGGGCACCATCTGATACACGACCATGTTACCAAGGACACCAAATTCAAAGTGGAGAATCAATGGGAGTCTTATTCTGTATCAACAAAGGTTCTTAATGCAGCTTCTCATAAGGTATTGAAAAAATATAAAATGTTTGTTCTGTTTACTTACATAGAGAGATACTTTGTTTAATATTAAATCCATTTGCATTTATATGTATGCATGTGCATTGTTATATGGGGAAAGACCTGTTGGCATTGGATAGAGGGGCACAGTGTAGCAAAGCATTTGGATAATACTGCCTAAATCAAGAGTGATGTAACTGGAGGGCATTTTAAACTGCACAGGAGTTCTCCTTCCTAAGCCAGCATTAATAAAAGAGTTGTATTTAAGAGACAGATTTTAAAAAATCTTTTATAGAATCATAGAACATAGAACAGTACAGCACAATACAGGCCCTTCGGCCCACAATGTTGTGCCAACCTTTAAACCTCGCCTAAGCCTATC
>JARFYF010000002.1:56719698-56730508 GCA_030265395.1 Rhina ancylostomus | reverse complement strand
ATATTGAAGACATTTCAGGAGGAATGTACTTGCTCTGGAAGCATTACAGAGAAATTTCATTTTGTCAATTCCAGGGACGGCAAGGATGTCTTTTGGAGAAAAATTTGACCATGTTGGGCCAGTACCCCAATGGAATTTAGAAGAATGACAGGTGATTTTACTGAAGAATACAAGATTCTGAGGGTGCTGAGAGAATATTTTCCCTCATGGAAGAATCTTAAATCAGGTAGCATTGTTTCCAGATGAAGGATCATTCATTTCAAGAGGAATTTATCCTTTCAAAAGGTTGTGAATCTTTGGAATTCTGCAACACAAAGAACTGTGATGCCCACTTTACTGAATACATTCAAGACAGTACTGGACAGAGGAAAGTCACTACCCTAATATCAGATCAGCTATTTCCTTACTGCACAGCACAGCAGTTGAAGACCCATCTGGCCTGTTCCTATTTCTGATATTCACCCATGGCATAGCACTAAATTTGTCATCTATTGACTGTCACATCTCTAGAGTGGGACTCAAATCCAATAGCCTCTGATATAGAGATAAGGGAACTTCCACAGATCAAAGTCACTGGATCTTCTGCCCCAGAAAAACAAAAGAAATTAAAATGGGAAATTAATTTATGATCTATTACAGTTGTAGATGACAAAGTCATTGAAGGAGATACTCAATGCTGAAATCCAGCCCTAAATATAACACTTAAAGGAAGTCAACAATGACATTCACATTCCTGTTACCAGAAATAAAATACACAGTCTCTACAGCTTGCATACAGAGCACTTTGCCAAACAAATGGCGGGGGGAGAGGAGGGCAGCAGAAAGCTGCATTATTTCAGTTTTACAATTGATTATGTAATGTTCTTTGAGAGAGCAATTCCTGCCACTCTGCATTGTTCCTGCAATAGTAATTAAAACATCAAACAAGAAGAGTCCTCAAATGAGTTGCCTCATTTAAATATGAGAGATTAGTATCATCACTGCCTTCATTTTGTGCAAAATATATGCAAGTCACTTTCACAATCAGTTTAATAGTTCCAGTTGGCTTGCACTAATGTTTATGAACAAATCTGAATCTTGTATTATTAATGCTCAAAAGGACAATTGCGGTTAGATATGGAGATTTCTCAAAGAAGGTATGTTATTTAAACTTTATATATATCAAATTTTATTTTGCTGTTGAAACTACTCTTCTGATATAACAGAAAGAGAGAGCAGATGATTTGAATGCTGCTTAAGACAAAACGTTGGGTCACTAGGATATGGTTAAACACATTATTATTTTAATAAGTCTTCAAGTTAAGAAGCCTATCATGACTTCACAACATTTATCTGAAAGCTAGCAATAGTAAATCCTTGTGAAAATCTACTGCTGTGTCTTCTGTTTTAGTCTCAGTTTCAAGTACCCCACGGTTGGTTTGATTGGAAATGAGAGGAGGGGGTGGGGACATGCTAAGCAAGTATGCCTAAAGGATGCCATTACTCTCAGATGATCTCACTCCCTCAAAGCAATCATCATTCAGGACACGCTTTCTACCTTTGATTTCTTCCCTAAATTTTACTATTCAGACTAAGTTAGCAATCACTTGAATTGATGGTAACCTTTTAATGTGAGATTGGAGCATTGCTTTTGTCTCTAATGTTAAAAATGTTGAGTAGTACAGTGACTGGATTTTGTTGATCAAGAAAGTAGCAGAACCAGGGAAGCAGAAACAAATGGAGAAGTTTTCTACAATAAAATGCTCTTTCAAATCATTGATAAAACTTCTTGTCAGGTTCATTCATAACACAA
Organism: Rhina ancylostomus; assembly: GCA_030265395.1. Taxonomy (NCBI): domain Eukaryota; kingdom Metazoa; phylum Chordata; class Chondrichthyes; order Rhinopristiformes; family Rhinidae; genus Rhina; species Rhina ancylostomus. The sequence continues at coordinate 56,728,716 of JARFYF010000002.1, read as the reverse complement.
TGTAGCACCAAGGACTCAACATTGCTTCCATGAGTTCCAGGGGATTTTGCTGGGAAATGGCACAATTCAATCTCCAAGCCATTCACAGTCATCTCATAAATTGACAAAACATCTACCAAACACTGCTAGACAAATAATGTCCTCGAGTTCATATTCCAAGGCCATTCAACAGTGGATAAGTTTTCTTGTGTAAACTCATGTTGTGAATGGCCTATTGGCCTCCACAGTGGCAGAGCTGGACCTTGAGAACAATCCCTTGCTTAGGTGGTGGCGGGGACTGAGGCAAACTCTCATCAGTTCTCCACTGCAACCCTCCACCCCACAAGGTAAAAGAGAACAAAAATACAAATATAAGAGCACTTGTACATGTCCAACTCACAAAAGTTAAGATTGTAGCCTCATAACTGTCAAATTCCAGTGTGATTAGCTCTAGAGGACACTGCTGGGATTGAAAACCAAGTAATTATTGTCAGGACACTCAGCCAGTTTTCTGGAGTGATACATTGTAACAAATAACATGCAATATTGCTTTTGAAGAACTGTGTAGAAATTTGAAATGCATCATCCCAAGAGTGAATATCAAATAGGCATTCCAGGGACATCTACCAGACAAGTCAATCATCATCTGGCATTCTTTGGCTACAACTCACAACCTGTACTGACATCCTGCATATTACTCCTGATCACTGTATCAATTTCTGAATTGCAAGTCAAGTCGAGTTTATTGTCGTTATGCACGAGTATGGCAAGGTACTGGTACAAAGAAAACATTGCTTGTAGCAGCATTACAGGCATGTAGATTCAGACATGTCCCAATTATCCCCATCACTGCAGGCCCTGATATCCTATACCCTATTATTTTGCTTCACATCTCTAGAATCTGGAAAGATCTGGGCAGGGAAAGTCTTAATTCATCAGTAAATAAAATTATCTGGACTTGTGATAAACTGGCCTTCACATTCATGCTCATCATTTCCTCCTCAGAATAAAATTGGCACAATCGCAACATTACTTAAGCAGTTATAAAGATCATATTAAGTCAACAATGGTCTTATTGACAAATTAAAAACATTTGATTGTGGAGGTTCTGTAACCATGGAGAATATGACACTTTCAATCTTCTTAATTGAAGATTTTTAAATCGAAGATTTCTTCTTTTCCAATTTTCCCTCAACATTCAATTTGATGTGTGGCATAGCCCCTTAAGGGATTTAAAGGGGTGATACACAGAAAATAAACATTTAAGCTTTTATTTTTTTATTTTATACATCTATTCTACATAATTTATTTTGTTAACTTAGACAAATTAAAACAAAATATTAGATCAGAAAAATTGCAACTATTCTTGGCCTAAAGTTTTTGAAAATATAACGATAAAGTATGACGTCTAAAAAAAAGATCTGGACAAAATCTTCCCAGTGATACAATTTGCTGAATTTTGAATGCTTGGTTCATTTGTTCAGCTTAAGTTAATAACAAATCAACTGTTGGCCCCAAGTCTGGGATATTTATAAGACTACTAAAAAGACACTGGATTCAGTTTGGAATGGGTAAGAGGCTAACCTGTTTGAGAGCCTTCTTGCTGTGCTTCTGGGATGGAGACATAACCTTATTCTGTGTGATGGAGGGCGAGGGACAGCTTGACTGAGGTGAGGCTGGTTGAGGTGATAACCTGGATGAGACTTGGAAAAAGAAATTAAAAAATTAATACAGTGAATAAAATACGTAATGTTAATAGACAATTGTCAGATTTTCCACCTGTCAATACCCCGAGGTACTGGGTAGTGTCATTTTCCAATAATAAATGCAATTGTTGTGGAATAATCACATTGCAGTTTTTAAACTATTCAGCATGTAAATGATCAGCATGTGCACTGAAAGCCAGCGTGACATAACAATCAGCAAAGTAATGAGGATCCACACAAAAAAATCTCTCCCCAGTATATGGTTGACATTCTCTAGCCCAATTCTTCACTACAAAAAAACACTGCCATTCTGACAATTGACCTCAAGGAAGATAGCTGTAAAACAGCTGGAGCTAAATCAAAAGGTTTCCTTCCAAACTTTTGTTAAAAAATGATACTGAAGTGATTTGATCTGATCTGTGAGTTAACGTTCTTAAATACTAAAATTAGATGGATACTTTCAAATTACACTTGGTATTAATTATACTCTTTTTAATGCGTACAAGATGCTTATCATTACACAGGTTTCAGAACTTTGATCTTCTAGTCTGCCTGTTCTCTTACATCATTCCATATGATGCCATATGCCATTGTTTTTCATGTTAGTTCTCTCCACTGTAGCCAGTTCTACATCACACTGAGTACATTTTCCTTTCACACCACAAAGGCAGGGAATAATATACAAAAAGGAAATAATAAGACTTGTTGTTACCCATTCAGCTGCACAGTTGCATAATGCCTCATAAACTTTGAGCAAGAAGCCATAACCAAATCACTTCTATAAATCTGTTCTTAGCTTGCATTAAATAGTACATTATTATCACCCAAAAATACAAAAAGTGTTGCCAAGAAGATAGCATTGATAGGACTGGCTATAAATCTATCATGTTTTACGAGTTGTCCTTTAGCTGCACAAAACCCTAATATGATGAGAAAAGTAGGTCAGTCTTTCGGAATGTCAGGTGCTAAACTAAAATGAAAGGTCATGAGTGTTCCATTTCTTCCAGTTCTTCATGTTTTTACCCCACATTAGCAAAAAAAAGTTTGCAAACAACAGAAGTTCAAATACTTCATGACTCAGGCACCACATGCTTGATTTTGGCTTGGCTGGGACAGGACAATCCAAGTTGAAAGAACTGACTTTCAAACCCTAGGTGGATTCCTATGAAGGCGCTGATAGCCAATCACTGCTGATCACCTGCATTAAATGACAGCATTACAAGACAAAGCATGCAATGGCCACTGGAGGAAAAAGGAGCAAGAAATTTAAATAAATACATTTGTACAGTGACCAAAACTGACACCCATCCGTTGAAATATTAGATGTTACACAGTAGTAAATTCTCTGGTTACAAGAATAGATGCTGCTGGAGACACAAGAGACTGGAGAGGCTGGAATCTGGAGCAACAAACAAAAAGCTGGGAGGAACTCCGTGGGTTGAGCAGCATCATGGAGGGAAATGGATAGTTCACGTTTCAGGTTGAGGCCCTTCATCTGGACAGATAAATGTCGACTGTCCATTTCCCTCCACAGATGCTGTCTGACCCGCTGAGTTACTCCAGCTTACTGTTAGTTGCTGCAAACAGAATGGGGTTAAGTTTTCAACCAGAGAACAAGAGCTACCAGAAAGGACATTGGAGACTTTGATCCTGTGTGGCAAGAAAAGGCTTTGAAACTGCATGGGGTCGCTTCCCATCATGAGCTGTAATTAATGTAGGTGATTAGCAGGAGCCTGCAAGTTTTCTGCCAGATACCCAGACGGTCTGCCAGTCTCCCACTAAAGTCATGGCAGGATATTGCTGTGAATCATAGGGCATTATGGCCTGGTGCTTCATCTTCTTAACCCCTTCCAACTACTTAGTCTCCAGACTTTAAGCAGAGGAAACATGACTTAACTTACTTCAACACAATAGAAGGCAAATCATCAAATATTAACACATCTTTTAAGAGCGTTCAGCTATACCAGAACAAGGTTTCCATTGTGGTTTGGATAAAAACATTGGGCCAAAGCACACAACACATAACAAAAACCACAGGTGAAAATGGAACCTTTAGTCAGTGTGCAGTAGCAAATGCAGAAACTCTAATTACTTAATACACAAGGTAATTTTGTGTTCTTCAGGCACAATACTTTAGAAAAGAAATGCATTAATGTACAATCTAGGAGCAGGAGTGGGTCACGAGGCCCCTTGAACCTCCCATTCAATTAGATCACGGCCTATCTGCTTGTAACCTCAAATCTGCATCACCCCCCTACCTTGGTGACCTCGCACCCTTGCTATGTTTACTGTAAGATTAGTATGCTTTTTCAGATGGATCTTCAATTATCCTGGTCATTAACTTTCATCACAGGCAAATTTGTGCAACCTGACATGGTTAAGATTAAAACATTTTAAGTTAGGCACTGCTCAGCATTTAACTTTAAAGTGCAAACACACAAACTGCTGGAGGATCTCCGCAGATCGAGCAGCATCTGTAGGTGGGAGGGTGGGGGGGTGGAGGGACAGAAATTGACAATTCCTTTCAACCGAGACATCGACAATGTTTCAGGTCAGTCCTGGTGAGGGATTTTGATCTGAAACATCAACAGTTCCCTCGCTCCCCACCCTGACAGATGCTGTTCAATCCTCTGAGTTCCAACAGCAAATTGTTTGTTGCTCCGGATTCCAGCATCTGCAGTCTCTTGCGTCTTCAGTTCAGTCCAAGGGTTTCTTTTTCATGGGAACATAAAACCACTAATATACAGTTTTGGCTTTGTAATAAAAATGAATCAATGCAACTAATAAAATTTTACAAAATATTTATATCGTTTTTCAACTTGAGCTCCACTTTTCTTCCTTTATCCCTACTCTCCTCCAGGCAACTTTCCACACATCATTAATACTGCAAGCGAAGAGCTCCTCAGCTTAGTTACCTATCATCTTGTGACTGGACAAACATATTACCATCCTCAACTTCTTTAACCATGAGACACATGTAAATGTAACCACACAGATTCTCGAGAATCAGGATCTATTACACAGAGATCAGGGGCAAGACTTCTGACAGAGTCTAATGGAAGGATTCTCATCACCAGCAGGACAAAGAAGAACCTGTAGCTGGTTCAGTACAAACTGTAGCATCGTTGTAAAGTCAAAAATTGCTGACTTTATAAAGGATTAGAAATTCATGTAGCAGTGTGGGGCAGAATTGCATTTAAGGGACCATACCTTCAAATCATACAACAAAGCAAATTATTTTCTAAATTTATGTCACAGGATTTTAGATGCAACAGAAGCCATTTAAGCTGTACAATACATTGTGACATCAGCACCTGGAGTAATGGTAGTAAAATATATAAACATGTTTTCTGATCCAACCTGGTTCTCGAAATTCATTAATTCTTTTTACCAACAGAGCAATGATCTGGGCACTTACAATGCCTCACCCATTTCCCCCCCAGCCCCTCCCCAGAGTGTGGTCTTTGGGTATTGATAGGCTATTTAATCATGGAAGATAGCAGGGTAGATGGAAGCCTATCTCATCACAACTGAGAATCATGTATGCGAATTCCCCCTCAGAAGTCACTGGGTACCAACCAGAAGCTATTTTGTTTTAAAAAGCACTCATGTTTGATCTGTGAAGATCAATAACACTGCCCCAAATGCTTTACTAGCTAGGTTTATTTGGTTCAACATGATCTAGAAATCAAACCAGAAATGTTTTGAATGCCAATCTCTTGGAAATTAACAGAAAACTGACTCCTGGAAGCTGGGAGTACAGTTAAGGTGTTGTAGGACTCTGCAAAGTTTCTGCTCATATGCAGGCAGATGGGATTAGTTTAAATTGTAATCATGGTCAACACAGACATCATGGGCCAAAGGGGCTGTTCCTGTGCTATACTGTTCTATGTTCATGTATTGGCATATTTTGGACAAAATGAAATACAAGAGGACCAGAGATTCAGAACTCTAAATAGGAGGCTAGCCGCACCCGCAATCACCTTCGAGTGTCCTCCACTGTCATGCTGGTTCAAAAATCCGCACGCAATGAATCATTGCCAAACTGGTCACAACAGCAGGTCAGCACAGCAAATTTCCACTGATTCCCCATAGTCAGGGAGTTCATTTCATTATGCTCTGAAAACCAGAGATACACACACAAAAATGAAACCTCAAATGCAACATCGTCGTCTGTTATTCCACTGCGTATCAGCCAATTTAATACCTTTATTTTTCTGATCATCAATTGAACCTTCATCTCATTGGGCTACTCCTGCTGCTCCAATTAATTTAAATTTATTTTAAATGTGGTCAGGTACTGCAGGACAGGATGCACCCATGTTCTCTCAGTTGACTGACTGCTTGTTGCAGATGGGATATATCAAGTGTTGATTAAGCTGAAACAGTCAGGCAAAGTGTATTAAATCACAGGTTTATTCTGTTCTAAATTTCAAGACTGCCATCATACTTTGGGAAATTTGATACTGGAGCAACTGTGACAATATTGAGCAAACAGGAAAGCAATAAAAATGTTGCTCCTTTTTAATGATTTCAGACAAAGATTTGCAAATGTTCATACAGTTAAACTTCTCATTTTAGGTCAATGAACAGGAAGTGTAATATTGGAGGTGTCAATTCCTTTTATTGGATAAGTGCTACAAAGTATCTGAATGATATCCTTGTGGATTATAAAATGCATGAACTGTGTATGCAGCCTTGTGGTGAAGCAAAAAATTCTACAAGCTTTAGTTTTAACCAAGTCTGTCAACAGAACAGTATGTATTATGATACTGGCCATATTACGGTCAAAATTGGCAGAACGTTATTCTTATTTATTTTAGTCAAATAATGAAAAAAGATCTTAACAAAAAGTTCTGTGTTCCAAAGCTGATAATTTAAGAAGGTTTAAAGCTCCAATATTATTTCTTTAACGATCTGGTCAATTTCAGGTCTGTCATCAATTCGGATCAGGGACAGAACTGCATCCTATCAACATTACATTTTTAAAGCAAGTGCCAAAGATGAAAGAAGTCATCACGTGGTTAATACTCAGCTTTGATGAAGAAAGGAGAGAGCTTGACACGAACAAAGACCTGCTGCTGGATGTACTTGTATTTCTGCAAAAACTCTTCAGTTACAATGTCCAAATGAAATTTGAGTTGATGTTCCACCCACAATATCAGCCAATGCAAATGAGATTCTGCCTCCTTACAAACATTAGTCAACTTAACAGACAGAGTTTCCAACATGCACAAGGTTCCAACAAAATGTCAGCGCTCCTTACCTTTGTACTGATCGGCATAAAAGTTTTTATTCAACATTTTTTTCTGACTTCACCTCAAACAGTTGAAGCTGCTGTACTACTTAATTTTGCCGTTTTCAACACCTCAGTTCATTGGTCGATTAACATGGTAATATAGTTTATGTCAGCGAAATAAAGTGTTTCTTTGAAAAAAAAGCGACATTTCCGCTTTCTGCGACTTTATTTCAGTACTTATAAGGAAGTGGTTGTTGATTTTTATCAGCAAGCTTCCTGTACCAAGTATATGAAACAAATGATGTCACATTACAGAGTCCACAGGGTAGAATAAAATCATTATTTTGACACTTTGTGAAGGGCTTTAACTTGCAAAGCCGTTTTGTGTTTTAGCAGTGAACAGCGATTTTATTTTCTTTGTGCTTACAAGTAACTTCCACCTTCATCTTCGTTTCTCTCCTTTTTAAACACCATGATTTGAAATTTTGGTTGTATGAATTTAGATTATCACGTCTGATTGGATTAAGCTTTGATGATTTGGCCTATCTCCATGGTCATCTTCAGAGTCAATGCTTGTACTCCTGCATACAAATCTAGGCTGATGCAAACAGCTGGCCTCCTCTCAGCTTTTGCTTCCTTCTGATCCAGCCTCACCATGAGATTAACAACTTGCAATTTAGCAATTATTCATAATCATGTCTGCAAATTATTAAATCACTGAGCTGTCAGAACAACCAAGGTACTTGTTCTCAAATTTAATAATCTGCAAGCACAAATGAAAAGTATGCATCACAATTTACTTTGCTAACAATGTGAATTTGTGCTCTGCAGTACTTGCTATACAAGTCGTGACAAACAATCCTTAACCAGATAATTGAAGCAGAGCACAGCACTGAATGAGGAAGTATATTCATGGTGAAGCACTCAATTCCAGGATACTGCAACGTGTACGCACAGGTCTCAATTTCTAGCAAGTACGTGCCATGCAGTCACCAAGGAAATATATCCATGATACTGTCAACAGCAACTGGCATACTCTTAAATCTTTGTAGATTTATGATCAAAACCTCGCTGCTTACATGTTTTTTTAAAAATCACATTTGCATTAGTTTCACNNNNATTAAAATATTGTCTTCACATTTTTGACAGCAACTTCTCAACTCCAGTTATGTACTCCGGGCAGCTACGGCACTTGAGTGACTCCACTGGTGGGAGGGTGCCATTGTAGTTTGACATAGGAAATAAAAAGCTCATTATTTTTTGTCATAATAATACAGTGGATATCATGATGTTTCGGGTTAAGAACTTAATCTGGACTCTAGATGCAGGGCCTTGACCAGAAGTATCTAATGTTGAATACTCCTACACAGATGCTGCCTCACCTGTTAAATTCCTCCAGCAGCTCATGTTTTGCTCCAGATTGCAGCATCTGCAGTCTCGTGTTTACAGTGCTTATCACTATTGAAATGCTTTGATGATGTTGCATTTGTGTGGTTGAGTCAAATTACTAAAATTTAAAATTTTATCCAAATCACCTACCAAAATCATGAGTAGTTGTACTCCCCAAAGTCTAAGGGACAGTTGGAGATTCTTTCAAATTAAGTATCTTTTCTCCCCCCTTTTGTCTCTTTCTTCAATATCTCTGTGCACCTATTTTGCTATTTGCCATTTTATTCACCCATTCCAATTCACATTTTTTTTATAATCTATCAATCTATTGGTTAAAGAGAAAGAGTTGTTAGCCCTGATCACTATTGAATCCCACATGCCCTTATTTGCTGGTGAGATACCTTAAGCAAATTGCTTAGAAAAATGAAAAGCCTGTTGTGCTTTTTTGCACTTTGTGCTTCAAAGTACGAAAGGCAAGTTCAATTACTGCAGTGACAATACATCGACGGTGATGATGAAAATGCAAGAGAAGAACTGAATGCAAGACTTTGAGGATTTAATATACATCCCTGAGCCAAGCATCCCAACCTTAGACAATTGTTCTCAACTCTGGAGTTCCATATACCATGGAACACTGACAAAAACATCCTATGCTTGTTCTTTTCATCAACCTTTTACAAATAAAATGAGGTTCCAGCTGCAGAG
>JARFYF010000002.1:56697368-56715374 GCA_030265395.1 Rhina ancylostomus | reverse complement strand
GCCTGGCCTGCTAAGTTCCTCCAGTGTCATAGTGTTTTTCATTTACCTCAAACTCTTGCTCCTTTTTTATTAAAAGAGGTTAAAAGCAGGACAAAAGCTCCCAAAATCGCTGATTGTCAGGCCAGTGTTTTCAGACATTGAAGACCCTAACTTTGAAAGCCAACACCCACAATTTCTGCATGAATTACACTTCCTTGAGGCAGGAGGATTTTCCACTCTAACAATGTACAAAAGGAATTCCAAGATAAGGCTCATAACTGACAGGCTTCTTGGCCGCCCGACTTTGAAGTTTAAAACCCCACCAAATTCATGATTTAAGACTTTCAATGATTTCCTTCCCATGAACTAAAAGTTTATGGGCCAGAAATTCATTCACGCAAATCCAACACAAAAACTCTAAATAAAAAATCTCTGTAATTTGAAGTAGATAAGTTTTGTGCATAAGTGCTAAAATACCTTTTCTAGGTATTTTAGCACTTATCGGGGAATATGTTCCCTCAATTTATTGGTGGATTTTCATTCTCCTGGGCACTTTTCCAGCATAAAGTTCACCTATACAGCAATCCAACACATAATATACATCTGCAGTGATATTTTCAATCTCACATACCTGAAAGTAACAATTCTTGTTCACTCACAGAACTGAAATTGTACTAGTTCAGGGTCAAACACTCAAACCATACTATTTGTCCTTGCTGAGATCTGTGGCTTTCTGTAAGATCAAATACAACCTTATGTTTGCATTCCCAACTCTGCCCATGAAAATCAGAACCATTAAGGTCATTCTCAGCTTCTCGGCCTCAGGATTGTTCAAGGCTGCTGATGTCTGCTTCATCTCACAGTTTGCTGCTCACAATTGCATTTGGGAGCTCAGCCAAACTCCATGAACAAGTCTTCATCTAATTTTCCTTCAGCTAGGAGAAGACAAAGCAGGCATAGGTACTGTTCTTCACCAGCCTCTCCAGGTCCCTCTGAGCTCCTGGAATCATCCTCCCATCGTGTTCATTGCAATACCCATTCATGCCATGGCAATGCTCCCCTATGGTGGAAGATTGTTGACTGCATTGAGTTATGACTTTTTCAAGCTACCTGCAAATAGCATACTTGTTGTGTTTCATGTTGAAAACGGCAAGCACTTGCAACATCTCAAATGAGAATCCACAGTGACACTGGCAAAACCAGTTTCAGTGCAACGTTACACATGGAAACGTGACAACTCTTCACTTTTACAAACAGCATAAGAGTGAATCACATTTCTGTTTTGATAGCAAGAAGCAGCTGAAATGTTTCCGCTTGATTTCAACTTTTAAATTGTAAACCTGAACCACAATGAAGCTGTACACCAATCTTTTCAGCCTGACCTATCAAACTGTTGGAAACTCAAGATATTAACTGAAGAGCAACAATCTGCTGGAGGAACTCAGTGGGTCGAGCAGTATCTGTGGGAGGAAAGAAATTGTCGATGTTTCAGATCAAAACCTTGCACCGTGGCTGTTGCCACTCCAAGGAAATTTACAGCTATTAATTTGGAAGATATATTTCCTTGCCATAAAGCAGAAAAAAATCAAATTGATTTTTAATGTTTGTTTTGCTACTTTGTGTCAAAGGGTCAGTCAACTGCTTAACCATCACCTGTTGCCTGAACATGCACATTTACTGAATCTTCAAGTCCTCATTTGCTTCCAGCAATATCTTCATGAAACCATTTACTGACATCAGCTGAATAGCTGCCTGAGTGGTTCTAGACTTGCCTTTAAGCAGGAGATCCTATTCATAGAACAAAAGAAAACTACATTTTCTTTTGCTAACTTGGTAGAAGTGCACGATTTTGAAGCCATTCCTTTACTGCTTACTTTCTCTGAAGGTATAGTTTGCAAAACTGCCTCTTCACCATTGCATTCCAGGGTTAAACGCATTTCATAAATAACAGATTTCAATTTTCACTGTTCAGGAAGAGCTCACATCAAAAATAAAATCAAAATATTTTAATCTAGTTCCCATTGGATAAGAAAATGCAGTATCAAATACATTCCACAATATTTTTGTTTGAAGAGCTATGGAGTACATGAAATTGTACTTCTTTTTGCAAAGTAAGTGTGCACATCAAGCAACCCACAGTTAATGCCATCACTGATAAAGCACAGATTGTTATTCCACTTAATGACTATCACCCCCCTAGCTTGGCCACATTTCACTGAGTGAATTATCTACCTGCCCATATCTGTTGCTTTACTGCTCAACCAGCAAGTAGCTCTGTTACAACATACAGATAACAAAGAGCAGAGATGTCTGAAGCACTTCCAACCATCACTACTGAACTCGCACATATTATTCTTCAGTTCAAGGAACTGATTTTTTAAAATTTCCATCCATGCATTCACATTTTTTTTCCCAGCTGCAAGGGGTGAATGGGGACATTTTAATTATTGTTACGGCCTGAGAGAGAACATGTCTAATATATTAGATTATTGTGCTCTTCTCTTCAATGGCATAACTTACAGTTGAGAGTAACTTTTGAATTTCCTTTCAAGATGACAGGACCAATGTGGAAATCAACATTTCTATGGCTGGATGGGATAATTCTGTTGATTGATTGTCGGCTGTGGCTCAATGCAAGTGCCTATACTTATAATGACAAGGAGGAGCATCTGTATTTCACTCGAGATTTGAGCACAGAATCTTGGCTTGAAAAAATACCAAAATGCTAATGGTTCCGTCTTTCAGATGAGATTAAAAATATTTTGTCAATTATTTCAATTTTGGCAGCACTTGAAAGAAGTAGACATACAGCATGAGAAAATTGTTTTTAAAAGAGCAAAAAATAAATGTCACAATCATACAGGACAGAATTAGGCCCCTAGACCGACCATGTTCATGCCAGCCATCAAGTACCTATACATGTTAATCCCATTTGCCAGCACTTAGTCCATTAACTTTATGACTTGGCACTTCAAGTGCTCGTCTGGATACTTCTTAGATATTTTGTCTGTATATTACTTAGAAACTTCGCCTAGATACTTCTTAGATACATTCCACATTCCAACCAGTCTCCGGGTGAAGTATTTCCTCAGATCCCCTCCAAAACTCTCAACCCTTACCCTGATCTTATGTCCTTTAGTATTAGGCATCTCTGCTACGGAGAATATCCTGACCAATATTGATCCTCAACACTAAAACAGATCAAATAATAATGCATCTTGCTTCAGATTTTGGTACATCACTTCTGAAAATTGTCTGCCCTATTTCTTTTATTGGTTCCCAACGAAGTAATAAATAATTTTTAAAATCTCAGACTTGTTTTCACTCTCTCAGTGGAACCTGCTCCAGCTCGTAACCCACAGCTATTTGTGTTCATTTTATTCTGGCCATCAGGATATCCCTTAGCCAAGGCTCTGAACTCTGGAATCACCTTCAAAATTTCCTCCATAAAGTTTCCCCTTAAAATGCAACTAATATTCTGCAGTATCACACGACTTAATATCATGTCCAACAAAGCACCCTGGGATCTTGAGCTACTTGCAAGGTGCAACCCAATGGCAAACTGCTGTTACTTTCAGCAGTGCACTTCAGAAATGCTTCAGAGCTATATATTGTATAAATTTTATTTTTTCCTTTCAGATTACTACATATACTCCTATTATCAATTTGCATACTTTAAAACATACATCACAAAGTAATGCACAGGGACTCTAAGCATTGGACCCATGAAGGGTACATTAACGAAGGGTTACATAATCCAATTACTTTTGTCACAGATAGTTGTGTCAGGTGTAGAAACCACAAAATATTAATAAAGGGTCACTGTGTGTAATATGGACATATTATAAACAAGGCCCATCTTGTGTGGCAGGAAAAGCGCAGCTACTAAAAATATATTTCCACAACTATTATCTCAATCTTGTCAGCAATTCTTTGCAGAACAAGATTTGAATAAAATGCACATACTTGATTCTGTTCACTGTGTCATCTTAATGATTCTTCACCACTTTATCAATTACAAATTTAATTAAGATACTCAATAAGTCAGCACAGCTTAAAATTCTAATGATTCTGGCACATGCAAGGAAGCGTTCCTTTGGCAACTAACTTGTAAAGAGGCGATCTGTGTACAGGGAGTGAATGAGCATGCCACTGACATAAATGGCCATTCACTAAGCAGGTTGTTATTTTTGAAATAAATCTTTTATTCATCACTTCCAGTGAAGAGTGGCTAAAACTCAGATGGGCAATTCACTTTATCATCAAAAAATATGTTGAAATCCAAATTAGTTATAAAAAGAAATAATAATTGGGTGCAACTGAGAATCTGACACAGGGAAGAACCATTTATCCCTTTCCCACCATTTTTCCTCTTTTAACACATCACTGAGTCTTCAAAAACACATAATTATCAGCCAGGGAAGAATTCATGTACTGAATTTTGTGCTGACTTCCTACAAAATTCTAACTCCAAATTGCCAGCCCACAAAGTTACTAATAAATAATAGTTAGCATACATTTGTGTTTATGTCAATGTACATACACAGCAGAAAATGCAGAATTACCACTGTGCTTGGAGAGCTCAGGAGTGGGGAAGAGACTGCAAGCAATACATTCTTTAATGCCAGCCTTCCAACTGAACCATGTAGAACAGCTGATGTAGCATTAAAAAGTCCATAGGGAGAGACAAGAGTGGACTTGATCTTTGCTGTCCATCAATGTAGGACACACTCCGTTCTTATTTCTAGCACTTATATGCTCCCTTTATAGGTTTTCCCATTGAGAAATGGGTGGAGAATTCTAAAATTTCAGTACCACTTGGCATGTGAGCATCAAAAACTGAGTACCATAATTTCCTCTGGTTGGCTCGATGTGGTTTGTACCACACCAATGGAGCAGAACATGCCTGTATCCTGAATTGAATTTAAAGTTGTCTGCTGTAAAATTCTGAGCACATTTTTAGCTGGGATAAAATGGGATCCAAATTACTGAACCCCAGTTCAAATTAACCAAATATGACCAGGATTAAGAAGAAGAACTAAACAAGTGTGGAGGTCACACAATGATGTTTTCAATCCTTAACTGCCTTCTAAATTCCACCTACTTTTCTTCCTTTCCCTCTTCTCATTGCTCTCTGTGCTCTGCGAGTCCGATTGACCATCACTGCTGTCGTCCCACATCTCGGACAGATCCTTCATTTCATCTGGGACATCCTTCTGCGAAGCCAAAAGGAAGAAGCGATGTTACTGCAGTCTGAAGCTCTGTCATTACAATGTGTAGATGTTGCTTGATCCAGCCCACTGCCCACTCTTGTCCTTCTGCCGACAATTTTTTCTGCAGCCTACACCTTTTTTTTGTGCAAAACTGTGAATAAATCATCCTCTGGGCCTCACTGAGGCGCTCGACCCAAAGGCAGAGCAGTCCATAAGCAGTGACAAAGCCTTCGTACCCAGAACACCCCGATGGCCTATTGGTAACTCACTGCTGTCAATGGCCATTGAACAGTTTCTGAATGTCTCTCATCCTGAAGGACATTCAAAAAGAGACCAAAGTGATCTATTTATAAAAAAATCATTAAATAAATTAAAGCAATAAAATTACTCAAACAGATCAATGTGAAAAAAAAAACCAAAATATTTTGGGTACTCTGCAGGTCACACACCATCTTCATGGAGAAAAACAGTTCACTTTGTTTATTCCTTTGCAATGATGTCTGACATTCAGTATTTCTAACATTTCCACCTTTATTTCAGATTTCTAGTATATGGCATTTTCCTTCGGGAATCACTTAAAAACACATTTAAGAGCAAGAAATTAATTATAAAAATTGATCTTAAGTAAATTAAAGAAAATAAAATCAAACCACTTACCTGCACTCACCTTTTTGATCAAGGTCAGCAACTCCCTTCAAATGAATGGATCATGCAATATATGCCAGCCATTTCTGGCACAACGATTAAGGGGCAGTTGCACAGTGGCATCCAGACTTTTAGCTTGGAGACTCAACCCCAGATGCAGTGCTGAGTTCAGCAGTCAAGAGGGAGGTCAGATGCACAACGTCCATATGCACCAGCACTGGACCTCCAGCTTGTTCCTGTTCTTCTTGCTGCAATAGGCAGGAAGTCAAGAACGAGCTGGCATTTCTTGCCTGAGCTATCTGCTCAAAGTCAATACATTCCAGCCCAATATTGCATAGGACATCAATTGAAAATCTGCTTCATTAAATAGTTACAATCAGCAAAATCCCATGGGACTTCAGGTCTGCTACAGCCAGTTCAGCACAAGTCCCATTTAAGCTCCCAGGCTGTAAATGGAGATTCTGAAAAATCACCCTTGTTAGTGTGACAACAGAGCTCACTCACATTATCTGCTGCCAATTACAGTGGCGATGAAAGGGGGGTCTGAGTTAAGCATTTGCCAAGCTGAGAAAGCAGCCCATTAATTGCCCCACCAACTTCTGGATTTTAAGACTGCAGCAACTAAAAATGACTAACTTTTCATACTTCCCCAATCCTGCACAGATATTAGCCAAATGTAGCATGTTCAGAGACCATAACTCTGTATATAATAGGCTAATCAACTAGCTCCACTTATGAAGTTTACATGGATTAATTTGTTGTCAGCTGCTTTTCATTTTTTCCACTCATTTATGTGTATATTGCTGACTATATTTGTCTTCAATTGCTGTTGGTCAAGGATAAATAAGCAAGGCTGTCAAATTAATTAGATAATGGTCAAATATGAATTTAAATAGAAAATGTAAATGAATTTAAATACACAAAATGTGTTTGTGGATGAGCCATCTCCTCAACACATCTGATAGTGTGGATACAGTATAGTACAATACATATTTCATTACTGCTTCATCTGAATAATTTTGCTGCACAGTTCCATTTATCATATATGCAAATAGTTTGATTTGCTAAATTAATCACGTCATAAGTAGTGCAAGTAAATTGGGACAAAATTAATGCAAGGCAAATTTTCTCATGTGAAGTCCCCCTTTCTCAGTCTTATGCTATCCACAAGCTGTGGTGGTCATCTGGCTAAAGAGATCTGCTGATGTCACTGAGCCTTTATTCTGCCTTGTCAGAATGACCTGCAGTCCACAGTGCTTTCCAACAGCACAGAGAAGAAAGCAGAACATGGGCACGAAACTTCATCCTTGAGCAAGCAATCTGGTAGTTATACAAAATTTTAATGCTAATTTAGTGAAAGTGATTGCTTCAGTATTAATGGTGTTGACAGAGGGATAACCTGCATATCAAGACCTTTGCCAATTTATCCCTGTATATTCTTCATTGTTCAGAATTTTAGATGTTCAAATGCTGCTCAGCAATCAAGCACTTTAAGCAGTGGACAAAGTAAAATTTTCTTTAACAGGTTTCTTTCCATCTCTGAATTCATGTGCCTTGGGACAGACAAAATATAAATCTAGTCTGCAATTCATACTCCAGTTTTAACTGAACAGTCTGTCACTTGCTATGTTGGTATTGGCCAAAATAATAAATAAAGTTTCAAAATAATGCTTCAGGTTAATATGTGTGTCGTTAGCTCAGAGAATCAAGATCATATTTCAGCCTTTTTGAAGACCCTTCCTTCAAGTTATAAATTCCATGCTAGATGTCTCAATCCAATTCCTAGTAGGTTAGAGTGCCCAACACAAAAATACACCTACAAATCTTGACTGCTTCTCATAACGAAAAGGTTGCAAGAAATTGAAAAATGTTGAATAAAGGTAATATTATTGGAGTTGACTTGACTTGAGCAAGTTTGCTCTCAGTGATGCTACATCAGACTTGAAACTGCTCAATATAAAAGAGCTCGACTCACTTACATTACCATTCATTGCCATGGTCGCCAGTAAATGCAATTTAACATTTAAACTAGAATTATAGTAGATTAGAAACAATCTTTTCCCCTCTAAAGAAAAAAAAACAATTTTTCTGAGACAGCAGCTCACCTTGAGGGTGTAGACTCCCATGCGACCAGGTACTTTATAAAAAATACCTTCTTCTCCCCTAGAATTAGTGTGAAGCATAGCATTCAAACAAGCCAATGGAGAGGTGCCACTAGAAAAAATAGAGACATCAATCAGTGCACAACTAACATACATGGAACATTTGTTAGTCAAGATTTTATGATTAAAATACTTTGAAGTGTTTTAACAAAAAAGTTTGACAAGGAGCCAGTGTTACTAAATGCCTTGTTCTTTAGCCAGAACTTGACTATATTTCATAACTACTCTCAAGATTTTCTGTACAATCACAGTACAGTTAGAAATGTTCTTTGTCTTCAAGGGTGCAACCTATGTAATTTCATCTTTAGAAATTTGGGGAACTGTTTGAAGCATTTTCCCCAGTTTCTTCTAATTCCAGCAAAAAGGTGATGATCCTGTGTCAAAAAGGCTTCAATATATCAAGCACAACCTAAGTCGTAGACAGTTCAGTGAAAACAAAACTGCCATGAATTTTTCACTGAAAAGGACAGATTCTCCTTGGGTTATATCCTACATATTGGCTGGTTTTATTTATTTTACACCAAGTCCCTTGGTATTAACTTTTCTGCAAATTCAATACAAGGATCCATGTTTTGCTTGCAAGAGTTTGTTAATGAGCTAATCTTCAACATTCACAGTGCTGCTGATAATATCTATGGAAGAACATTTGGTTGGGTACAACTTAAGTGTTTCCTGTTGGAAATGCTAGGCACCAACACAAGTTTCCTTGCATTAGACCAGCATTTTGCTACAACAATCATCCCTACCTCTGTCACGAACTGACTCATCTTTTCCTGGTCAACCTCCCACAATGGTTATTATCTCCAACTTACAATCATCTTCTTTCTGTTGGAACACTTTTACAGCCTTAACTCTTCTGCCTCTTTCACCATCCAAAGCTTACAAACTTCTTATTGAAATTCTTCATTCTTCAGACTTCTACCTTATGTACATTCCTGTCCTATAGACAAGCTTTGGTGGCAGTTCCTCTAGCTCTGGAATTCCCTCTCTAACTTCTTTGCCATTCCCCCATCTTCCCTTTTTAAAGCCCTGCTAGATAATGTTCCTGTGAAACAACTTGGGATATTTTGCTTTGTTGTAAGTGCTGTATAAGGTAGATAGTAACTTTTAAATAAAAAACTCACCTTTTTGATCAAGTTTTGCTCACACATTTTAATGGCTTCAATGGCTTGAAATCTGTTTATGTCTGATCACATCTCTGTCATATTTGTGTAGATTAAATGCAAGTTGTTCTTCTCACATACCATTCAGGACAATATTGGAATATTTTCTGGATAATTGTCAGGTCTATGATTGTGAAGGAGCTTCCAGATGCAAAAAGGTGTTCTGGCAGGAATAAACAATCTTTTTGTTTCCCTTTTGGTTGGTTCATTACAATTAAAGAGTTTGACAAATTTCTTTTATTTGCAATGGCAGGTTTACAAGATGACTAACAGTGTTTCTATTTTCACATACTCATGGAAATGCTGTATGTTTGCAGAATTTTCTATTTCAGTTCCAATATCCATCATTTTTCCTTTGTTTCATGTTATTTGTTGGAAACCATTGTATTTTCCTAGTTTGCAAGTGTATCTGTGCCAATATAGAAGCTGAGTATATAGAAACACAAATAAAATACAGCAGATGCTACATATCTGAAATAAGAAAAAACATGATTCTGATTAAAGGTCATCCGCCAGAAAAAGTGGCTGTTTTTTCTCTGCAGATGCTGTCCGTGCAGGATATTCCAAGTTTGGTTTTACATCTTAAAAGCAACAAGTTAGGTTACGGCGACCATGAGCTTCTGAATCAACAAGGAGTCAACATTTGTTCGTAGTCAAGTACAACATCCTGTTGGGCGTGTTCTGCTTTTGCTTTGAGCAGTTCTTTGGCTTTGTTAAATTCAATAGGTTGACCTTAAAATGGAATAAAATTAGTCATGTTGGCACAGGCTGCAGTCAAATTCTTTCCATTCTCTTTTTATGTAGGGGAGGAAGAATCAGCAGATAAACTGCTTGACGTTTTCATGTTTTGTTGAAAAGTTTTACCTTAAATATTATCTTTTGACATCAGTTGCTGGCAACTTGGATTGTACTTCCAGCATTTTCTACTTTTTTTCTAATTTTCCCATCTACTTTTTATTCTGCTACTTAACCATCTCTTCCTTTTTGGACAGCCAGCCAACTGAGTTTTGCAGCATTATTTCCCACATGCTACAAGCAGTGATGGTGCCTTACGTGACCTAGTCATGGATTATCTATGTCTATATTTATCATTAAATCCAGTCTTCTTCTTAATCCTTTTCAGCTTCTTAAAAGAAAAAGAGGCAGACCATTCAGGCCAATGAGTCCATGCAAATGAAAAAGCTCCTCCCATATCTCCATATCGCTTATGACCTTCTCCCTTGCTTGCTTGTTGAGACACTCCTTCAATGTGTTAAGACTTCTTTTCTCACCCACATCCTCTGGTATTCAGTCCAATATTCTGGGGAATGAATTTTTCTTCAGTCCCTGTTTAGCCTTTTAATGCCCATTTTATACTGATAGTCACAACAAGTGGTAATATTCTTTCATCTCTCCTTTAAAGGCTTGTTACTTCAATCTTCGTCCTTTTTTCAAGAGAATAAGGATCTGAATTGTTCACCCTTTCCAGGTAGATATAATGTCGCACTTATACGATCATCCAAGTTAATCTTATTACACATTTCTTATATTTTAATATGGTGAGCAGAAGTGAACACAAGACTGGTCAGACATAGGTTTGCTACAGGTTTGGCACATTTGATTTCCAACTCCATTCCTCTGGAATAATTCCAAGTGCCTGGCTTGCATTATTTCCTGCTGCCTTATCACTCCACACAGCTATTGTGTAGCACTTCAAGAATTATTTGTCCCTCTACCCAAATGACTTTCTTAATTCCCAAGTGATACTAGATCTCTGCATTTTATTAATGAATACACAATATTTGGCAGTTTATTGTAGAATCTAATTTGCTGGTTATATGCTCAATCTGCAATTTATTAATGTCTTCTTGTAATTTGCGACAGTCTTCCTCAGCATTGACAATTATCCTCATCTTCTGCTCCAAATTTTGTGTCATTGTAAATTTAGAAACTGCATTTTTATTTGCAATCTAAATTGTGACCATAAATAGTGAACAAGAGTGGTTCTGTACTCATACATATGTAACACCATGGTCCACCCTCCGCCACTCAGACAAGCCATCCTTTATCCTTGCTATCCTGAAGACAGCCACACATCTATTCTATGACTTGTCTCAACTCCACGCATGCACCAACATGATTCATTACATTACTATGACACGTCGTTAAGGAATAAATTACATCTGCTGCAAGACCATTGTCTATTTCTTGTGTTACAACATCAAAGTTAGGTCGAGAAAGTCTTTGGAATTCATATTGACTATTAGTTTTTAAACTATGAGCATTTATACATTTTCCATTTTCTCTTTTCATAGGAATACAATTATTTAATCATAATCCTCCAATTGTTGCTCAGCTGACTTTGTCATTCTTTCTGCTTCTGCTCCCAAGCTCCTTCCCTGCCATCGATATTTCTCTCTGGTGTTCATTATCCATTGGTCTGAATATTTTTGTACAAAATCTACTTTTCCTGGACTCCACTGAATACTCTTTCACATTTCCCGTTGCTGTTTGACCTTATTTGCCAAATACTGTTGTCAATTTTATTTTTCAAAACTGTGTTCCCAGTCCCTCAAAAAAATGTTTTCTCCCTTGTCTTTGTCACATTCACGCCTTACTCCTCTCTTAATTCAGCTATCTGTCTGATTTACTTATTCACTGGATTCAGCAGTGGGCTTTCCCCTTGTTACATACCAAGTTGGAAAATACTTCTGTCAACACTGCATGAACTCAGTTCCCTTATCCCTTTAACTTCATCTTCCAGCTAAGTAAATTGAGATTAAAATCCCCTTATAATTGTTACTCTGTACTTTTCATAGTTTTCCTTTTGCCCTCTGCGATCAGGTTCATCACAGACTCCCCTTAGTTGTGCAATTGATCCTGTACCCACATGGCTTTCATTCTGTCGTATTGATAGCTGTCTCGTTTTTCTAATAAATACTGTGACTACACCCAGAACAGTTCCCTCTCTTTTTACAAATCACATTATATCCTGCTGTGTTTAATTCCTAGTCCCGATTTTTTCTGCAGCTACATCTCACTGGCTCCTTCCAGTGTATTACTGCCTCCAGTTCCTGATTCCAATATGGATGCCGAGTGTTTTTTTTTCTGTAGAAACTCGTCAACTCATTTCAATGGCAAATCTTCTCACTTTAAACTTTAACCACTTACTTGCAATGCAATTCATTCCCTTGGCACTCTTTATTAGTCACTACCATGCTCTCCTTTCTTATTTTACTTAAACTTCTGTTAATATAATTTCTAATGGGTTTGTCTGAGAGAATAGGTTAGGGGAAAATAAGTGGGGATGGGGACTGATGTTGTTCTGAAAGATGGCACGGATTTGATGGGCCGGATGGCCTCCTTCCATGTGAGAAGGATATTTGACAATAATTGAAACAGAAAAGGGGTGGGGGTGTGGTAATAGAGGCAAAGACATTGTTCTTACAATAGTTTGTCACAACTCCTATGCACAAAATCTGAAATTTCAATAAACTCTGCTACTTTGAAGATTGCCAAATTGCTGGAGATTTCTAATTATGCATCCTGTTCAGTACCTCAAACGAGTAGTTATTTGCATGTAACAAACCTCAATTTCCAAGATGTTCTGTTCAAATGAGAAGCATTATGAATATTGCATACAGTGGCATGAAAAACACAATAAAAGGAAATACTCATTACTGTTCAATCTTTAAGTAATTTTGTACTCAAGGGTTTAGTGCATTCTCTCATTTTGCAAATCATGTATGGAATTTAAAAATTGTTATGCACAAATGTCCAAAGGCAATTTCATTGCTAGATCACACTATGATCCCAGTTTTCAAGCCTGCATCTAAATACACACAACAGATCTGCCACAACCTTCGCTATCAACAAGCCAAAATGATGCTCGAGCCAATGGTACAATTTTGTGGCACACAGTTTGTGTTGCCATCTCAAACTTCCAGCGGGCCAGATTCGATCCGATCCGATCCTGACCTCAGGTGCTATCCGTGCGGATTTTGCATTTTCTTCCCATGACTGTTTTTTTTCTGGGCGCTCTGGCTTCCTCCAGTCATACTGATAGGTTAATTCTGTAAATTACATAAACCCTGAGTATAAGGCAGAAGGTGGGCCACAAGATAACACCTGCCCTTTTCTTCATGCACCACTAGCCTCAGCTGTGGAATCATCTGTTGTTCCCACATTTGCCTCATCAGTCACCTGAGCCCATAAAATTGGAGTGAATGGAGGGATTGCCTCAGAAAGAGTCAATTATACTGATGAATTCAATCCTCTACCTTTTAATATATTTTGCTTATCTTTTTTCCCCCCCTAATAATTTGAAAGTGAGGGCTAATTTTAAAAAAGGCTGATAAAATAAACCTGCTTTTATAACACAACTTTTACTACTTCAGGATATTCCAGAACACATAACAGACAACCAAGTACTCATGCAAGTGCAATCGCTGTTGTACTGAGGTAAAAGGTGCAATACTTATGTGAGAAGGTAAATCGAAAATAGTACAAGGATTATCATGTATCTCTCAGACAAATGGCCTTGGAGGGAGGAATACATTATGGGCAGGTGAACAGACCTGGCTAGTGGTCGCAGTCATAACAATGATTCAAAGAAATTGGTTTGGTATCTAGTGACCTTGAGCATATTTGGGAGGCCATAAAATTGAGAACAGAGGCTTCCACTTCTATTCATCCATTTGATTTGCAGCCATTCACAACAAAATATATATAAAAAAAACATATTTTTAGGCAGATGGTGCAAGCAAACAGCTGGCGAACTGAAAAGAAAGATGATATAATGGACTGCTCAACTGAAATTAATGTTACAAATTAAGTCAGCCACAAGAGAAGATTTCTATTTATTTTACAGTACTAATAAAGCTAAAATATTGGATGAATTTTATTGTAAGAATGCATGGGTTTGGGAGCACAAGTGGAAGCAATACCAGTAAAGTATCAGTATGTATGTCATCTTTCCTTCAGAGCTGCTGTGTCTAAATCCTGGAACTCCTCTCCAGCAGCTCAGTGGCACATTCCCTTTTCTTCAGGATAATTTAGGATGAGCAATAAATGCCGGCCTTGCCAATGACATAGAGATCTCAAAAAATGAATAACAATACACAAGAAACTTAAATAGCTTTTGCAATGACAGTATTGGTCCATTTAACTGGAACTAAGAGTCATGGAGTAATACAGCATGGATACGGGCCCTTCAGCCCAACTAGTCCATGCCAACCGCAGTGCCCACCCACCTAGCTCCAATTTCCTGTGCTTGGCCCATATCCCTCTAAGCCCCACCCCTCCATGTACCTATCCAAGTTCACCTGGCAGCTCATTCCACATACTCACAATCTTCTCCCTCAGGTCTCTTAATTCTTTCTCCTCTCAACTTAATCTATGCCCCCTCATTTTGGACTCCCTTACCCTAGGAAAAAGGCTGTTACCATCCACCTTATCTATGCCTCTCATCATTTTAAACACTTTCCAGCAAAAGTTAGGGATGAGCAGAATGGCAACCATGAGACCTGAAGGCATAATTGGGAAATGCACCAAATCGTATTGAAGCACCTTTGTTTTTGTGAAAGGTTTTGAATACTCTTCCCATGAGCAAAGGCATCACCACAAAGGTCTCATCACAAAAGCCTGTGACAATGTGTGACTTATGATTGGGGCAGTCTCCACCAACCTGTCTGGAATTGTTTATACTCCAGTTGAAACAGCCAACATTTCATCACACTTTCTTTGCTGCTACTCAAAGCTGCTCTGTTTTTCAACAGTCCAAAAAACTCCAACCACATAAAACTAACTGAGGGTTTTAAACAGCCAGCAACTTGCAACACCAAACCCAACTTACGCCATCTGCACTGGCCTATTTACTCAAGAATCACCAGGTGCAAACCCAAGTATTTGCTTTATCATTCATACAATCACAGAAATTCATATGCATATGCTGTTCAATTCCTTTTGTTGTGCTCCAAGATGCAAAATTTATTAAAATGCACCTTGGGGTATCCTTTTTTGTATTGGAGTTGAAACTAACTCATGTTGACTCACTACTTGGCTGGGGAATCTGGATGTGAGCAGGTAATTACACAGGATTTATAACAGAAAGAGACTGCTTTGTTCAGTTGGTCCCTGCTATGTTTGAGCTACCTCCAACCACCTACTTCATCTCTCCCAATTTTTCCCCTCCCCTATACACATTTTAAACACTCACCTGCTACTCACCTCAACCTCTCAGTTTGGCAACCTTTCTCACATTCTTTCCCATTTCCAAATGAAGAAGTTTCAATGAACAATTCCATTCATGAGTGACTATTTTAAATGCACAGGCCTGACTTTTGGACTCCCTCTCAAAAGGGAAATATCTTTTTCTATATCTGCCAATCAAAAATGAATAAAGCTGAACTCTCTCTCATGATCGCTATCCAATGATCAATGTTGGACACTAAATACTCAGATATTAATTGAGTACAGGAAAGGATATAGTTAAACTGCTGCTGTGTATGTGGGAATAACTTACACACACACACACACACACACACACACACACTCGGTGTTTGCTTGGTTGAGGTATTTTTCAGCATCAAAAGGAAATTGCCTATTTAATTCCATCTTTGTACCCAATGGCACGAGTGAAAACATAACTGCTATTTTGTGTCTTGGGTCTTATAAGTCAATATGCTGACAACTGGGCATACATCACCTTTTGCACAATTACTATTCATATGTGTCACATGTCAGATCAGCATACGTGCCAAGGAATATTGAACCATATTCTTAACATTTGCAAATTTACACTTTTCATTGCTTTTGGATTTACCTCATCAGAATGTTCAAGTTTCTGTGCTTGTAGTGTATCTTGAATGTTTTATTACAAGTGATTAAAATGTTCTTTCAGCATTAACTGAGTATAATTTATTTGTTCTTATTGTATGCACTGACTGGGTTAAAGAGCTGCTCAGTGATGTGCTGTACTGCCCTGGATTTTCTACATGCTATCTACCCACCACCCATCGCCGCACCCCCCCCCTCCAAATCCTCACCACCCAGGGAAATTTAAATCCAACTCATTACATGGGGAATGCCATGATTAGTTTCCCGTTTACATCAATTACCTGCAAGTCTTGCACCAATATCAACTTTGATTACTCACACACACAAAAATTTACATGCTTTAGTTCATCAGCACTTTAGATTCCGTGGTGTTTAAAATGAAAACAGTAGTTTTCATCAGTTTGACCTTGTACAAACAGTATCCTCCAAGTTTCTAGTTAATTCTCCATCACACTTCCATTCTGAACTCTTCTGCCCTTTGCTTCCTCAGTGTAGGAATGAAACTCAATTAACTATAAAGAACACAGTTCTTCCATTCAGACTGCAAGTATTATCCTGAACGCTCCTTTTTTTTATTGTTCCTCTCCCTCCCATTTTGACCTTGGCCTCTTATAGTTCCCAATGAAGTTCAACAGAAGTTCAAGGAATTGCACCTTATATTTCAATGAGGTACATTCTGAACTACATGTTTAGTTCAATAATATCAGACCACATTCATAGTTCACCGTTTCAAACAGCAGCTTTTGCTATTGATTCTTCTAATGACCCTTGCACCACCACAAAAACAGAAATGTTTTCACAGGAGAAAGAGCAGAGTAAGCAAAAAAAATCAGAGAAAATAGTGAATTTCTTGAGTATGTTCAAGACGCTCAAAACTGTAAAATGTAAATACTGAACTGGGAACAATGGCAATGCAATGAGATTTAAGGGACTGCATACATCTACCAAAGTACCATACAATGGTACAATTAAAACATTTGGAAGGAATGCCGTGCTTCATATCTCCAGAAGTCGAATATATAAAGAGGAGAATGTTTGGTGACAGCTCTGGTATGCATTGGTTTAACCACATCTGGACCAACAGCTTTGGGCTTCTACACCTTGGAACTGTAAAATTAGCCTTGAAATGATTGTAGCAATACATTGGCAGCAGGACACCCAGGATTAAGTTAAGATTACAGAAACTGGGCATGCATTCCTTGGAATTTAAAGAATGATTTCATCAAGGTACTTAGAAATTTGAAAAAAAAGGTTTGTAAACTTCTCCCACTGGTGGAGAAGTCTTATTCAAGGGAACATAACATAACCGTCAGAGCCCAGTATTCCAGAGAGAATTTAGTAATCACTTCAATCAAAGAATGCCAGAAGGATGGAATTCCCTTCTGCAATAAAAAAGCAAACACCATTACATTAAAGAATGACATATTCACTTTGCTCCAATCCATGTAAATCATGAAGTATTGCACACTTCAATACAAAAGTTAACCTGGAAATAGTCAAGGGCAGTATCATGGAGGGAAGTGTTTGCCTCAGTTTCAGCCTAAACAAAAATTACCACCTTCCACATAGAGGATGAGGCTTATAATATTGAAGAATAAGCTACAGAATCTAATGTGGCCCCAGCAAGAAGTGCTAAGCGTAATTTCTCGATTCCTTTCGCACATAATGGCCCAGATCTTGAGCTGAGAGATGATCCATCAGTGCTCTCTGGGCCCATTAAACTTGCTGCTATTGGAAGAGGGCACTGAGCACAAACTTCTGGAGGCAAGCCAGCTCCAAGTTGCTCAGTGAGGCCCTGACCTTCACAACCGTTAAAAAGCAGACATGATAACAAAAAAAATTTAAGTTAATATGAAAGCACAGAAAAACCAGAACACATATGGAGCAAATCACAAAATGCTGGAGGAACTCAGTGGGTCAGGCAGCATCTATGGAGGAAAATGGACAGTCGACGTTTCGGGCCAGGATCCTTCCTGGGGACTAGCCAGTCTGGTAGTCCTCAGAACTACCTAGTCCTGAGGAAGGGTC
>JARFYF010000002.1:56646755-56658332 GCA_030265395.1 Rhina ancylostomus | reverse complement strand
GAGAAGAAGTTGATTTAGCATTAAACCTCACTTATTTTCATTATCTTGTACCAAATTTCATCATGGTAGGAATGCCACAGATGGGGCCTAACAAACCCCATTTACAAAAAGACATTCAGGGTCATACAATAAAAGTATCTTCCACAGAACCTGGCTGCCTGCATATGCTGTAAACTTTCATTTTTAGTTTGTAAGTTTAGAAAGCAAAATTTTCTCGGAAATTCATCAAGGTTGTTATTTTTAAAGTCAGAATTTTATTCTGAATTTAATTTGGGAATTTTAGGAAATTTGACATGTCACTATTGACCTTCATCAATTTTTATAGATGCACCATTGGTATGGCAATTGTTCTGCCCAAGACAACAATGAATTGCAGAGTTGTGTACACGTGAAAATCAGCCTGCACCCACCCACCCATGGACACTATCTGCACTTGCTGCCTCAGAAAAGCAGTCAACATAATCAAAGACCCCAGCCAGCATGGACAGTCTCTCATTCCCCCCTTCCATTGGGCTTAAAAACACACAACCGGGTTCAAGGACAACTTCTATCCCACTGTTACAAGACTCTTGAATGGACCTCTTGTTCATTAAAGATGAACTCTTCTCACAATCTACCTTGTCATAGTTCTTGCACTTTATTGTCTAGCTGCACTGCACTTTCTCTGTAACTGTAACATTCCATTATTGCTTTTCCCTTGCACTATGTCAAAGTACTTATGTTTTGGAATTATCTATATGGATGCCTTGCAAAACCAAGTTTTTTGTTGTATCTCAGTACATGTGACAGTAATAAATGAATACCAATAATTAAAATAGATTTAATTCTAATTTTAACACTATAAAGAAGCAATATGTTAATGCTCACAATAACTGCCAGTTGTTGAAATCTCCCAATTTCAAGTTTTCCAGTCTAAATTGGTCTTTTATGATAAAGCTTTCAATTACATGAACTAACTTTGAACATTGACTGTAAATTCCATCTTGTATCAATTTATGCACAAATTCACATGTAAAATTTAGTTTAAAATCAAAATTAACTGAGATAGTCACCACAAGGCTTCTTGACACCATGATTATCGAACACTTTGCTGATATTGATGTACAGTAAACAATCATTGGATAACCCAGAAACCAAGAGTTAAGTCTGCAAATGATTACTCATTTACAAGAAAACTTAAATTTTTACTCATCACAAAAGATGCCAAATCAAATAAGATGATGCTATCATCATTCTGAGTGTCCCAATGTTGCTAGGATCATTACTTAGCAACCATGATTCTATGGACAGGTTCTTGAAATTGTTTATGAGATTACAGCATCCAACCGGAGAGGCCAGAACTTGAAGACAAAGCAAAATGATCATTACAGAATCACCACAGAGGAGGTGATTCTTACCAAAGTGTCAGTAATTTTTTTTTGCAAGAACTTTTTTTAAAGAATATATGGACTTCTGATTAGGATGTGTCATGCACAAATTATTCCTACCCCAGCTCTTTTCCCACAGCACTTTGAGTACCGATCCAACCATCCATTCTGCAAGTACCTTCCAGATTATGACAGCTCAAAGCGTAAGAAAGCACCAACTCCTCATTATCTTGCCCATCATGTGTCCTCTGGGCAATAGGAGCATTTTTATTTTCTTTAATTTCATTAAAATCTCATTTAATTTTGAGCACCTGTGTCTGTCATCCGCCAGGAATAACAATCACAGCCTTTTCAGTCTCTCCACAAGACTCTCACCACAAGTAGAATTCTAATGGGCTCCTCCATAACTGTTTCAAAGCTTCACATCCTTGTTAATGTCTGCAGTTGTGTACAAATCACTTCCTTCTGGCTTTTAAGTAGTTCCCAGCCAATCAGCTGGCAACAGAATGAGTGAAATCACAGAAACTACAAAATTTACTGAATGCTGCAACAGATTATTACGAAAAGCTTGCTTTCACGTGCATGGGTGTGATCAAGCATTCAGCACATTAGGGCAAATGACCAGCTCATCTGCTTCAAATTGAACATTATTTATCAGCACAAACAGCACTGAAAATTTTCCATGATTCTACAATTTATGCACTTTTCACCAGAGACAATACAAGTCAGAAGCAAAGGAAAGCACTGCAATGACAATTGGAGGATAATAATTTGAGTCATTGAGTCAACATGATAAAGTATTTCTTGCTTCTTTGTGTTTGCATCCTTGAGGACTCACAGTCAAGTTTCTAGATTTGTGCAACTGGAACTAATTCTTGCTGGAAACTATTGAAAACTCAGCATTTCTTACAGTATTTCAATTCTTCCCAAATATATTGCTCACCACTTCCTGCCTGCTAAAGGAATCAATTCCTGTTTTTTTTTGTTAACTGCTTCATGCAGATTTCATCCAAGTTCAATAAAAGTGAATATTCTCGAAAAAGGTTTTGACTCTGGTCTGTGCGAGGTTAATTGATCTCACTTAAAGTGACAATTAGTGCAATGTCCTTGCATTACAAAAGGAGAAACTGAAGCAGGATTGTCATTCAGATGACCAGCAAGAAAGAACATGTTTGTAATTTGCCGTAGCATTCCTTGCCAACAGAATTTGATAGCCTTACTGACATAATGGCTAACACGAGGAGACATAATTTTAAGGTGATTAGAGGGAGATACAAGGGGGATGTCAGGGGTAAGTTTTTTTTAAATACACAGAGTGGTGGGTGTGTGGAACGCACTGCCAGTAGAGGTTGTGGGGGTAGATACATTAGGGACATTTAAAAGACTCTTAGGTACATGAATGATAGGGGGGTTATGTGGGCAGGAAGGGTTAAATAGATCTTAGAGCAGGATAAAATGTCAGCACAACATTGTGGTTCTGTTTCAGCCTACACACAAAAGATGGCTACCTGGGCAGTGAAAAGTGCCCATGGAAAAGGTTTCTTTACATGGAGAGGAAAAGCAAAAACCTGGATAAATGTCAACAACTACATTTTTGCCAAATTTTCAAAAGCCATTCATAAAACAGTTGGATTTTTATGGTCATTTGACAAAAACAGCCAAATTAATCAAAGCTAGCACGATGCCATACTACACAACTCCATTGTAACTTGAAAGTTTAAAGTTAATGTCCTGACTTGACATTTCTAAACAAAAAAAAAACTTTATTTAATCCTCAGTAACTGAAGCAGATTCCACCCAACATCCACGAGCTGGCATACCTGTTCATCTACTTTATCTCCACAAACATTACCAATATGTCAGTTCATTTCAATTAAGTATTATCAACTTTCATATTATGATTTCTGTTGTACAGAAAATTTACAAACATAATATTAAATGCTTTAAAAAAGTTAGTTAACCTTTACAGCAACTCCCAAGAAACAAGCTGTCAAAATTCAGTCACCACAACATTAACATTGGGTGGATCGTGAATGGTTATTTTGAAAACTCCTTTAACCTCCGGCATGGTAAGCAATTTAAATGGTGGGATACATCACAATTTCACCGGTAGTGACAGGTGGAAAAAGGTGACATCTGGCTGTCGAAGCACTTCTGCTCCAACCTCTATGACACAGCTTCCTCCTTTTCAGTACAATCACAGATCTCGATTCTCAGTGAGCACTTAAAAAAAGTCACATTCAGCTTCTTGTTTTGTTCTAATTCAGTTTTCAATGGTTTGCAATACCAAGATATTAACAAGACGATTAACAAGATTGCGTTTGCTTGTGTCTTTGAGTGCAAGTTGATTGAATTGGGGGTTGGATGGGGGCAGTGATAAGGGCAGAGTGTGCAGAGTAGAGGGATCTAAATTAACTGTAAAAGTACATACACAAGTACTATCATAGTCAATAAAAACATTAAGTTTAATTGGCTGAATCTTGAGTGACAGAAATTTGCAGTGGTCACTAATCATACAAGTTGGAATGCAACTGCACACCAGTCTTGCTTGGCCTATAAATAAGACAAAAATGTGAAGACCATGAAGTATTTATTTCACAATATAAAAATGTTTACTTGCAAGAATGGATACACTTGTTCCTGATATTTAATTATTGATAAAAAAGCAAATGTATATACTCTAAGAAAATCAATGAGTTCGAAAGTCACTGGGTCAACTTACTTGTCAGAATTTACTGAGTGAGAATTTATCTTGTTCTGCAAAATACAAATATACAACTAAAGTATGTTATTCCTTTGACTGTGACAAATGTGTAATTTTGTTTTTGAAATATGATCAGAATTTGAATTAAGATTCAGATTCCAGGGTAAATATTATCCAACAAAAAGATCAGCTGGTGATGCAAATTATATACTGACTTCACATCACATCTTGAAATTCAGTTTTATAGTTCTTGTATAAAAGTACTCTTTAAAAGTGCATGAATACTAAAGATTATAGACCACAATGAAAATTACTTCGTTTTACGACTCACTTCCAGTTTATAGCAAAAGCTAAGCAAAATGGAAAATTCTGAACTTGCATCACTACCATCTCCAATAAATTAATTAAACCTGACTGACAGATGCAATAGGAGTCCACAAAAGGTTAAAGTGAATCAAGTACATGAAGTGATATCAGTTGTCTAAATCTTCATTTAACATCCTGTGGGAAAGTCTTGCTGCCATTAACAAGCCTCCCAAAATTTGCAATATTAAACATGCAACATATGAAGTCATTTTTATATTTCCCAGCCTACAAATGTTGCTGCTGGCAACTTTCCAGCCTCCTATTTCCTCGGGGCATTTTTTCTTGAATCCCTGGGGAAAACCACAAAGTTTATAATATTCTGCTATCTTTCACATATTTCATCCTCCTCAAAGCTGGACAGCTGATTGAGAAACTGGATTTAGACTACACTGTTTGAAAAGATGATCCAGCAGATCTTCCAAATTCAAAGACAAACTTGTCTCAAATTAACAATACATGACTGAAGCAGCCTCAAAAAGACAGTCTGGTAAACTATCCACCTTTTGGGATATTTAATTGTGAAAGGTTGCATTTAAAAATAATTTTGCAGCTGCTCTTTGGGGAAATTACAATTCAACTTCTGTGTGGTTCAAGAATTTTGTTTTCAGCAGTTTAACCTATTGGAGTTCAGTGACTAGAACAAGCATCAAGTATCAAACATTGCAAACAAACCTATATATGATAATGTTGGCTGGTTTTAACACTATATATTCATTTCATTAAGGAGACTGTATTTTTTGGTAAGGGACTGTGTAGAGTTTGCATACATTTCAAAGTCATTTCTGATTGATGTTCGAAGTTGTTTGGGCATTGACCTGGTGGTCTGGTGTGCTGCCTGTACAGTATGGTTGTATGGAGTTTCTCCCTTTTGATCTCATACTCTTGGAAAAAGATAGAGAACTTCATTTTAAAATTTATGTGGGGCAGAATGTTTATTAATTACCCCATTGGGTGCAACGAAAGAGCCTAAATGAGGTCTAATTGTCACACTTAAATTACTTGCAAGCTCTCACGACAAAGCTCCCAAGAACAGTCTCTCCAAATACCAACCAGCTGATGGGCAATAAGCCAATTGCTGTTGATAATTTTGAGTTTTATTTGTAGGTGTATCACTCAGACAACAGAAAGGACTTCTGCAACACCTAATCAAGCTTTCAACAATCTGGCAACATTCTTACTGGAAATTCTCTGTGGTACCAATTGCTATGGTACTCCCATCATACATTAGTAATCATTTTCAGACTGAAGGACAATCCTTTCTTATTTGTTCTAGATATGGCTGAAAGCCATTGTGCAAAATCCCCCATTTGTTTCTGTTGGTATGCAATGATGTTATAAAGTTCACTTATCTAATGCTGCTTTTCTGAATATGGTAAAAATCAGGAATGGAAAGGAAGATACAAACCCTCAGGTATCGCCCCTGCCAGTTAAAGCTTGAACTGTCTTTCTTAGCAAGATACATTTGTTTGCTAGCATGCGATAGTGCTGGGAAAGTGAAAGCTCACAGCTGGAATGAATAAACCTAAAATTAATTATTAAATGGAACAGTCTTGGAATTGCACACATAATAAGAAATGATGAAACTAGCATCTTTTCCACTTCATTAGGTCCTGCTGTAGTAGGTCTCAAAGAAAA
The DNA here is from genome assembly GCA_030265395.1 of Rhina ancylostomus. Lineage (NCBI taxonomy): Eukaryota > Metazoa > Chordata > Chondrichthyes > Rhinopristiformes > Rhinidae > Rhina > Rhina ancylostomus. Next base: position 56,652,260 of record JARFYF010000002.1, on the reverse strand, counting down.
ACTTTGCACAACATTCTACTGCAAACTCCTGGAAGATTCCAGGTGGAAACCATCAACATTTGACCAAATGTTAATGAGGAAGATTGATGCTATATGTGTTACAAGTGCTGGTTATCGTTATCTTTTGCATTCTGGATGGGAGACAGGAGACTCTTTATTTTGACCAAATTCCCAACCAAATCATTAACATGTATGACATCCTCAGTCAAGGGCAAAATAGGGTGTGGGCAGAAGAATGGACAATGTAGTCAAATCACCAAGGATTGAAATCTGGACAAAAGTTACTGTGGCATTTGAATCCTACACAAATTCCTGTAGCCCTGTCTTTGTGGGTTTCCTCCAGATTCTCCGATTTCCTCCCACATTCCAAAAAAAAGACGTACTGGTTAGGAAGTTGTGGGCATGCTATGTTGGTGCCGGAAGCGTGGTGACACTTGCAGGCTGCCCCAGAAAACTACGCAAAAAGATGCATTTCACTGTGTGTTTCAATGTACATGTGACTAATAAAGATATCTTTGATCGTGCCAAGATGGAGAAAATGAACTGTGATCCCTGCCTCCCAAAAGAGAACTTAAAAGGGAGCCAAAGGTCAGATGGTTGGTTTCAATAATTTTTTTAAGAACTGGGGTAAGCACCTTAAGGTTTGAAGTGTTTTTGCTATGCTACATAACTCAACTTTTACATGTCAACTGAATCTCTCAGGGAAGCCAGGGGAAATTACAAACCACGCCTGCTTTCATTCACTTAGGAGCAGTTGGTTTTGAAATTGCAGCAATGGCAAATTGCAGCGTGAAGATCCAGGATACTCAAATAGAAATAAAATATCTTTCAGCTATTTTAGCTGAGTTGAAGGAATTGCCATACATCTGATAGTCAGTAAAAAAAAATTCTGGCTCCCAAATTCTAAACTGCCACTCAAATGATTCACGGTTCATTATAATGGACAACAGGATGTACAAGGCAAAGCCAAAACAAAACTAGTTTCAGAAAGCCAAAAACTAAAAATTGGAGTGGAATGAAAACACAAGTAGGATTGGCATGTATATGATCTTCCACAGTGAGCTTAACAAACCACTCCAGTAGCCAAATCAGTAGCCAATGCTATGTTATGACTACAGTGGAAGCAATGAATTGTCTGGAGACCACAATTTAATGTTTAATTGTGACAGAACACATACTGCTTGCAATGGAACCAACAGCTTAGTTGCTCAAATGGCTAGTTAATAGCCGAGTTCCCAGATTTAGCTCAAAGTACTACAAGATCAATTATCCCCACCCATCATGTGGTAATAAATTTTACAAATGATACAGTAAAACATACAGGATATACATTTGCAAACTCTGATAATGAACCTTCCTGAAGTATTCATCCAAAGACCAATTCCTTCCCACATGTGCAACTGCCATTTGTAGCCAAGCATCCTTCCCAACAGCATCTGCAATCTTTTTCCAAATTAACAAAAAACACTTTGTTTTTATGCATTACTCTATCTTTGTTCTGGGCTGCTGGCAGTATCGTTCAATAGATTTATCCTTAATTTCAGCACCATCCACAATAATCCTGAAGGATCAGCAACCAGGGCAGGATTCAGGCATCCATACTTGCTGCACCTCTGCTCCAGCAGTACTAGAAGATTCTACTGCAGCATTCACCACCACCCTACACCTCCCACCTCCCCCCAGCCCCCTTTCCTATGGCTGACTAGCAAACACCAACAGGTGCTCCTTGCGAGAGAGGTATTCCACTGGTGAAGCACAGTTCAGCTGAAGCATAACGTAATGTTTGCACTTAGCTTGGCACACGACTTTTAAATAAGACTTGAAAGAAAACATTGCCCTATTCACAGTCTTAGATGACTTTGGAGTCCCAAACATCCCATCTAAATGGATATTAATAATATTGCTCTCTTAGAAATGAATGATAAAGCTGAGAATACAATGCAATATCAATTTTTCTTTCAAACTTGTGTAAGTCAACAATAATGAACAACTTTAATTATTTCATTAAACACAAAAATGCAGCAGCAAGTTTTATCATCCTTGCATTGAAAATCAACAGTTTTGAGTAAAAGCTTTCAAGACTACAGGTCACTGACCATCAATACTATATTCTGCACATAAGTACAGATATACTGGAATCATCCCCAAGCTTTAAACCAGTCAATTATTTAACCCCTTCATGCCCAATCCTATGGAACTTGCTTCTTCCTTCCTCTCCTTACCCATATTCATGAGCAGTCATTGCAAACCATTTATTTCAGCTTCTTTCTATGTCCATATATTCAATACCTTGATTAGTTTTCTTTTTTGTGCAGCATCTAATATTCATGATTCATCTGAAAGACACTGCTACCAAAATTACTTTGCATTCTCCCCCCAAATTACGACTTAGTTACCATCTCCCAGAAAACATCGAAGTGCTGTTCTAACAAACAGTCAACATTTATCAGCCTGCCCTATTTAGCTGATAAGCTTCTCTGTACTACCTTGAATAAATTCTTTCAACTCTACACACTACTCCAGATAAAGGACGTTGCTATGGAAAACTAGCTGTACTTGACCTTTTGCAAGCTACATAGATCATTCTTTGTTTCAATACTTCTCGGGTTCCCCCGTTCACTTCTTACTGATGCACTGATGACTAACGTTGGTATTAGGTTCCTGCTCTCACTGTGATTGTCAAAATAATCATGCATCTAGCGTCTCACAAATTTGAGTCAGTACTTTTTTTTTTGAAGAGTTGACCTAGTTGAAGAGTTGAAGAGAGCAGGGCCCTCAGCAAGACCTTCCACAAGGTCCCACATGGGAGGCTCATCTGGAAGGTTAGATCACATAGGATCCAGGGTGAACTGGTCAATTGGATACAAAATTGTCTTGATGGATGGAGTCTGAAGGTGATAATGGAGAGTTATTTTGCAGATTGACGGCCTTTTGACAAGCAGTGTTCCACAGGCATTGGTGCTGGGTCCGTTCCTGTTTGTCATAGATATATGAACAATTTGGAGGAGAATGTAGCTAGCGTGATAAGTTAGTTTGTGAATGACACCAAAATTGGTGGTGTAGTGACAGTGAAGAAGCTTGTCAAGGATTACAACAGGGTTGAGGTCAACTGGGAAAGTGGGCAAAGGAATGGCTGATGGAATTTAACTCAGGCAAGTGCAAAGTGATGCATTTTGGGAAGTTAAATCAGGGCAGGACTTAGGCAATAAATGCCAGGGTCCTGGAGAATGTTATGGAACAGAGAGGCCAAGTGGTACAAGTACACTGCTCCCTGAAAGTAACGACACAGTAAGATAGGGTGGCAAAGGGGGAGTTCACGCTTGCCTTCATTGGACAGGGCATTGAGTACAAGAGTTGGGATGTCATCGTACAGCTGTGTAAGACATGGCTGAAACCACACTTGGAATATCCTGTGCATTTCTGGTTGCCATCCAATAGGAAGGATGTAATTAAGCAAGAGAGGTGCAGAAAATATTCACAAGGATACTGCTGGGACTGAAAGGCTTGAGCTATAGTGAGGGACTGGACAAGTTGAGACTGTTTTCCCCAGAGTGAAGGAAGCTAAAGGGGTGACCTTATAAAAAAGGTTTATAAAAATTATGAGGGACATGGATAAGGTGGATGGTCACAGTCTTTATCCCAGGGTATGAGAGTCTAAAACCAGAGGGCACAGGTTTAAGGTTATAGAGGAAAGATGTGAAGGGGACCTAAGAGGCAAGAGGATCATGGGTAAATGGTAGGAGCTGCCAGAAAAAATGGTACAATTATGCCAGAGGATGCAGCAGATACAATTCTAACTCTGAACACACATTTGGAGAGATACATGGGTAGGATAAGTTTAAAGGGATATGGGCCATACATTGGCAAATTGGACCAGCTCAGGCAAGCAGCTTGGTAGGCATGGACCAGTTGGGAAAAAGGGCCTGTTTCTATGCTGTATAATTCTACTGCTCTATTATGAGGGGGTCAATTATACCAGAAATAACTGCTTTGCTCAAAATCTGAAGTTATGAAGAAGTGGTGAAGCACAACTCAAATCCATTTGTTAGAAGAACACTCAAATCTTCTGTCAAATGTTGAAGATGGGAGTCAATGCAATAGGAAGATATCCAGAGACACAAAGATACCTGCCCCAGTGTCAATGGTGTGGCACGTCTAAGTGGTATCCACCCACTCGAGAAAAGGGGGATGCAGGAGCCCTTCCTGTTCCAAAGTAGGGAGGTAATTCACTTTGGATCTCAACAATCGTTTACCATTTCTTTCCTTGTTCTCTGGGGCTTTTGTAGTGCTGAGTTGTCGCCCAACTTAAGTTTGTGAAGGATTTTTTAAATTCAAGTGGGTGGAGAATCCCATTAAAAGCTGGACCTCTTCAGATACACCCCTGAATGGGAGGAAATGAAAGAAAGAAAAAGACCACCTATCATCCACCAGAATTCTAAACAACACTGGAAATGTTGGAGAATCCTATTCCCTGGCACCCTCACAGAAATCTTGCAGTTTACTTGTCTTTCTGCTGGGCACAATGCATCCCACTGATGCAAGGTTGATACATCAAAACATGGGAATAGGGGAGGCATTTTGTCAGTATTTTTCATTGTAATTTGAGAATTCCAACATTTGTAATTTTCTCACTTTGGGCCTTTCCCACAAATCTATGAGATAATTACTTTGCACCATTTTTTCTTGTATGACTTTTCTCTTTACAGGTACAATTGACCTGATTAGTTTCTTGCAATTTTTTGCTTTTATTTCACTTTATTATTATTCCATACCCCAAGCTATTTGCAATGCCACAATCTCCCAACCATACTGTCCAAAGAGTATCATCTGTTGTCACCATATCATAGTAAAATATCACCATTGCAATAAGCGTAAGTAAGTGGCATAGTGGCACAACAGAAGTGCTGTCTCACAGCTGTAGCAACCTGGGTTAAATCTTGACCTCTGCTGTTGCATATTGTCCCTGTCACCAGTTGGGTCTCCAGTGGGCATTTCCGCTCCAGGTCAGTCATTAAGCAATCACTTACCAGGCGGCTCCACTCCAGGACCGATGAGTCGCAGCCACTTACCTCAGAGGCATGGTAAGAGGGCTGGGCTGCAGGCGAGGCTGAAATGGCGTGGGTACAAGACATCCCTCCCCAGCATACTACTTGCTGACGTCCAGGGCATTGAGAACAAAACTGATGAACTAAGAGCAAGACTTGACCTACCAAAGAGAACTAAAGGACTGCTGTGTGCTATGTCTCACCGAAATGTGACTTTACACCTGCTTCACCTGACTGTGCCATACAACCGGAGGGCTTCTCAATTCACCAAATGGACCGTACAGCATCCTCAGGCAAAGTTAGAGGTGGAGTGGTCTTCTTAATCAATAACTCATGGTGCTCGGACATGACGATCCTGGCAAGCTCCTGCTCACCCAGCCTGGAATATCTAGTGAAGTGTCAACCATACTACCTGCCATGGGAGTTCACTTCAGCTATCCTGATGGCAGTCTACATCCCA
>JARFYF010000002.1:56527224-56540880 GCA_030265395.1 Rhina ancylostomus | reverse complement strand
TGCTGATGCAGTCAAAAACAAAACAAATACACTCATTAACTGGCAGACTGATTCAATTTGGCTGGCCAGACAGTAAAGATCATCATTCCAAAAACCCATCAATACAATAAGACTGGTACCCAAGGAACCCTTGTTCACCAAACAGCAACAATAACCACACTGAAGTTTGTTTTATTGTCATTCCTTTGGCTGATCACCGACTTGAAAATTGAAGGGTACTCTGAGTTTGATGCCTTAGCAACGTTTCAATGAACCAGTGCGCTATGGATGGTGAATAGATCTCCCAGGGTAATTTTTTAACTGGTTGGGGTACCGACAATTTCACATTTTATTCTTCATTGGGAGTTAGTGGGGGAGAGAGGTGGTGGTGCAGGGTTGGGGGAAAGTGACAGATGAGACCAGGCCAGCAGCAATGCAGTATTTGTGTGGCGGAAGGAAGAAGCCTTTCAATGCTTCCAGTTCATCAAGCTGGTAAAAGTAGTATACTGACAATTTCAAATTAATGGAGATAATTCAAAATGTTTCAACACACTTCTACTCAGCTGATCTTCCTTCAGGATGGAATGTCATAGTTTGTGGCATTGAGCAATATCCCATGTTGCATTTTGTGTCAGCTTTCTTGTCGGAAGAGGCACATCATTTGGATGACATCTACTGTTAAATTCATTTGATTCAACATCATCATCTGTTGCCGTTTTATCACCAGCTTTAGCATGCAAAGGCTAATTCAAGGATGTTCATTCAGAAGGAACTTAGTCAAAAGTTCAATGGGTTTTCACTGAGGCATTTACGTGAAGTGCTTTGTGACTCTATGTCTAACCCAGATTCCTGCCCACTTACCCACCTGCGAACTCACCAGGTTTGACCCAGAATTCATTAACATTCCTGAGCTCCGAGGGCAGTGGTGGAAGCTGCTTATCACCTGACCTTGGGCCTGTGCATGTGTACCAGATCTCAGTACATAAGCTGCAAGCTCCATCAGACACAAGCAAACAGAGGGGCTGTGCAAGCACACCCAAATTTAGGAGATCCGCATGCCCCAGATAATGTCTCTGTCCAGTAGCCTGAAAGGTCTCAGGAACCATTTAGTGGAAAACATCCCAGATATGTTGCCCACTGATTCTAACCTGAACTTAAAATTGGTCTTGTATTGCAATGAGTTTCGTAAACTCAGATAGTTTAAAATTCTGGAATCATAAACTACTCAATCAGAATGTTCTGGCCAGGCAATCCACTAGTTCTTTCCAAAATAAAGATGACTCACTTTGTGCAAATGCCTATGATTTTAAAACATCCAGACTGGTTTGATATTAATAACAGTGTATTTTCATTTCTAGGTTTCCACCTATGAATTCGGGAACTACTTATTTACTGCCACATCAAAACTCTTCTGCTGGAGAAGAGCAAAGGGAAGAGCTGGATATGCTCTTTCTTAGTAACTGTTGTAGAGATTGCCACATTTTTTGCAAACATTGCAATTTTCCCTTCTGCTTTCACATTGTTTCCTATTGTTCATAATCTTTCCTCTTAAGTAGCTTTACCCTAAAATTTATTGTACTTTTTTAAATGATATATACTGTGCAGGAGAGATATTTTTCTCTGACAAGCACCTTTTCCTCTACGTATATCTTGGTATATATATTATTTTGTTAGACAACTATTTCCTTCCAGAACCCCCATCACACTGCTCTTGTCTCCATCACTGCCTTGGTTAAGAACAGTTATATTTGCCGAGCATTACCTATTGCTGAGAGCAAAGGTGAAACACTGGCAAGGCTGTCATGGAAATGGATGTCAAAAGAGTCAGCATGAGATCTTTTTAACCACAATCCTGACATCTAATTGGTGCTATTTTCCTGACCATACTATTGGTCTGCAGTACAATTTCAGTCATGGTTCTGAGCCTACTCCTTTCATTAATAATTGCAGCAGAAGTAAATTTCCTTTCCTCCAAGTGATCACCAAATTTGCAATTTCAAGGGTTTCTTCTCATCACAAAGCTTTCTATTTATAAGAAAAAGAACTGCAGATGCTAGAAATCTGAAATAAGAACAGAAAATACAGGTCTGGCAACATCCATGGAGAGGGAAACAGACTTTGGTTTTGGGGTCAGTCACCTCTCCGCAGACACTAACTCGGTTTATCTTTCCACGGGTGCTGCCTGACCAGTGGAATTTTTCCATGATTTTCTATTTTACCTTCCATTTGTAAGCCCAAGCTATAGAAAAAGTTACCAGGACTAAGTGTGAAGGTTGGTGTATGGAAGATTTCTACACATACTTAATTTTACTGGCAGGGTCATAACTTTTTCTTAGACAACTGTTAACCTTGTACTTACTAATAAAAAAAACACAAAGATGTGTGTGATTCAATATTCCAAACAAAGAGCCAGGCCAATTTAGACCTTCCAGAGAACACAGCACACAGGAGATTATGATGACCTTACTAATGACATCCCCAGGGTCATGAATACTGGATGAGATCTGTTCTCCTTTATTGAGCCCTCTTGTTTTCTAATAGAGAAAATAAAGTGTATGGTACCCAGGATAAAATAATGCATTTCATAGGAATTAGATTCAAACATAAATGCCATTATTTTTTGTTTGGCATGCTGGTTTTAATAAATAATAAATCAGGTAACAAAACAGATCCAGAATAACTACTGTTAAATGAGTAGTTCATAAAATTAAAGAAAGATATTGAAAAATTTAGCATCCTTTTCCAAAAGACTTTTGTGGAATCTCACACACTGCCTCATATTGGAAGCTACTTCTATATTATTGCAGGGCCTGTGCTACTGCCGTCAGCTCCTACTGGCTGGGTCTGATGCAGCCTGCTGTAACCTGAACAAAAACCTGCCCACACTCACTGAGACGTTGTTCCTTTCATTGCAGATGAGAAAATGGTCACAAAGATATTATACAATATGTATCAAATAATTCTTTACCGCTTTTTCAGAATCTATTTTATTAATCATCTGATTCCACTTGGTAACGCACACAGGGAATGCAAAGCAAATGGAGTCTTCAAGTGAATTGGGTAACAAAATGGAGCTGAAATTGAGCAGTGTGTGGATTTGTAATTCCGCCACTGTGTCTCCTATGATATCAGTTCAGGAGCCTAGAGGTGGAAAACCAGGACATTTTCATGCTTCTACCAGTGCAAGAATGTGTTTGATTCCACAAGCAGCTTCCATCACAGATGAGATCACAGCAATTTATCTTTCAAGAGTGCTGTGATGTTGTGTTTTTAAGATATTAACTCATCAATCTCTCTTGTTGGGGCATGAAGTGCAGTGTTCATTATAAGTGGGGTCAGAAAACAAGGAATCAGAAGCAAGATGAGTAGACTGTATTTTCTTCTCAAAAGATATCAATTTATTTTTCAAAAGATATCAATATAGTAGCACAATTTCATTGTGCTACAATCAGGGAGTCAATACCAAACCAGTCTTTAGTTGAAATGTAATTACAGGTCAGGAAACAAAAGGACCAGGTTACAGAAACATAACTCAGTGCCCAAAATGAAGTTATACATTGTCCCATGTTTACATATCCACAATAAATAGCTACGGTACAACTGTAAAGGAAACTTATTTCACTGCAATTACATGACCTCACTTGCTGACAAATCACATGTACCAAGGAGAAATGCAAGAAATCTTTTAATTTTTAACATTTTATATTAAGCGTGATAACAGGCCCTTTCGGCCCAATGAGTCCACGCCGCCCAATTTAAACCCATATTAATCTACCTGTACGTCTTTGGAATGTGGGAAGAAACTGGAGCACCCAGAGGAAACCCACGCAGACATGAGAGGACATACAAACTCATTACAGACAGCGACGGGAATCGAACCCCAATCACTGGCGCTGTAATAACATCGCGCTAACCGCTACGCTACCATGCTGTGGAACAGTACTTCCACAGAGGGAGCAGAGTGCTTGGAAAAAGTAGGTCAGCTTTGACCTATTCCAGATTTCTGCATTAAATGCAAACCGATGTATTCATATTGTGGTTTGTTAAGATTTTTATTTAAAAAGTTTGCATTTAATTGTGATTATTACTGTTCGATGATGTTGTCAGAGTCATAGGAAGATACGTAACAGAAACAACCACTGGATTGCAGGATAACTCTTGATTTGGACTGCATTATATGGTCAAAGAGATTTGTACTCTGATTCCTCTTGCAGCAGCTGTTGATTGGTCCTCTCACTAATGGCCATCTTGATACACCTCTTGAGTATTACTGCATCCAAAGTACCCCCAGGTTTGAATGCCCAACTTCAGGCCTTTTTGGATCTTGAAGTTGTCCGGAACACAGAGCTCCACAAATATGAAACGAGTGCCATGAGAAGGACTGGCAGCAACACTTCCGGGCATGTCTATGTTTTGGCAACCTGACAACAAATCTTTAGGAAAATGATGCCAAAGATCAGGATCCTTCCCTTCTACCTCATTTCCTACTATTTCTATGTCCGAGTTGGGGGTGTGTTATCTCTCCTCAATCATTGAGATTAGTGCTGGAAACATAGGGGTGATGTGTAGGGATCATAAATCAAAGCCACAGGTCTCCACAACTTTTTTTTCTTTGGTATTAATAACAAAATATTCCCAGGTGTGCAGGAGAGGAATAACTTCACTAATATTGACTTGGATTTTCAAATGAAATTTTAATATACAGTATATTAGCATTACATAAGACTCATTAAATTAGTGGGAAATGGATTAGTCTGGGACCTGATTTGGCTGTGGAAAACTACAATGATGGTGAATGGTTAAAACTGCCCACTGGACAATAATGGCAAGTAGCTGTTCCAGATACCATGCATCCTACTTGCCTGCGGCATTACAAGAGAATACTTCGAGTACTAATATATATTTCTGAACATGATATTACATGACCAGATTGCAAATAAAAAGATGGGTAAGCTTGAAATTGTGCAATTCCAGGTAGCGTATTGATCTGCAGAATTTTTGCCTTCTTTTGCACTAACCAAGGAGCTTTGTTGCCTTTGTTCCACCTGCACCACTTGTATCACTAGGGAATCTGTATGAAAGTCAGATACATATGCCTGAGTTAGCCACAGACTTCTGCTGGTCCCCATAGATATTGTGCATGCCAATAGCACTCTCAGGTCCCATTATAAGCCAAGTCAAAGCCAGAGTGAGCTATCCATCATTAATCAATATAATTTTCACAACAGAGTTTCAGAGAGGAAAAAAAAATCTATTGACTTTGCCATGACCGAAGACTGCTGCTCTCTCAATTCTGATTGACTTGGACAAGGTTCAGAAAACTGAAGTGCACAGTTTGAGCCTTAATAAGCCTTAATTGAGAACTGATACCAGGATTTTTTTACAACTTTGTGAGAATCCTAAAGTAATTGATTTTGTTCAGATGCCTTCTTAAAAAAAGAACTGGTAAAAATCTGTGGTCATCAGAGAGCAGAAGGTAGCCAGAAGTCTGAATGAGACTGTTCACCCCATGTCCTGATGGGTTGTATACATTGCAAGGTGTGAATGCCTGTATGATGTCTTTGCAATAAAGAGTTTGAATGAAGCTTAGCATACCTTTTGCCAGTTGGCAGTCATGTGACTCGAATATAAGTGAGGACTTGATGCAAATGGTATTAGGATAGATCATTAGTATTCCACAGGACAATCTAACTTTTGAATAATGGGACTGGAGTCAAGGCTGATGAGCAGAGCAAGTTGCTGTCTTCATACTAATTCATTACTTCGGCTTAGGTTCACATGTCACAGAACAAGTTGTGACACATTTGGTAATAAATGCTTCACTTTTTTTGTAATCCCTTCGCACACTACACACAATTGTGGAAATTCAAAAGTGCAAGAAATAGAAGATGAATGCAATAAACTGGCAAGACTGTGAAGCCCACTGAATTTGGAAGTTTGTTGCTCACCTCCATAGATTTAAATGTAATAAGACTCTGCACTAAGCTGATGATACTTGGCAAATGTAGCAGCAAGATTAACCTTTCTGAGTAATGAATTAGAAACAAAAATAATGGGACTGCTTAAACAGGTGTATATGTGGAATGATTTGACAGTGGATGGTTTTGCAGTTGAGAAATTCAGCAACACTCGATGTGAAGACAAATATTTCATCTCAACACAACTTATTTTACTCCACCCTCCTGAAACATAATTGCATGCTGTTCTAATGTTGGCATTAGCTTGTCCATCTCAAACTATTTTTCGTTGATTAGCTACCCTGTTAAGTTATTGAGAGATTAGTTTGACCTGAACAGGCAGTTTCCGTTTTGTGTAGTGCAGTTTCCTGGTTCCAGATGTTAACTATCAGCAAGAATATAAATCCAAACATTTTCTGCCGTAAAAACATGATAAGGAGTTTCATTTCTTCAAGACCCCTTGTCACCAGCTGAAGTTTTGTACTCTGGTCCTAATTAGATATGGACTCTGAGCCTGATCAGTCAGGTATCTCTGTGAAAGAAGTGCCTGGTTTGAAGGAAAAGGAACAGATGCTAAGACATATTGTTTAAATAGGGCCTATTTTGTTATTCATAATATTCTAATTATGATGGAAAACATATGAAATGTTTATTTCGCTCTGTGAAATGATAAAGATGCATAGAACTCCAAAGCTCAAGAATGGAGAAGGGAGTTGGAGGATTAATCTAATGAAGCCCTCTGCAAACTATGTAACCAGTCATTGTGGAGCTGCAGTTTTATTGTGTGGTTGGTAAATTGACAAGGATCAGTAATGTGGCCTCGAGGATGTGATCAGAAACTTATGACTATCTACATAAATTTTTTTCAAGACCTCACAGTTAAAAAATCCTCTAGAATTTCAATTTAGCAACTATAGTGCTTCAAGTTTAAACAAGAAAAACATGCCCTGAAGGTATCAGAGGTATTCAAGTATGCAGAAAACTGCTAAATTCATGATGAAGCAGAGCTTTTTTCCAAAATTAATATTTATTGATTGCCAATTTTGCAAGAGTTCAGTGGAGTCCGTGAATGAGGTGCTGCTGGCTTTGTGCACAATAGGCACCGTCTAAAGTTTCTCAATTACGCAGCACTAGCTCAGAACTAATGTTAAAATTTTTTTTTCTCCCCCCAAATACTAAAGAATTGAATTTGTGTGAAACAACCAGGTGTTCATTTGGCATCTATAGATTTCATCTAAAATTTATTATTTTTATTTCCGCCCACCCACCTTGTCGTCGGATGTGGTTTTCAGGGCCTCAGCTTTGGGTCCAGCTCTCAATGAATGGCCTTTGGTTCTGGCTCTCAGACTCTGCTGTGATTCTTGGTCCCTTGTCTCTCGGTGTAGCTCTCTGTCCTTTGTGTCTGGGTCTTAATTCCTCACCTTTGGCCTTGGTCTAAACCCTTTGGCTATGAGTCTGGCTGTCAACGTTTTCTATTTGGGTGTGACGCCCAATGAACTGGTGCAGTGGTGCAGTTACCAGAGCTGGCAGTTCACAACTCCAGAGACATAGGTTCAATCCACACCCACTGAGCTGCCCCTGTGGAGTTCACACATTCTCCTTGTGACTGCCTGGATTCCCACCGGATTCTCCAGTTTCCTTCCACACCCCAATGATGTGTGATTGACAGGTTAATTGGCCATTGTAAATTGCCCCTAGTGTGCAGGTGATTGGTAGAATCTAGGGGGGAGTTGATGGGAGTGAGGACAGAATAAAAATGGGATTAGTGTAGACGGTCTAGATGGCTGGTTTTCCAGTGCCTTGTCTGTCTCACAATGTTTGTCTTTGGTAATTTTCTCAATCTTTCTTGAGGTAAAATTCCTCTCCGCTGCCATTTGTATAAATCAATCCTTGGCCATTTTACTGATGCTTCCTTACTGTCATGTTGTTTTCTCTTTTTCTCTCCCTTGTTCTAACTCTTTTAATAGTCTTTACTGGCTTTCCTTTTACCCACTTGAGAGAACATTTTTGTAAATTGGTTTATTATTGTCACATGTACTGAGATACAGTGAAAAACTTTTGCATGTCATCCATACAGATCGTTTCATCACATCAGTGCATTGAGGCAGCACAAGCGAAGACAATAACAGAATGCAGAATGAAGTGTTACAGTGACAGAGAAAGTGCAGTGCAGGCAGACAATAAGATGCAAGGCCCAAGAGCCTGTCATCTTAATAGGGGACCATTCAATAGTCTTATAACAGCGGGAAAGAAGCCGTCCTTGAGCCAGGTGCTTTCAGGCTTTTGTATCTTTTGCCTGATGGGAGAGGGGAGAAGAGAGAATGTCCAGGGTGGTTGGAGTCCTTGATTATGTTGGCTGCTTTACGGAGGCAGTGAGAAGTGTAGACAGACTCCACGGAGGGGAGGCTGGTTTCCGTGATGTGCTGAGATATGTCCACAACTCTCAGCAGTTTCTTGCGGTCCTGGGCAGAGCAGTTGCCACGTCAAGCCATGATGCATCTGGATAGGATGCTTTCTGTGGTGTATCAGTTAAAATTGGTGAGGGTCAAAGGGGACATGCCAAATTTCTTTAGCCTCCTGAGGAAGTAAAGGCACTGGTGAGCTCTCTTGGCCGTGGTGTCTACATGGTTGGATCAGGACAGGCTGTTGGTGATGTTCACTCCAAGGAACTTGAAGCTCTCAACCTCAGCACCATTGATGTAGACAGGAGCATGTGCACTGCTGCCCCCGCCCCCCCCCCACCTTCCTGAAGTCAATGACCAGCTCTTGTTTTTCTGGCATTGAGGGAAATGACACCATGGACTAGGCTGACCAAGTAAAATACTGGGGTTGTGTCGGTAAGTCATGGAGGTGAGAAAACGAGGTGTGTTCTCCCCTGGGATAAAGCTTCATATAAATGCTAAATCTTTTCATCATTTGAATGTTACAGAACCATGAACTAGCCACATTCTATTCAATTTGTAATCACTGTGAAATAGTAGGCAACTTATGAGCATCAAGTCTGAGAAATGGCAATAGGACAATCTGTTCAAATGATGTTGATTCAGTGACATCTTGGTCTGCAGATAACTTCCCTGTTTATTTTGACATGTTACGTTGAGCCACTCAATACCACCTTTTGTAAAAACAGGAAATGGTCAGCAAGTCAGGCAGCATCCCTGGGAAGAGAAACAGGGTCAAAGATCTTCGATAGATCTTCAATCTGAAACATTAACTCCATTTCTATGCCCACAGATGCAGCCTGACCTTCTGAGTATATCCAGCATTTTGTGTTTTTGTTTTTCGATTTCCAGCATCTGGAAGTTTTTAAATGTTTTCAATGCCACCTTTTGGTTTAGAGAGCATCTAACTCGAAAGAAAAAAACTACAGTGCTCCCTTTTAATTTTTTTTCAGCCACGATTATATATGTTTCTGCAAGTCTCACTTGAAGCCTCAACGTTTTGAGTTGTGGGGCTCTACAAGTTCTGTTTGTGATGCCAAGTTTAATCCCTGCTCCATCTCTTGCAGGTCAGGGGAAAATCGAACAACAATGCACAAATGCTACACTTTCCTTATCTTTATGGTTTTAATTCTGCCGTCACTGGGTCTCAGCAGGTGAGTTAGCCAAGTTTAAGAACGTAAACAATTCAATGTGCAAATTCTCCAGCATTTCAGCAAGCATGTGGACTATGCCACTGGAGAGCAATGCTAATCCTTTGGTACAAAGGCATGTGGAAAGTGATTGGATGTGTTCAGTGCAGTGTCATTGATTTAGTAAATAAAAGGCATTAAAATTTAAATTTTATTTACAGCGTGGTAACAGGCCCTTCTGGCCCAACGAGTCCACGCCGCCCATTTTAAACCCATGTTAACCTACCCGTACATCTTTGGAATGAGGGAGAAAACCCATCAGGGATATTCGCCAGCCTAGGACCTTTTGAGCTTGTAGGAGGTGTCAGGACTTGCATAAAGCATCACCTCCAAGTACTTTCTCTCCCAATCCTTCGTCATGCTTGCATACACTGATGGCATGTGCCAATAATACAATGGATCAGAAACCTCGAGCTGTAAACATTCTTGTTAAATGGAGGCAACTCCAGCCTTGAGCGTTTTTCCCCAACCCCACTGGATCAGTGAAATAAAAGATTGCTACCCGTGAATTAGTTTGTGAAGAAGATGTGCATTGTACCCCCAAACTGTAGAATTGTTGTTGCCTTGTGTACTGTTACCCTAAGAAGGACGACGATAGTTTGAATGTTTGGTTGTTCTGATAGCTCTCCTGCACAGTGCGGAGATTGGAATCTGGATCCTGATTCCATTCGTGAAACTTTCCACAGCACAGTCCTGACGTGGCCTCTGTTTTGCCTTTGACAAGTTACTTAACAGAGAATTGCTTGCTTAATCTTAACTCTTCTCAAAACAGTCATCCTGATCCAACAAGGACTCCTAAAGGAGCCCTTCTTGAAACCAATTTCCTGAGGGTGGTGTGGAAGAAAATCGATAATGAGGAGTATTAAAGGTGAAGTTGCTGCAGTGGAGTGATAACTCAGCAGATCCAGTCCAAATGGATTTGCAGCAAGCCAGTATGTAAATTATCCATAAATCTCTAACACTCCGCTTATTTCGATTCTAGTTTGGACCTGTTTTTCCGTTGGCTGTTTGATAAGAAGTTCTTGGAAGAAGCCACCGTACGGTTTGAGTGAGTATCTGACTACGAAGCTCCTCTCTGTTGACCGATATACATAGAATTTCTCCAGGTCTGACTTTTTCCAGATTTCCTAGATGTTCTGCAGTTGGTCTGGCAGTGGGGTTCATTGGGAGCTTGTACTTAGAGGTACGGTCTGTGGATGGGTAGGAGTGGGGGGTATGCTCTGTTGGCTGCGTTTCAGTGGCATTCGGGGTGGGGGTTAACAGGTAACCTAGTCTTCAAGAATTTACCTGAAGGGTTTAACCCTTCAAGTTTATTTTTACCTGCCAGGTTTTGAGATCTTTTTTTAAAAAAAAAACTGGCGTTTGCAGGTATGAAAGCAGAGGTAAGAAGAGTCACTAAGATGGTTTACATGATCACGTGTGAGCAAATTGGCTACTTGCCCCTATCTGCTGTCCATTAAAGTCTGATGTTGGCAAGCTTGGAGTGTTTCAGGTTAGCCACTGACACAAATCGAGAAGTCTTTCCTCTTAGCTTTTCTGCTCCCACTTGGTGGAAGCAGGTGGAATTCAAGTTGCTGATAAATTCGTACTGCATTCACTTAAGGGAGAAAATGAGTTAATGTTTCAGGTCAATGACTTCATCAGGCCTCTTCACACTGAAGGTCTACTCTTCCCGTCTCCATCCTGCTGAGTATTTTCAGCATTGTGTTTTTGCTGCAGTATTGTTTGTGATCTTCACACACAGAATAAAACAGGAGAGAAGTCAAGCTGCTTCTGGGACTGAGAGGTCTTCTGTGCTCTTCCTGATGGAGCAGATTCATGGCCAGCGTGGTTCTGTCACCTGCAGGCAGTACAGAGGAAACACAGTGAAATGATTTACAAGGGAGGATGAAACCAAGCCAGGTTCTGTAGTTTGTTGTATGAACTGGAGCTTTGATGATGTGAACTGACTGAGTCTTTCAGAATCAAATTCAGTTTTAATTGGTGTACTTTTCAAAGAGGGGATAGGAAGAGATTTACGTTTTTTTTTTGTTGGATGTTTTAAGTAATTTCCCAGGTGTGAACAAAGAAAAGAGGTTACATTTCCACCACTCTTTTCATAACAATGGGCCATCCTGAAACAGTTTGTACCCAGCGAGGTGGTTTGGGACAGAAGAAGTGAGAGTCATCAGAATGGTAGCTAGGTCATGCAGTAGGAGAGGAACTTGGTTGGCCCTCCTCCCTTCCTCTTGACTTCCTCCAGCAGCTCGTTTTTTTTTTGCCCCATCAGTCTTTATACCTTTCTAACACACTGCACTGGAACGTGAAGCAGCAAGGGCGGACAGCCAGCAGCTCTGAATTAGGCTGATTATTTCAGGAGGAGGGAGACTTCAGAAAATACAATTCACTGATTTCCATAGTAAATTACATCCTGCATTTCTTTTAAGTCGGCCACGTGGGGATTGAGCAGCCTACCCGTCATAGGTAACGTCCCCACTGCTGAACGCATGGCAGCAAATTCACAATGTCCAAGCAAGTTCATGTGATACTTGTACTTAGAACAGAGAAATTTCTAAGGTAGGGACGTGTTCGGCACAGCTTTGTGGCCCTTCGGCCCACAAAGCTGTGCCGAACATGTCCCTACCTTAGAAATTACCAGGCTTACTCATAGCCCTCTATTTTACTCGGGTCCATGTACCTATCCAAAAGCCTCCTAAAAGACCCTATCGTATCCACCTCCACCACTGTTGCCGGCAGCCCATTCCACGCACTCGCCACTCTGAGTAAAAAAACTTACCCCTGACATCTCTCCCCAGCACCTTAAACCTGTGTCCTCTTGTGGCAACAATTTCAGCCCTGGGGAAAAAGGCCTCTGACTATCCACACGATCGATGCCTCTCATCATCTTATTACCCCCACCAATGACGCAGAGATGGGTGCGTAGGTACAGATGGCAGCAAGCAGTGCATTGTGGAGCATACATAATCAGTTACTAAGGACTTAGTTTGTTTCGTTCACTCTTTAAACAAACTACAGCAACGTTACTCGTAAAAGGGCAACTTTTGGGGAAAATGTACTGAGCGAAGGATAGTTGTGTGTAAAGTACATGCCCAGTTCATCACTTGCAGCAATGTGGTCACTACACCTGATAGATAAGGGAATTACCCAGTCATCTCCTCTTTGGCTGGTTATAGTATTGTCACCAGAAGTAGCCAACACATTAAGTTTTTGGCCTATTTGGATGTTGACCAGATTTTAATACACAGTGGTTATTGGGAAGAATTAACGTCATTGGTTTGGCCCATCTATGTCTACAAACAGTTCAGAGTGAAAACTGTAATTGCTTCACTAAGTGAACTAACTTGTGTTGAAATGAGTATGCTGTATGTTGGCTGTGGTAAAACAGGCTGGTCTTCATGAGAGGAGCTAGTCACCATCTCTTTGTTCTATGCTCATTCTTGTGCACGGAGGTTGCCATTATCAATTGCAGCAGATCATAGGTGAATGTTTACAGTGAGTTATTGGTTGTATTAATCCACACTAATGAAAACTTTAAACATTTGGACTTCATCCCCAATCTTGGGAATACACTTGACTAATTGAATGAGAGGAATGAATTTAGTAAGAATGTTGCTTTAAACTCTTGCACAGTGAGACAGCTGGTGGAGCCACTGCCTCTGAGCTCCGGCAGCCAGGGTTCACTCCTGACCTCGGATGCTGTCTTGGTGGAGCTTGCATGTTCTCCCTGTGCCTGGGTTTCCTCTGGGTGCTCTGGCTTCTTCCCACATCCCGAAGGTGTGCGAGTTTCTAGGTTAATTGACCGCTGTAAATTGCCCCCCTAGCATACAGGTGAGTGGTAGAATCTGGGAGGAGTTGATGGGGAGCGTCTGGAGAATGGGTCACGGGGAAAATCAGTGGGGGAATGTTCTTTGAGCTGACAGACTGGATGGGCTGAAATGGCAACCAATGTCACAAAAAATATTGGAATTGGTTTATTATTGTCACATGTACTGAGGTACAGTTTAAAGAAAGCTTTGTTTTGCATGCCATCCATACAGATCATTTCATTACATCAGTGCATTGAGGTAGTACAAGGGAAAACAGTAACAG
>JARFYF010000002.1:56395943-56408812 GCA_030265395.1 Rhina ancylostomus | reverse complement strand
TTAAGAGACTCTTAGATAGAAAAATGAATGATAGAGAAATGGAGGGCGATGTGGGAGGGAAGAGTTAGATAGATATTAGAGCAGGATAAAATGTTGGCACAACATCATGGGCCAAAGGGCCTGTACTGTGCTGTAATGTTCTATAATGGGTTGACAGATATAGCGAACTGCCAGCAACTTACCCCCATAAGGAAAACATAACTGGAACTTCAGCACACACATGCAGCCATTTGCACAAGTATCAAACTTGCTGATAGATTCCATCCAGCATTCTCCACCACTGAAATCTGTACAGGTATTTGCAGCAAAGCATGAATTTGTTTGGAATCTACAGCAGTTGAACTGGAGAAGCTGGAAGGAAACACGATAATAAAGTAGTTTGTGAGTAGGGCTTTCCAATCACCTTCTGCAAGGCCTGTTGTCATGCAGGATCTCAATGATTAGGTCCAGGACATCTCTGGTTCACAAGTCTGGTCTTGCAGATCTGAAGCAGGTGAATGGAAAGTAACAAGGAATCTATGCAAAAAGAACAGGTGGGAAGCAGCCCCACCCAGCAAAATCCAGGCTATTGTTTCACATTGTTAACTTCTATAAGAACACTAAGAGTAACTGTTTCCCTCTCAACTGAGGCTGATTTTATTTTTGGATTTCAAACATCGGCAGTTATTTGCCATTTTAATAAAAAAAAATGACAAACTTGTAATTCTGATTTTGTGCAATGGAGAAAGAATTCAATTTATTGGGATTAGTCATGAAAATACTCGAAGTGGCAACTGTGCCGTTTGCAGTTTGTTTCTTGGTGGGAGTTGTGCACTTGATTGGTAGTACACTATTTGATGTTTGAGTTAGTGACATTCACCAATCTCTTTGTTATCAAAATTCAGTCTCCTTTGACCAAGCACTAACTGTGATGGGATACCAATTCTATCATTGACTAGCTACTTAATTTGTATTCATATGTGACCACGTGCTTACAAAAATGTCCTTATTCCTCTTGGCACCTGCACATAACTATATGACAGGTTAGTAACTCAGTTTTAGAATGCATTGAGTGTAACTGAATTCCATCAACCACACTAGGTAGCACAGGAACTCCAATTCTCTGCACAACATATGTTGACAGCTATTTAAATAAATATGTATTGTGCATGTGAATATGTGTCAAGACATATTTTGCTCAAGGTAGATTTGCAAGTATACTGCAGAATGGGGTCAAACTAAGTAAATCTTATATCAAACAATTATACAGGAGGGAGAGGTCGTGAATGGGGATGGGGATGGCAGTATCTGAAATAATCCACATGTCAAAAAGGAGTAATAATGTAAAACTGCTTCCCCATAGCTCAGATGAGAACAGTGCTTCTTTTGTCCACATGTTTAACTCCAACATGCTCCTGCATTTAACCTTGTTGTACTTATTGAAAAATAATCAAACAGTCAAGGGAATGGGACTTCACTGTATTACTTCCTTCTTTCTTAATTTTTTTTCCCATATATTAAGGTTTGATGGGAAAGAGAATTTCTCAGGGTCTTGGTGTTCTCAGCAACGATTGTTGGGCCAGATGTAAATGTGCCAAGTGCAGACTTAGCCTTTGTCCTACTCCAATAATGTGCCATGGCCAAAACTTTGGCAAATGATTTGATTCATTTCTGCTTCCCACACCACCCTTCCTGTCATGACCCGAAGTGAGTTACAAGACCACTACATTGCTCCACGTCCAAAGTACCTCATTATGTTATTATTTTCTAAAGCAACCTGTGCATTATAATTTGGGTTCTTTCCATTTATTTCCTTTTATACCCAGCGCAAAGGACAAATTCCACAAGCAAACCCACACTGTTTAGAAAATAGAAATCGGAATTTGGGAGACAGCATGCCCAGATGACCATTAATGCACACACAGGATTCAGTAACTCATGACCCGATTAGTTAATGTTTGGGTTACAGTCTGACAAACTACAAATAGGAATCCTGTTTATCAAATCAAATTAACAGAAGAAAGATAAAACAGTGTTTATTGGTAAAACTGTTAAAAAACTGTCAAAGTTCTGTTAATCTCAAGCAGAAATGCTTAGTAAAGACCACTGTCTATGATATGAAGCCTGTACATGGCAAATGTTTAACCTGTCATTTATCAACTACGTTTGTATGAATTGTCAGTCAGTATAGTTGCATTCTGTAAAATAATAAATTAATGCTGTGAAAATTGTTCTTATTGATTGGATGAGATATTTAATGAGAACCAAGAGGTTTCCAACAATGGTACATTAGTATAGAAATGACCTTCAGCTTTATCCCAGCTATGGGTAGAACAAGTAACATGGTCCTGTTCATGTAAACGGGGCCATCAACCTTCAATAAAAATGTAAGAAAGCCAAGCGCTTTTTTAAAACTTTATTTTAATTAATATTAATGTTCAAATTAATGTGCATCAGTTAATTGTGTTTTAAGTGATTTTATTTTTTTTAATAGATCTATTTTTATTTTATTTCTTTCAATTGTTTAAAAATGTATCTTAATGGATCATCAGCTTTGCAAGACGGGCCTAATGAACTGGGAGCCACCCGTCTGCAAAAGGTTAGTGTGACTACAGGGCTGGTAGAAGGGGTGACCACAAGGCATGGGCTAGGTGCAGCATGATCATCAAGCTCAGTGTTTCAACTTAATGACTTCCATCACAACTGGGAAGGTTATTGCGAAACCCTTTCTGAAGATGCAGAGAAAGGGGGAAGGGGAAAGAGAGAACAAATGGGAAGGTTGTGATTGGGTAGAATGCAGGGGAAATTAAATCATAAAAGAGATGAAAGAGAGAGGTGAAAGAAAGTTGTAATGGGAGAAGCAAAGAAAATATAGATTAGATAACTGATCAAAGTCCAGAAGGGAAGTAGAAAGCAATGAAGGTGAAGAAAATAAAAAAGACAAATGGAAATCAAAGAGAACAGAACCTCTTCAAGGTGGATATCCTTTGAACACAAACGTTAGTGAATTCAACAATTATTTTAAAACAAAATCCCTCTGTTTCAGAAATCTTACGTAAATGGAAGTTGTAAAATTGCCTTGATATGGTGCATTAGTGTGGTTCATTTTCATGAACACTGAAATATTTCTGAAGGTTAGATGAGGGAGCTGAGGACACTATTCTTTTCAGTATTATCAAAGATTTATTCAAACTCCAATTAATGGGGTTAATCCTGATGCAGGGTTTCGACCCGAAACAACGACAGTTCCTTTCCCCTCACAGATGCTGCTCAACCTGCTGAGTTGCTTCAGCAGATTGTTTGTTGATCCAATTAATGGGGTGATAGCTTTCTCTTGGCTGGAAATTATATTTCACCATTTCAAAATGTTCTGAGGCTACATTGCAATTATTCCCCAGAACATCTGCAGAAGTTGGTAAAGTGCAAATGGACAGCTATCTGGAGAATGGAAAAATTTAGTGGGGAGCAATGTTCTGACATTTCATCGACGCACATTGTTAGAATAGAGAACAGGAACCTTTATTCTCCATTTGTGTTGAACTACATTTAACTCTGTGTTCAATGCTAACAGTGGGAAGCTAGAGAATTGTTCCATTACCAGCAGTAGGTTTCATCATTTGTTATGAAGACAAAGAAAATTTTGCCCCTCACAAGAAAGAACACAAAATTTAGCTAAATTGCAAATCACAGTGCTTCATAATACTTGTATTCTTCAGCAGTGATGTAATTGTAGCTATATTTGCCCAACATTTTTTATTGACATTACTATGTTTCCTTGTGTATTGTTTATACATTAGGCAATGCAAGAATGGTCTTACAGTCTGGTTTGCCTATGGCTGCCTATCTTGCAAATATCCCAGACAACATACTGAACAAGCCAAGGAATCAGGGAAGACCATTTTATAATTTTATATTTTAACTCACATACTTATTACCTTGGGACTAAAGCTGCACATTATCTACCCAGCCTCCACCATATCCCAAATACAATACTCACTACCTGAACATTTTATTTTAAAATAATGCTCTCATTATTATTGAAGAATATTTAATAGGTAATGTTTCATGATGATTCATTGCCAGCACCACAGACTGCAATTTGGTGCCAGTAGAAGAGGGGAAGAATAAGTTAGTACTTCCTCCATTTGCAGAAAAGCTGGAAAGCCAAGAAGTACAAACTCCCTGGAACCAAATACATTGTTCTGTTGGTAATGAAATTTCTGTCATTTTCCTCATTTTTCATTGTAAGTGATCAAAGAATCATTGCTGCTGCCTGAGTCATGACCTTATCAGGGCAATTTATTCAGATTGTGAACAGCAGTTTTGGGAGATGGTTGCAAGACAAGAGGAAAATTCAGGTCAGATTTTGTTTTTGTTAAATTATCCATTACAGTTTTATAAAAATTTCCTGGTTTTTTTGTTCAGTGAATCATTAATAGATTCCTCGAGCAATATTTTTACAGAAAGATCCTGCAATGAATTCCTTCCCCATGATATTTGGCTTTATTTCAAATTTGAAAAGTTTGTTTCTGGTATTGCAATCCAGATTAATAATGAAAACTTTCTATCTTGCTCTCTGTTTACTTCAATAAAAATGTTGTTAAATCCTTTCCCTCATCAAAAGAAACAGATCAAATCACTGAGGTAATTGTAGTTGTGATCCTTTATGAACTTCCAAATGAATGTTCTTTTTGAAAAATTATGATTAAAACTGAATATGACCATTTAAGTATAAACTCAATAATGCACCACACATTTTATTACACATTTTTGGACTTTGTCATTCTCAGTCACACGCCCTTACATTCTGTTTGCATTAATCAGGATTGCATGTTAAAGCTCTTATTAGAAAATTGGACTGCAGTTACTCCTAAATCATAATGCTTTCCCATCCAGCTACACTGTCTAATTTATCTTGTATATTAATTATATTACTGTGAATGCATTTGCATTTACAACTGCTACATCTCCATGACAAAAATGAAAACTCTGCTTTTAGTTGACAAAGAATAAACATTTGAAAACATTAGAAGTCACCACTTTACAACCATAATAACAGCATATGAACTGGCACCTTAACTCAGAATTAACAAAAAAAAACATGTCGGCTATTAATTCAGTTTCATTCTGAAATAAATCCAATTCATTTTTAACCACAGTTATCTTTTTTTATTCATAAACCTTTGGAGCTTTTATGCAGGATCTCCATTCCTGACAGAGATTTGGATACAACATTGGATTATTTAATATAAATATTTATGAGCATGATAAAATTTCCAGACATTTTCTTTCACTGCTACTTCTTAATCAGTGAACCATAGTTTGGTGGTTGAGTTATGGGTACCTGACTAAAAGATCCAAAGACACGAGTCAGAACCCCACTGGAATGTGCTCTGAAGATAAGTTTTCTAAAATAAGTAATTTGTAATGAAAAAAAAATCAAGTTTAAGCATAAAATTACCAGGTTTGTGTAAAAAGATGTATGGTTCACTAAAATCTTTTAAGGAAATAAATCACTTGCAGTTACCCAATCATTTGGACTCCAGACACATTGGCTCCATCTTTAGCCAAAACATTAATAATCTGGATATGAATGTCAGGGATATAATGTGTCAGTGTGCAGATTGCTTGCTGATTGGTGGTGTTGACAATAGTGAGTTAGGTAGACTTTGGCAACAGAATGGCATTGATCAGTTTGTAAGGTGGACAGAGAAATGGCAGGTAGAATTTAATCATGCAAAATGCGAGGTCATGCATTTTGGGAGCACTAATAAGGATAGGATATACTCAGTGATGATAGGACCCTAGGAAGTGGCGAGAACAGAAGGACCTTGGTTTACATGTCCATGGATCTCTAAAGGCAGCGACACCGGTAGATCAGGTGGTTAAAAGGGCATATGGGATGCTTGCCTTCGTTAGCCAAGGCATAGCATGTAAGAGCAGAGAGGTCATGGTAGAATTCTGAGGAGCACAGATAGAGTAGTGAGAAACCTTTCCCTTTATAGATGTTCTATCATTTGAGGACATGCTTTTAAGGTAAGGGGGAGAAGATTTAGAGGGGATTTGAGGATGGATTCTTTTTCACCCAGAGAGTGGTTGAAATCTGGAACTAATGAGGCAGTGGTGGTAGGTATCTCACACCAGTTAAGAAGTATTTACATGAACACCTGAAACCTCATGGCATTGAAGAATACAAGGCAAGTGCTGGAAAATGGATTTAGTACAGCTAAGTACCAGATAGCTAGCATTGCTGAGGGGCCTGTTTCTCAGCTGTATAACTCCAGAATTGAATGATGATCAACAATTAAACAACTAAAAAGAGGGAGAGGTTCCAAAAACATCTTTTTCTTTACGACCAATGCCAAAGAGAAGGCTGAAACATTTGGAACCATCTTCAGCCAAAAGTGATGAATAATAAATCCATCTCAGCCTCCACCTGCGGTACCCGTCATCATAGAAGCTCTGATAACAGAAAAGAATGAGAGATCTAAATAAAGCAAAGACTCATAGACCCAACAAAATCCCACCAGATGTAGTGCTGCAGATGTGCTCCAGAACTATGGTGACAATAGTAAAGTTACTGTACTACTTTGTTTCCAGAGATCTGAACTACTGATCTGGAGATGTAAGGTGAACCCTACTTTTGCAGCTGTGGAACTTAAATTCAAGTAATTGAAAATATCTGGAATAAAAATCTTGTGTAAATAATGACTACCTTGAACCTATCAGATTGCTGTAAATAACCAACTACGGGCCCAGCCTGTATGTGTTTCTAAATCCACCAATGTAGTTGACTCTGGATTGCTCAATAAAATGGCCAAATAATCTTCTAATGTTCAGTTGGCACTTACGAATGGACAATAAATGCTAGCTTTGCCAACCAGACTGTTGTTCACTCTATCATAAACACCTATCCAATATGCGCAAAATGTATGCCATCTCCACAAAAAACAGGACAAATTCAAACTCTAACTGCCCCCATCAGTCTTCTCTCAATCATCAACAAATGGGATCATCAACAGTGTGAGAAAGCACCAGTTAAGCTCAGTTTATCTTTTACAGGCTAGTCAACTCCAGGTGTCACAATTGCCCTGGACTAATCGTGGAAAGTTCAGGTACGCTATGAGAGTGGCATTAGGGTGACATTTGAATAAATCTGTTGACAAGACCCTCAGCAAAATTGGACAATGTGAATCAAGTGGACAACCCTCTGCTTACTTGAGTCATACCTCATACAAAGAAAGGTGGTTATTGTTACTGGACATCAATAATCTTGGCCCCAGGTCATGGCTGCAGATGTTGCTCAGGCCATGGTTCTAGGTTCAAGCTTCTTCAGTTGTCTTATCAGTGACCTGGCTTACATTCACGTCTTCTCAGATAATGAAATAATTCAGACAAGAGACTGCAGATCTGGGATCTGGAGCAACAAGCAATCTACTGGAGGAACTTAGCAGGTCATGCTGCAGGATCAGTGGGCCACAGATGCTGCACGACCCACTGAACTCCTCCAGCAGATTGTTTGTTGAATGAAATAGTTCATACTTACATGCATCATAATCTGGGTAACATTCAACCATAGGCTGATAAGTGGCTAAAATATTCATGCCTCATAAGTTTGAGATAATAATAAAGAATAATGAGTCTATTTCATCTTGGGATTTGACAGCATCAACATTACGGTTTCCTACAACATCAACATGCTGGAAATTACCATCAACCAGAAATTTAAATGGATCAGTGACAGTAACCTGCAGCTATAGCAGGTCAGAGGCTGCATATCCTGAATCAAGTGACTCAAGTCCCAACTGTTCGAAGTCTTTCCACCAAGTACAAAGATATAAGACAGCAAGGAAGGAACACTCTCCACTTACCTGAATGAATGAAGCTCCAAGAATGCTCAAAGCACAATATCAAGGACAGAGCAATCCACTTGATTGGTAGCTCATTCACCATCCTAAACAATCACTCCCTGGTTCATCCCAGTTGCATTGTGTACCATTTACAAAAAAGTGCAGTTGCTCCACAAGGCTTCTTGATGTTCACCAAAACTCTACCTCCAAGAGGTTCAAGGACAGTATTTGAAAATGAACAACAGTATATTCTCCTCCAAGTCACGTTCCAAATTGATTTAGAAACACATCACCAATCTATTAATTGTTCCTGGGTTAATGACTGCACCAATCTTCTTCTCTCAAACACAAGCAAGATAATGGAAGGTGTTGTTGACAATGATGAGAAACCAACCTAAGAGCTCTGTGGAAGTACCTTAACTCCAAGGACCACAGCAGTTCAAGAAAGCAACTCACTAGCACCTTCTAATGAGCAAGTAGAAGCGAGGAATAAGTGCTGGGCTTATGAGTAACACCCAGGTCCCGTAAATGAATGCAATAAAAAACTCCTTAGTCAGCAGTACTTCGTAGACTCCGAGTTTCTTCCACTTTCTGAAGGAATAAGTGAGTATTTCTGCCTTACCACCTCTTCCCCTTTTCATTAAGTTTCTCTATTAATGTTCTGGCCACAATGATATGACCAGTCTTGATATCCACTGGCTTTTAAGAAGCTGAGATTTATTTATATCTGTGTTTCCCAAAATGGCTTCCATCTGTATGTCACGCATAAATGATGCAATTATTGGCTGTGAAAATTGAGAGACTATTCCTATCTCCCTCTAAAGAAGTGTCATGCATATTTCATGGAGGAAGAATGAATAGCATTACAATTACTGTGCCAGCACAGAAAACCCACATCTGAAAATTAAGTATTTTGTTTTGCTATTGTTGTATTTTTAAATTTCATACAGTAATAATTGAAAAGTAAACAGCTCAAGATTCAATCTAAATGCAGTCTGTATCTGCACCTCAGTTACCATCTTGGATATCAGTTTACAGTATCTATTTTAATCATCAGTACCTTTTAGTTTTATAATTTTTTTCCACTCTGTGACCAGAGTTTATTGTGTCTCTTGAAACTTTAAGAGCCCAGCTGACTTCCATTTCTTTTACAAAGGGGTGAAAATTTTTCAAGCACTGTGGATCAAAGAAAAACAGAACAAATGAAGGCATTAATTGCAGGGTGCTCTTGGAAGACTCAGCAATGCTAAAGAGGCCTGTTTCCAAAGGTTCAAGGGCAAGTGAGAAAATTGAAATAAATATCACCGCAGTGCAAATGAAAAGTCATTTATCCACAGAGAATCAGAGAAATTTTATGACATAAAAGGAGACTGTTTGGCCCATCATATCCATGCTGGTTGAAAAGGAATTACCCAGCCTTATCCCACTTTACAGCACCAAGTCCTTATATTTGCTGATGTAAGGGTCTTCAAGTACACAGCTGGGTATTATTTAAATGTGATGAAGGTTTCTGCTTTGACCAACTTGTCATGCAATGACTTCTGACATCTGGGTAAGAAAACTTTTCCTCATCTCCCCTCTAATCCTTAAACCAGTTATTTAAAATCTATGTCCCCTGTTTTTTGACCTTTCTGCTTAACCTCCTCTTTTCCACAGAAAACAACCCCAGTTTAAGCAATCTTTCCTCACAGCTATAACTTTCCAGTCTTGCCATAGTCTTTCCAGTAAATCTACTCTGTACACCCTCTGTGATTTGGTGACCAGAATTGAACTCAAACTTAGGCCCAACTCACATTTTATAAACTTGAGCATAAAGTCCCTGTTCTTATTGAGTCACGGAAACAGGCAATCCAAAAACAGGTCCTTTGGCCCACAGACACCATGAAACACTCATTTTCTCTAAATCTACACTAATCCTACTTTATTCTCCCCACATTCCAATCAACTCTCCCCAAATTCTATTACTCACTTGCACAATAGCGGCAATTCACAGTGGTAATTAACCAACCAACTTCCCTATCTTTGGGATGTGAGAGGAAACCCATGTAGTCAGAGAGAGAATATGTGAAATCCACACAGAGATTAGAGTTAAACCTGGATTGTGGGAGCTGTTGAGGAAGTGATTCTACTAGCTGTGCCACCCTTATATTCTATGTTTTGACTCAAAAATGAATGCATCCTGTATTTCTTTGTAATCAACTTTTCAACAGTCCTGATACTCTTAAGACATTGGCAGTTGATATTCAGGATGCATTTCTTTATGAGTCAAGACATACACTTCATGATCCAACTGGTCCTTCACACCACTCAATATCCTCCTTTTGTTATATATTTCCTTATCTTATTCCACCTCCCCAAATGCATTACTTTACACATCTTTGGATTGAATTCCATTTGTTGTTTTTCTGGCCAATTGGCCAGATCATCAAAAACTTCCTGCAGTCTAATGTTTCCCTTCTTGTTGACGAATACACAGCTGTGTTCAGACTCCCTGAAGTGGTAGGGATGAACTGAGGTGAGAAATTAAAGCAATGCTTCGAAGACAGTCTTGCTTTTTTAAAAAAATACTTCAGTGTATTGAAATCTTTTGAGAGAATTTATGCCTGAATTTCACATATTTTTGAGTTTACCATTCTCACTGACTGGCCTCATGACTGGATTTCCCTCGTCTTCATTTGCCATTTCTGCCAGCACAATATGATCATTTTGGCAAACACAGCATTCCTCCATTCTCTGAAGGGAAGACCTGGAAGATCCAATACCCCCTTAGGTCTTCTCCTCACTGCTCATGTATTAAATTTCCTTTCACAGGAAGACTGTGATTTAAGTGTACGGTCCTGTAGAAACTTTGATGCAGATTGGGTGGCACTCAGCTGAACATCTTCAGTCTACCTACAGCAGTTAAACTAGGCTCTGTGTACTTTGGTTACCTGCTCACTGTGACCTGTTTTTCTTTCTGTGAATTGCCATGTAAGTTCATGTTATATTTTTCTTATGCAATTCATTACCCTCTGATTTTACTTATAATATTAATAACTTCATACCAAAACTTTAGCTTTCCTTTCCCCTCCAACCGGAAAAGTAAGGGAAGTGAGATTGTGATGTCTGCAATTTGGTGAGGCAGAAGTTGGATTCTGTGGGAACACTACACCAAAATACAGTGTTGGTATTGACACCAGAGTCCATTCTGCTTTGCAGGCTTTTCAACATTTCATTTCTTCCTGCTTTGCTTTGTCACCAACCTCCCCCAAACATAAGCCTCAATGATTTAAATGTGTTTTATTTATCATTTTAATACCTGTTTTCTAATATGCACCTTACAAGCTATCCTTCTTCTTACTACCTTTGTCCAGAAAACAATCTGGGCTAATATTTCAATGTAGTGTTCAGGGAATTCTCATCTTTTTGAGAACTACAGACTCAAACATGGATCAAAGATATGAATTCCAGAGGTGAGGTAACTGGCATCACAGAGACCTGGTAAAAAAAATCAAAGCAGGAAAACACTCCAATGGTTGGTGTCAAATCTTCCTCAAAGTAAATGGCTGTAATTTTGGGAGGTCTGTCATCTTAGCCCCAGGACATTACTGCAGGAGCTCCTCAGGCTATTACCTTAGGTCCAACATATCAGTACTCCATAGAATGAGAGAGGCTAAAGGATCTGAAAGGCAATAAATCCCTGGGATTTAATCATCTGCAGTCTCGGATTTTGAAGGAGCTGGCTATGGAAATGGTGGGTGCATTGTTTATTATCTTTCAAAATTCCACAGGTACAAGGACTGAGTGGAGGGTGGCAAATTTAAGCCCACTATTTAAGCAAGGAGGTAGAGAAAGATAATGAAACTATAAACCAATTAACCTGACAGCAGTAGTATGAATAATGCAAGAATATTTTACTGACTTATTCAGTAGTGGTATCAGGGCACTCAGTAAATGGTAATAGAATTGGGCAAAGGCAACACAGACATATGAAAGTGAAATCATGTTTGACAAATCTATAGAACATGTTGATGTTGTAACCAGCAAAATGGATTTGGGGTGAACCAGCTGACATGGCACATTTTGACCTTCAGAAAGCTTTCAGTGGGGTTCCACACTGGAAATTATTGGACAAAAGAGACCACAACATTGGCGATAATATACTGATGTAGACTGAGGATTGGTTAACGGATATAAACCAGAGAAATAGAATAAACATGTAGGAAGACATGTACTAATTTGGGCATTATTGCAGGACGATTTGAGTCCAAGAATAAAAATATCATGCTTTGTTTATGCAGCCCTGGTCTCCCTACCTAAGGAAGGATATACAGTATATGTCATCCCCAGGTTACTGCAAGGTTCCATTCCTGAGAACTGTTCATAACTCAAACAGTTCACAAGCCGGAAATATGGCCACAAACCAAGTTCCCACATGCCTGAAGATGCCTGCAGAAGTGGATTGTCTCATAGGAATATATAGTCTGAAAAAGCACTTTAAGTTGACTTGGACAAAAAATTATATTCGTTAAAAAGATTTTACTGCCGACAAGTTTTTAAATGCTATTGACAGTGTTAAAAAGAACACTGCTGCTGGCCCAGACGGCTTGTCTCTAGATCAGATTCGCAATATGGACCTCAATGTGTCAACAAGGATGTATCCTTCTTGGGTTCGATGAGGCAAGATTCCAACAAGTCTCAAGAACAATCGGCTGCAGCCTCACAACAGCCGGCAAATCCATCCCGCCAGTCTCCCAAATGCTGTTTCATATGTATGGTCTGTACATAAGTTGGTGTTTGTAAGCTGGGGAGGACCTGCACTTGCAATTGAGAAAGTGCATTGAAGGTTCACCAGATTACTTTCTAGGATGGTCAATGTGTCCTGCGAGGAACTATTAAGCAAAATGAGCCAATATGTCACTGAATTTAGAAAAGAGCAAGAGGCAATCTCATCAAAATTTACTATAACCTTAGGGGGCTTGACTGGATAAATGAAGAGTTGATGTTTCACTTGGTCCAGAACCAGGGATCACACTCTCAAAATAAGCGGTTGACTATTCA
>JARFYF010000002.1:56326092-56336232 GCA_030265395.1 Rhina ancylostomus | reverse complement strand
CTATGGTGCATCGATAAAAGTTGGTGAGTGTCAAAGGGGACATGCCAAATTTCTTTAGCCTCCTGAGGAAGTAGGGGTGCTGGTGAGCTTTCTTGGCCATGGCATTCATGTGGTTGGACCAGGACAGGCTCTTGGTGATGTTCATGTTGTTCTGTTGTTCAAGAAAGGCTCTGAGAATAAGCTGGGAAATTATAGGCTGGTGAGCCTGATGTCAGTTGTGGGTAAATTATTGGAAGGTCTTCTGAGGGACAGGATATAGAAGTATTTGGATAGACAGGGCCTGATTAGGGATAGTCAACATAGCTTTGTGCGTGGTAGGTCATGTCTAACCAATCTTATAGAGTTCTTTGAGGAGGTTACCAAGAAGGTCAATGAGGGAAAGGCGGTGGACTTTAGCAAGGCCTTTGACAAAGTCCCGCATGGGAGGCTGGTCCAGAGGTTAAGTTGCTTGGCATTCAGGATGAAGTAGCCAACTGGATTCAACATTGGCTTAGTGGGAGAAGCCAAAGAGTGGAAGCAAATGGTTATCTCTCTGACTGGAGGCCTGTGACGAGTGGTGTGCTGCAGTTTACTGACTTGGACCGTGCAGTACTGGTTAGTTGCCACTGTATGTCACTAATGTACTTGTGTAGCAGACTGGAGACCAACTTAAAAATCTTGATTTTGCTGTTTGGTGAATGTGAAACTGATAATGGGTTTTATAACGTTTTATTTGCACATGCAGTGAAAGCAGCTTCTTGCATTTCCAGAGATCACAAAACTAGGTTATATTATTATGTGAATAAACTGGAGCAACCACAGAGGGGTTCTGGCCCATGACTGCTTTCGTGCAACATCGGCCTTGCATGCAAGTGAAAGCATTTATTTTTTCAATGAAATTGAAAAACTTCTCCACCTAAATTTGTTTATATTGTGAACCGGAAATCTGTGCCATAATGTAGTCTGAGGAAATTGTAAAGCACAAAATGCTGTGAAGCTCAAAAGGTCTGCCAGCTTATGTGGAAAGGGAAACTGAGTTCACATTTCAGGCTGAAGACCCTTTGATCTGAAACTTGATTCCGTTTCTCTTTCCACAGATGCAGCCTGATTTGCCGCACGTTTCCAACATTTTCTGGCTTTGGATATTCAGCATCTGAAGTTTATATTTTACACTTCTGTAAGAATTTGTTACCTCTCTGTAAGATTGTATCTTGAACTTTAATTTGGAAGAGAGTGAAGAAGAACGTATTGGCCTGAATGGGTTGACTATAAAATAGTGAGGCTATTGGTGCTCAAGATTTCTCACTTGGCTACTTCAAGCAATCTGTCAATTAAAGGTGAAGGTGCAATACTTTGTTCCACCATTAGTTTAGCAAAAAACATCTTGCTAATTGGCTTGCATTTGAAATTGTTGTGAGAAATGAAACACATGGCACAAAACATTTAAATCTTGACCATTTCATTCTAAGTGCCCTTTTCACTTCAAGTATTTCCAATTTAAAAAAAATCAGACTCTCAGGCTTTCAAGCTTCCATTTTTTAAAAAAATCTCTAACAACGCCAACTTTTTCTACTTATTTCTTTGTCTCTTTTTCTTTCTGAATCCAGTTTTTGTTTCACAAGCCACATTTTCTTATCAATTCTAACTGCTGTTAATTTCATAATCCTTCAATGTCATTGGTTGGAGGTGCATAGGTTTTTTCCTGTTCACCCAAATCCCATAAACCTAGTATCCCTCAGTGTGGCATTGGGCTGAATTATCTAACCTTGCACCTAATGCCCCTTATTCTTTAATTACAGCTGCATCAGTTGATTGTTGACTATTAGTGAAGTTGTCAAAAATCATCAGATTTCTCACTCCAGTCTCTTAAACATGGGAGGTACTTATCTAACAAAGGTTTTCCACGTGTCCAGATTGAAAACTTGTTCTTCTCAAGGGCACAATTTATTGTGATATGTGTAGTGGAAGGTTGCATGAGGAGCAGATTATTATTCCTCAGCCACTGTAATGATATTTACTTATCAATTCTTAAAAATGCACAAATAACCAAAAAAAGGTATGGTATGAGCCCACCACTTCTTCCCCCACATTTCTCATGAACAGTGTATCTGCTTGGGTGCAAAACTTCCGCACTTTCTATAGATTGACCCTGTAGTGTATAAAGTCAAGGGTCAATGGCTAGGAATCTTGCTCATTTTCAACACTAAGGGATAGCCTTGTGGCTGGAGTGCTTTGGGATTTTTGCTGCACTTCTGCTACCACTCTATACTCAAATGCAAGGGAGCCTTTGATTTTGCTTGGATAAACTTGGTCAGACAGATGTTAAATAAGTATGTGCCTGATTCAATTTTTGTTCAACATCGTTATCTGGCATTTGTCGTAATGAATGAAGACTTTTTGTGCATTTGTTACATTGCTATTTTCTCCAATTAATTAACAGTATTTTAATTGAAGATATAAACCAATGTCAGGTTGTTGTCTTTTAATAAGGAATCACATAAATTGCACCTTACAGCTCCAGCTAACATTAAACATTTACCTTGGTTTTGATTCAGAGCAGCAAATACAATCACCAAATATAAATACAGATTTTGTATGTCCACTTCTACCAGCCCAGTCAAAGGAATATTTTGATGGATAAGGAGATTTATTTAACACTTTTATGGGAACATAAACACTTCTTGTCAACATCCTTTTTCACATTAAAATCAGTTTCTTCACCTAGCTCATTGCTGCCAGCCTTCAGTCCTGGAATGAACCAAAGCCCCTGTTCCTTCTGAGGGTCTCACGAAGTTTCAAGCCTTTGGCCATTCCATGGTCCAGATACGCCGAAGAATGTGGGCGGCTGGAAGAGAGCACAGGTTGGGGCGTTCAGAGTTGCAATGAACCGGTGAGGGACTAACTTTCCCAGCAAGCCAGTGTTTGGGAGATCGGTAGTTCTGGCGCTCTCTCCCGTCGTCCACTTGCATTTTCAGCTACTCACCCAGAAGTATTTTTAAAAAAACCTGAACATGCAAGGTCAAATCCAAACATTGTAATCTCAGATTGTTTTAGTTAAATAGAGCAAGGCCAACTGCAGATGCCAATACATTGAATTATTGATCATCAATTGCATGCAACATATTATTTATATTTTTATGTTAGAAATAGTTTTTAAAGAAAGAAACAGAAGCACAAAAATAAAAACAAACATTCCCTTGATAGATCCAATTACCATAACTTTTGCAAAGTACCAAACTTCAGTTTTTGGGATGAAATATCATCAGCACCGAGGAGCGCCATCTTGTGAGAGATGGTACAATGGTAAGGTAAGATCTTTATTAGTCACCTGTACATTGAAACACACAGTGAAATGCATCTTTTGCGTAGAGTGTTCTGGGGGCAGCCGCAATTGTCCAGATAGCATGCCCACAACTTCCTAACCTGTAGTCTGTGGAAAGTGGGAGGAAACCGGAGCACCCAGTGTATTAAAAACAAGGTGAAACAAAGTGTTAGTATAATAATAGCAGTTAAAATAAGTTCCACCATGATAAATGACAAAGAAATTTATATAAGTATGGCGCTTCAGTTTTGAATATGTTCACCCAGATTTAAAACTAGATGACGTCAATTTCTGTTTGGTACTCTGCGTTTAAGTATTGCTTAATTTTTAAAGGCAATCACTAAATGTGTCTAAGTTTATTTGACTTTGCTGCAGAATGTTTCATTTTTTGTATCTTCTGTGGGAAGTGAATCTTGTTTTTGCTCAAGTATTCACTTGCTGTGATCGGAGACAGTGCAGAGCAGGCTTTTCTGGAGAGGGCAGACAACTGGGGGGAGCCTGTCAAAATATTAAAACATTTTAATGGAGAAAGGAAGAGTTGTTCCAGGAAGAAGTGACCTTCAAAACTTTGCATATCAAAATCCAACTCCCCTGTCACCGATGCAGATGTTAATGCTGACTGTTGCTTTTACACGGGATGTTCGTGTTGCTGGAAATGTAAATGTTTATTTTTATCTCTAATTCCAAATGGGAAGGTGGTGGTGAGACAGTTCTCGAACAGCTGCAGTCCTTGTGAAGGCATTCCCACATCACCACTGGGCAGCGAGCTGCAGGATGCTAATCCAGCAATAATGATGGAACGGCGATATATTTCATGTCGTTTGTGTGTGTCTTGGCAGGGAACCTGCAGGGGGTGTAAGTTCCTATGCATTTGCTGCCCTTGTGCTTACAACAGATGTGGTGGCAGAGGTCACATATTTGGGAGGTGTTGTCGATGAAGCCTTACAAGATGTTGTGGTGCATCATGTGGTTGGTATTCACTGTAGCCACGGTCCATCATTGGTGGAAGGAATTATCGGCAGGTTGTGACTCAAATTCTGTCCTATGACTTGAGCATATTCTGGATGCTGAAACCTCTGTGCATTTCTGAAAGGATAAGATGCAGCTGGGTGTGTTTTCTCTCAGGCATTTCAAAGGACAGAGAAACATGAGAAGGCCATTTATGCCTCAAGCTTGTTTCGTCATTCATGGCTGACCTGTGACCTTGCTTCAAGTACCTGAAGAACCAGAGAGGCAAAGCTAAGCCTGTCACTTGAGTTCTCCATCCCACATCCACTCTGATCTATCTGTCCCGGGCTTTCTGTGCTGTTCCATTGAAGCCCAGTGTAAGCTTGAGGAACAGCACCTCATCTTCGATCAAGGCGTCCAGTAACAAATTCATCAGTTTGAGATAACTCAGTTTAGATGACGGTATCAGAATAGGTCAGTTCTGCAGTGAGTCTGTAATATTAACTCGGTTTTTTTCTCTCTTCACAGGCACAACTGATCCGCTGACCATTTCACAGCTTTTACATGTCACTTCGTTTCTTTTCTCTCTCGCTAACTTCTAGCCTGCTATCAACCAGATGACTCTGTAAACAGTAGGATCATGTGGGCAAACTGACCCTTGTCCCATTAGTGATATTCCCTTTGTCCTATCCATGTCCAATCTTTGCTGCAACTAAAACTAACTTGTTTTCTCACTTTCCCAGTTCTGATGGTGTCTTCAAACTGGCAGAGGCAAAACTCTTCAATTATTTCTGAAAAGTCCAATCTGACAAATTTTATTTTAGAGAAGTCCAATGCTGCAAGATCACTTGAACAATCTCTCTGAGGTCTCAACCTCAGAGAGATTGTTCAAGCGATCTTGTAGCATTGTCGAATGTAACAAAATCTTCAGTAATTTTAAACAAGAGAAGCTTCCCTCTCAAGGCTAAATTTATAGATAGAGTTAAGTGGACTAACCTCCACACACGCAAATTTGGTGCCAAACTTATTACAACTGAGAATATTTCACAACTAATGTCTTCTCCATCAATTCTATTCATTTCTTGTGCCACGTGCTTGCAATTTTCTCTTAATATGTTTGCACTTCTTACCTTCCTCATCTCCCTGGTGCTGAAAAGGAATAAATCTGATAAAAAGATCTCCAATTCAGGTGAATTACCACAGACTCAATTAATGGAAAAACAATATAGCTTTAATGCTTGTCCGATTACGATGATGATCTTGTCTGGACATTCATAACCAAACATCAGTCTTTTACTTCATCGCCTGTTCAGGGAAGGTTAGTTGATTCCCAATATGTTCTTTGATTTCCCACTTATAAACACAAGCAAAAAGCCCATTTTGTTTTGTTGTGCATTTTATTTGAACTAAATGCCATGTCATACAGGAATGTAGGTTATGAAGTACACTGAAGAGATTTCTTGTGCAAGGCTCTGCACATCGAAGGTTTTTGCAATGTCTCTGTTATTTGCAGGTGTTTCAAGAGCCCATTTCCTTCAAGTGATATTGAAGCTCCTTAACACTTCAGCAAGCGTCTATCATGTAAATGGGGTTATGTGTTGTTGAAATCCAAACTAGCACCACACACGGGAACTGAAATTCACAAAAATAATAGTCTGAAAAATAACACAATGCAGATGATTGAGCAAGATCCTAGGATGACCAAATTCCAACTGTATCCAGAGAAATCTGGCAAGAATAGAGCTTTTTGGTTCAAGGCATGCACTCTTTCCTATATACATTTTTTTTGTCCATCATATTACTCCAAATTCCACAGCTCTGACTTCTACATTCATTCATGCTAATTTTCAAGTTCTCCTGATGGGCCAAATGCATATCACAATACTTCTCAGTGGCAACTTCTTCAGTGACCTCAGGATGCATCCAGATGTAGCAAGTGAATGTCCAAAGGGGTGGATATTTATTTCCAAGACAGCCCACTTACTATGACATCTTGAGAATAAAGCTGTTGGTGCAGACTTGAATATGCCAGATCATCGATGAAGCTGTTACATGTTTTGAGAATCAGGCACACCAATTAACTCTACTGTCCAATAGGATTGCAACATAAACCTTCACACAGATACAAGGAAAACATGTACCAGACCAAAGGATGCATTGTACTTCCAAAGCAAGGAATCCAGCAAACTGTTTAGTAAGTGATGCAAAACAAAAAGATGGTTCACAATTAATAATATGGAGAGCAGATGACAGTTGTACTGTGCAGACAGGATCAGGAATGCCATCCGTGATTTTATATAATTAGCACTTTTAGCATTGGTGTGAAGAAGATATTTCCTCATTCCATTAATCACATTTTGAATATCTGAGGTTTTGATTGGCAATTTCACTATTTCCTATTGGTTCATCGATTACAGTTCAACTGGACCCAAGGAAATTTTCACTGCTAGAATCATGGTATTTTTGTTCGACAAAAACACAAATCTGCCCTTCCAAATGAGAAACTATCCCAATGATTCTCAAGAGGACAGTGATCCAGTAGTTGTAGGCTTTTGCAATTAAATTCATGTTGACATTGTCACTGGTGATTGCTACTTCCAGATTCCACCTCATCTCCATGTTGCATGAATGTGCCAGTGAGTATTAATGTTCCTTGAAATGACAATTAATGCACATCCATGCAGTAAAGGCAAAATGAGTACAACAGAAGTAAAATATTTTCTCTGCCAACAGTGAAGGCAAAAGTTTCATCAGAGGACTGTCCCATTTTTAAAGTAAATGTGATAGTTCTCCTTCATGATGCCTGGGACAATGTCAAATTATTTTTGGAAATTCGGTACCCAACATTGGTTTGGGACGTCTTTGGGTAAGTTCACAACTCTGGTCCTCTTATTTTTTTCTGCCTTCATGCTGGGTCATCAAAGAAAGTATAAGTGAACTTTGTCAACTTGTCCTGCACATTTATGTCCTCTTATTGGGCCAGAATGTTTTCCCAAGTTTAATCTTCTCTTCAAAGGACTCAGTGGTCACAGTGATAGAAATTCCACCTGACCCAGTTTCTGTTGCTTGTATTGTGAAAACTGTTCGAAATTTCAGATGTTTCCAAGTGTTGGCTTTTCCTCAGCTGCACAACACTTTTCACAGAATTGCAGGATGGTTACAAGCAAGGAATTGGAATTGGTTTATTATTGTCACTTGTACTGAGGTACAGTGAAAAACTGGTTTTTCATACCGTTCATACAGATCAACAGTACACAGTACATAAGGTGGTACAAGGTAAAACGATAACTGAATGTAAAGTGTCATAGCTGCAGAGAAAGTGCAGTGCAGGTAGACAATAAGGTGCAAGTTCATAATGAGGTAGATTGTGAAGTCAGGAGTCCATCTTATTGTACCAGAGGACTGTTCAATAGAGTTATAACAGCAGGATAGAAGATTAAAAATTCTGCAGATACTGGAATCTGGAGTGATACACAGAAAGCGCTGGAAGAAATCAGCAGGTCAGGCAGCACCTATGGAGGGAAGTAAACAGTCGACATTTCGAGCTGAGACCCTCCATCAGGACTGGAAATGAAGAGGGCAGAAGCCAGAATAAGAAGGTGGAGGAGAGGGGGAGGAGCACAGACAGGCAGGTGATGGGTGAGTCCAGGTGAGTGGAAGAGGGGGGAAGATGTAATAAGCTGAAAGGTGATAGGCAGAAGAGGCAAAGGGCTGAAGAAGAAGGAATCCTGTAGGAGAGGACAGTGGACCATGGAATAAAGGATGGGAGAGGAGAGGAAATGAGCAGGTCATCAAGGTGGAGGAAGGGAGTCATAGGAGTAAAGGAACACAAAGGAGTGGGGGACGGAGGATAAAGAAGGGATGGGGTGACCGGACGTTAGAGAAATCAATGTTGAGACTCTCAAGGCGGAATATGAGGTGTTGTTCCTCCAAACTGTGCCTGGCCTCAACATGGCAGTAGAGGAAGCTGTGGATACACATCAGTGTGGGAATGGGATGTGGAATTGAAGTGGGTGGCCAGACGTTGCAGCAGACGGAGCAAAGGTGTTCAATGAAGTAGTCACCCAATCTGTGTCAGGTCTCACCGGTGTACAGGAGGCAGCACTGGGAACACAGGATGCAATAAATGAAGCAGTCCTTCAACCTGGTGGTACGTGCTTTCAGGCTTTTGTATCTTCTGTCTGATGGGAGAAGGGAGGAGACAGAATGTCTGGGGTGGGTGGGGCCTTTGACGATGCTGGCTGCTTTACCGAGGCAGCGAGAAGTGTAGACAGAGTCCGTGGAGGGAGGGCTGGTTTCCATGATGTGTGAACTGTGTCCACTACTCTCTGCAGTTTCTTGCAGTCCCGGACAGAGCAGTTGCCATACCAAGCCATTATGCATCCAGGTAGGGTGCTTTCCATGGTGTATCAATAAAAGTTGGTGAGGGTCAATTGGGGACATGCCAAATTTCTTTCGCCTCCTGAGGAAGTATAGGCACTGGTGAGATTTCTTGGCTGTGGCATCTACGTGGTTGGACCAGGACAGGCTGTTGGTGATATTCACTCCTAAGAACTTGAAGCTGTCAACCCTGTCGACCATGCACCATTGATGTAGACAGGAGCATGTACACCGCCCCTCTTCCTGAAGTCAATGACCAGCTTTTTTGTTTTGCTGACATTGAGGGAAAGGTAATTGTCATTATGCCATGTCACAAAGCTCTCTATCTCCTTCCTGTACTCCAACTCATTGTTATTTGAGATCTGGCCCACTACTGTGGGATCATCTACAAACTTGAAGAGAGTGTTAGAGCAGAATCTGGCCACGTTGTCATGATTGTATGGTGAGTAGAATGAGAGGGAGAGGGGCTGTAGGGATTGAGCTGCCAGAGGAAATGGTAGAGGCGGCTAAATTTACGACATTTAAAGGACATTTCAACAGGTACATGGATAGGAAAGGTTTAGAGGGATATGGGCCAAATACGGGGAAATGGGACTAGCTCAAGTAGACAACTTGCTGGGTATGGATGAATTGGGCCAAAGGGCCTGCTTCCATGCTGTCTAAATCCTTGAATATTATTTTGCAGACATCAAAGGCAGACGGCCAAAGCAGATACAAAATTTGGTGTTATTTATTAGATGAGTGTCCAGAAGGATATTTAAAGTCATGTCATTAAATCAATCTGAAATAAGAAGCCCTGAGGAGCTGAGTGATGACATGACAGGGGGATATAAAAATTATGAGAGGTACAGATAGGATAGAAAGCCAGAGACTGTCTCCCATGGTAGGGGTCTCTAAAACTGGAGGGCATAGGTTTAGGGTGAGAGGGAGGAGGCTTGAAGGGAATGTGAGGGGTACATTTTTCACACAAAGAGGAGTTGACACTTGGAATAAGCTGCGGGAGGAGGTGGTGGAGGCAGAAACAGTAACAACATTTAAGAGGCATCTGGACAGGTACTTGAATGAGTAGGGCACAGAGGGATATGGAATTAATGCAGGCAGGTGGCATTAATATCGACAGGCATGATGGTCGCCATAGCACAGTGGATCGAATGGCCATTTACTATGTTGTATTCTGTGACTCTAATAGTAAGGGTGATCATGAAACTATCTGATCATCATTTAAAATCCATCTGCTTCAAGAATGTCTGTCTGGGAATATCTGTCTGCTATGAAGCTCTTTTGATTCATTGGCAAAAAATGGGGTTGCAGTAACGTCCGAGGGCTCTGTTTCAGAAGCAGCACATGCCCCATTCCCCTGTGTCTCAGTCTTTCACTGCTTTCAGCTCTTACTCCCATTAATGTCCATGGTTTCTCCATTTGCCTTTGAACAAATACACACTTCCTCAGGAGGCTAAAGAAATTTGGTATGTCTCCTTTGACCCTCACCAATTTTTATTGATGCATCATAG
>JARFYF010000002.1:56291169-56305758 GCA_030265395.1 Rhina ancylostomus | reverse complement strand
TCCCGACCTCCAGTCTGTCTGTGTGGAGTTTGCACATTCTCTGTGTAACCATGGAGGTCTCCCCTGATTCTGATTCTCGAGGTGCTCCAGTTTCATCCCCAAAACATGTGGGTTGGTAGGTTAATTGGCCACTGTAAAATTCCCCTCATGGGTAGGTAGATTCTGC
Organism: Rhina ancylostomus; assembly: GCA_030265395.1. NCBI lineage: Eukaryota > Metazoa > Chordata > Chondrichthyes > Rhinopristiformes > Rhinidae > Rhina > Rhina ancylostomus. The sequence continues at coordinate 56,305,592 of JARFYF010000002.1, read as the reverse complement.
TGGGGACTGTTGTTGGGAATGTCAGGATATTACAATGGGATTTGTGCAGGAATGATGGAAATGGTTCAGTGCGGATTCAGTGGGCTGAAGGGGCTGTTTCCATGCTGTGTGCCTGTGACTCTGTCATGCTATAAGGAATTGACAAAGGAAGCCTTAAGATGTTTGCCTGAAATTGCCGAGCCAATGAATGATTTCTGTCCTGTTTGCTTTGCAATTGATAATGCTACTGACTAAAAGATGACAGAGGAACTGTTTCACAATGCATTAATGTTCTCATTATTAATGCTGCTCACGTTAATTGCACAATATCTGCAATATAGCTGTTGCTTCATATATGCATTTTACCATGAAATGGTCTATTTTTAAATTGTCAGGAGGTTTTAAACTATGAAAAAAAACTTGATAAAGCATTCCTTACAGAAAAAAAATAACTTTATTGCACTGTGTGAAGCTGGCATTAAATAACTTCTTCAGTCTGTCGCAGTCTATTGCATATGGTAGAATTTCTCTGTACACACCAGATTGCCTTAATGGCCTTTTCACGGGAGTTTTCGAAGCTACTGAATCTCAAAGGAGCTCAGACACCTTTATTGACCTAAGCAGTGCATTGTTGCTTATATCATGACTAAGTATATTCAACATTAAGAGCAACACTGATCCCATGAGCCTTAAGAATAGCCCTCAAGGTGTCCTGTACTCCTGAAGGTGGAACACCACATATGGAAACTAAGTGCAAATCCTTTGGAGAGTTACGCTCTAGATATTTGTAAAGAAAAATTTAGTTTCAATATGATGAAAAATTCAACATAAAGGAGGGAGAATGTGGTTCTCTCTCTCTCTCTCTTTCTTTTGCATGGCTAGGATGCAGAAAATGGGTTTGTGTTCTCCTGAGTGCAGAGGGCTAAAGGTGGAGCTCATGAAGTTGGTTAAGATTAAAGTGTCTTTGATTGTGTCTTTCTATTTTGTTTGCACTCAGATCTCCACGGATCTTGCTTTTGAACAGTTTTTTTTCACTGTATAGTATAATTTTATGTATGATTTATGTTCTGTGTTTGGTCTAAATCTATGTGCCTGTGATGTTGCTGGAAACAAGATTTCCATTGTACTTGTACCTCACTGTATTTGTGCACATGACAATAAACTCAACTTGACTTGAAGTGGTGAGGTACAGTGCAATGAAAAACTGGACCAGAATAAAGAAGCATTAACCTTAGAATTCAATCCAGAATCTTCAGAGGTGATGGTAGGATTCAGACTGAATGCGGGCTTTGTTGTTCAGATTAGCATTTATTGTCCTTCCTCAGAATCAGAATCAAATTTATTATCAATGACTTATATGACATGAAATTTGTTATTTTGTGACAGCAGTACAGTGCAAAGACATAAAATTACTATAAATTACAAAAATAAATAGTGTAAACAAAAAAGGAATAATGAGGTAGTGTTCATAGGTTCAGGACTGTTCAGAAATCTGAGGGCTGGTGAAGTCTAATGACCCAGAGATATAATTTGCTCTGTGTTGCAGATAAATTGGTTTTGTTCATTTATGGGATGAGGATGTTGTTAGCATGTTCAGCAATATTTGCCATCCCCATTTGTCCTGGTGAAGTTATGAGCACAGTAATATTGGGTAGATGGTCCTAGGATTTAGACCCATAAGTGGCATAAGAATGACAAAATACTTTCAAGTTTGGATTGTATGTGACTGACGGGAACCTGCAGCTGGTAGTGTTCCTATGTGCCTGCTGCCCTTGTCCTTGATTATAAAGGTTGAATTCATAATTTAAGGATAATTGAGTGGCTCACATTCAAAAACATTTCTTGTGCTCGTGTTTACAAAAATCTGAGCTACTTTTATAAAACTGCTTCATCAGTGGAAGCTAATGGAGAACTGAGATTTATTCAATGTAGTTTGTCCTGTGTTGAAGTTAAGGAAGCGTTTATATAGTCCTATTTGGGCTTTATAGCCAATGATGTTTTTTGGTGTGGTCTCAATGATAATGTAGGAAACTGAGCAGCCATTTGTACACCCAAAGATCCTATAAACAATAATGTGATAATAAATAGGTGACTTAGAGGGATAAATATTGGTCAGAACACTGGCCCTGTTGTTCTTCAAAATATTGCCATGAGATCATTTTCATCTGTGAGAACAAATGGAAGTTCAGTTTATCATTTCTTCCAACAGTGCAGCAGTCTCTTGAGTGTCAGCAAGATTTATTCTGATTGCATTAGCTTTTTAAAATAGTTTGCAGCTAAATCCTAGCAGAGTTACAGTGGTGAAGTGGGATGTTATCTGGAGGAGGAATCTCCTGGTGGAGTCTGGAAGATAACTGTCACACCAAAAATGACTAGAGTACTGGGTACCTTTTGAAGGTAAAGACAGTAGGAGAAATAGCTCTGGGAGAGTTAAGGCAGAAGGTGATAGCAGCTTGGACTTGCACCCGAAGCAGTGTAGATATGTGTTGTGAGCAAGGAGCTTGCACTTTAGTTCAAAGGTAGTCTCCAATTTTCTTTGGCTGAAATCAGACCTGCCATCAGAGATGCTATTTCTTTTTGTCAAATCACAGCAGAAGAGATCATAACCAGAGATATAGACAAGAGAAATGTTTTCTCCATGTATTACTCTACTAAAACTCTAAAGATTTTATTGCATTGAATTCCAGCACAGCTTAACTGAATTAATGAGTAGCATCAGCATTCAAAACAGGTCCTTTTGGATCTGTTTTGATATATCTGGTCTTGGCCAAGAGGCAGTAGCAGTACAACATGAACAAGGAGCTCCTGTATCAGTGTAGATGTCAGATAAAGACCAGTTTAAACTCAGCTGTGGTTCAGTTTTGAACGAAGATCCTGAGATTCCCTGGTCTTGTGTGTGACGGCCATCTGACTAGTGCACCAGCAAGGAATCAGCATTGTTAAAGATGTTGAATTGAGAAAATAAGAAAAGGATGAGACAAGTTCTATCACTGTGTTTTAAACTGATGTATGGGGTCTGGGAATTGCTATTTATTGCTGCTGAAGAAGGTGGTGAAGTCAGTTTGAGGGTTTTCCAGCAGAACTTTTGGGAGGTAGTTCCAGTACTTGGCCTTGTCATAGCTGAAGCAACAGTAACATATTTTGAAGTCAGAATATTGAACGACTTCTGAGGATGAGTTGTAGCACACTTGCCATTCTGCTTGGCAGAGGTTGTGGGTTTGCAGTTGGCATAACACTTGCCTGTGAGACAGGGCTTTGTGGGTTCAAGCCCACTCTAGAGATCTGAGCATATAAGCACAAAACCTGGATTGCCTCTCCACTGCAGTAGTGAGGGGGCTGTAGCAGTGATTTTTTTTAGATGAGATGTTGAATGGAAGGACGTCTCTTAGGTGGGACTTAAAAGGTCTTTGAGCATTATTTTTGTCTGAGCTAATACTTACCCCTCAATCAATATCACTAAAATAGATGATTTAATCATTAAGTTGGTGTTTCTGTAAGTTTGCTAAACACTAATGGGCTGATGCATTTCCTAAATCACAACAGTGACCACACTGAGAAGTACTTGATTAGTGGCCAAATCTTTTGTGGTGTCCTGAGGTCCACAGAAGCCCAGTACAAAGACAAGTTTTTTTTTCCTTTTACATTTGTTGGTAACCACATTTAAAGTTGTAAATTCTTAAAATCCACCAGGCAGAATTGAATATAATGTGCCTATCATTAACACAGGCATTTCGGGAAATGGGTATGTTTGCATAAATAAGAACTGTATATTATTAATAGTATATGAACGCCAATGTATTAAAGCAACTCAACACTAACGTTTGTTTTATCACAAGGGACTGTAAACCATCAGCCAAATTGAATCACCAATTTGGGCAAAGAGTACACGAGTAATTCTCTCCCCTCATTACACACCATTGCATTCAATATGTTCAAATGCAATCCACTGCTTTGAGTTCAGAGTTGCTTAATTCAATTTTGATCTGGATATTCTGTTTTAGGCACTATTAGTTCTGTTGAACAGTTTTTGGATAACTTTTCTCCATGCCATGGAAGTGGAAAGTGTATTAGTTGAGATCATAATTGGGCATAATTTGTAATGAAATGGAACACATTTGATAACCTGACACATTCACCCCTTCACCTTTTGTGATTGACCATTTTTTTGACTCTTGTTGATATTTTCTCCTTTTGACAATTTTTCCTGGTGCAGGTGATCCAATACTTTTCCTGCCTAAAAGAGGGTGACTCACGTTTGTATTATGCTGCCTGAAAACCATTTTGCATTTGTTCTACATTTTTGGGATGGATGATACCCCAAGATAACTTGGAGAAGGAAGAAAAAAAAATAGGATTGAATAGGAACCGATGTAGAAAGCATGAGTGAGGATGGGGGTTTGAAAGTTTGGTTGTAAAGGAGTTTTCAGAAGGTTTCCAGTTCCACATCCACCAGCAACCCTTTGATTTTTTAAAAAAATCTTGCATCGCCTTGTGTAAACAAAGGCAGTGAACATCTAGAAGAGATGATGGCTGAACCAGCTCCTGAGAAGATGCATTGTAGCCCCTTCCTAATATTCAGTTCATAGAAGGAATCAGGTGTTGGGAGAACAACAAGAGCTGAAACCATAGCAGTCATTTTTGCTAAATTTCTGCTCATCACTCTTCACTTAACACTAGTGAATAATCTTTTAAGCAATAATTATTGATTAGCAATCAGAATTATTTCATATACTTATACTAGACAGCTGAAACCAATTGGAGCAGCCAAACAGCACTGTGTCAATTATCACCCAGCCTGCCACAGGCTGGGAATCAAACTTGAGATTTTGAGCTCAACAGTTCAGAAGTATTTTGTTTTGTACTTATGATTAATTAACCTTGTAAGGTTAACAAAATTGAAAAGGAACTAGCCATTGCACAGACGTTATGTTCGTTATTTACTTAAATGACAGCTTCCTTCAAAAGGAATCAATATTTTGTAGTCAGGAGTCTGGTACTTGATGAACTGAAGCTTGTATTCCAGTGCACGTGAGTGTAAAGCAGAATTAAAAATGACACTTGCAGGTCTTGCTATAATTCCTTCAATAATGTTTGACTCAAATCCCGAAGTGTTACTGAGTTGCAAACATTTGGGAATTCTGTCACACCATGGATAGAGCTGAAATTAAGCAATTAGCCCAGTGAGGATAAAGTAGAGGATTCAGTCTGACAAAGTGAAATTTAAAAGCATGGCAACAGTTAGTGTTTTTAGCAAGTATTTTTCTGTCAAAAAGAATGTCAATAAACCACAAGTATCATTGTAGAAGGGTTACATCCTCTGGCAGTGCAAAAAACCCACAAAAAAGTATACACTAAAGCACAGGAAGAATTGAGATAGTCACAGTAACTGTAATAAAGATGCTCAAGTGTCATACATGCCACACAGTAGGGAGAACAATGTAATTACTGAATTCTACATCTTGGAAACTGTCACTCTGTGGTTCAGATGAAGGATGCATACGCTGACAAATATGATGCACGATTGGAAAATGAACATGATTATGGGGAAGTTTTTCTAAATTTAGTATTTGTTAATAGTAACTGAAGCAGTGGAAGATGTCAAGTTAGTTGAACACATCACGGTTGCCATATTTCTAAATGTGGGAGCAGAAGTCAGCCATTTTGCCCCTTGAGCTTATTTCACTATTCCTTGAGTTCATGACAGATCTGTGACCTAGATCATATTCCTTTAGCATTCAGCATCTTTAGCAACATTCCATTATGATTTTAATTATTCCGTACCTATTCAGGACATTTTAACGTACACGGGACTCCAAGTTTTCTTTGGGCCTTGACAGCAATCCATCTCCCACTTAGAAAAGAAGCTTTAAGCCTGGCAGTCATGTGTGCACCAACATCATAACACAGGGTGTGGTACAGCAAATTGCAGTTGAAGTATAGGGTGTTGGAGGTACTCTGAATGCAATTGGCACGATTCGCAAGCACCAGTATGGTGACACCATTCATGTAATGCCTTTTAAGATAGTTAAGCATCACAAGCATGAGCACGGTCGAACAAACAAACAAAAAATTGCTTGATAAAAGAACTTGGGTGTCAGTAATTAGGAACAAGTGATTTGTTTTGAAATTGTCTGTAGTGAACCTTTGGCATTTACTGATGATGAAGCTTTTGAAGAGAGTCCAGAGATAAGAAACAGTAATGTTAGCTAAGTTTCTAATTCTTGCTACCCAAGTATACTGAAGGAATGCAGTGATGTACAGTATATACCTTTTTTGTTTTTATTCATCTGACTTTCCTTTCTGTTTGGTTGTCTTTGATTCCTCATGGAATATTTCAGTCAAGCTTAGAGAAATAATTGGAGAATGTGGAGGTAGAGTTTAATCAAAGCAGATGGAACAGTCCCAGCGGCCTGAGTTAGCCTTACATTAGTACTCAGAAGAAAAAGATTCTAATTTGTATCCCAACAAGTTAAAGGCAATCAAAAGAGACAATCTCTACTACCAGCAGTTACTGCAATAAACCTGTAAATGCACAAGTTACCTGTGCATTATTCACCAAGCGTTAATGTTGGCAAGAAATATTTGGTGAGGAAAGCAATAAGGTGATGTTCAGTACCCTGTCTGAATGATAAAAATTTGCATGTATGCCATTCGGAATCATCAGAAAATATTCAATGGAAAAACCCATGATACATTGGCCAGACTTGAAAGAGGAGAGATAGAAATCAATAATACTTTAATATTCAAAACTAGTTGAGCATCATCTTGGCAAGCTTCTCCAAAGATGCTGGGTTAATAAGCTGAGGCTGAGGAAGATACAAACTGGTGCTCCAAAGAGATTTTGTAAGTGATCTTGACACGAATCTGAGAATGCTGCAGTTATCTAAAATTCTCTGTCAAAGTCAGAACTTGGGAACATTTTGTGTGCCGACACGGTTGATTAAATTCTCCTGGTGTATCTGTTGATTTCCACTTGTGTTCAATGAATTTTGCATATTTAGCACAAAAATATTAAATTCAAATACTTGGAAGAAGTGCAACAAATGAGATGATGAAATCTCTTTTCAAACTTAAACGAAGAAGGGATTTAAGTTGCATGAATTCATTGTCTAAATCTCCATTCTCTTCCATTCATTTCCTTGACTGCTTCTGTGTTCTGTGTGGTTAACTTTATGCACACTCTGATATTATTGAAATTACCATTGGCCAAAGTTTGCTCAGTGTTGTTTGTGGAATAATCAGTAGCCTGATGAACATTTATTGGTACATGGGTTAGAGAAAAATAAATATGGGAATGGGATTGATGAGATTGCTCTGAGGGCCAGCATGAACCTGATGGGCCAAATGGCTTCCTTCTATGTTGTAAGAAACTATGAAATGAAAATGAGTTATGACATGTATGTAACATTTTAATTTTAACTCCTCCCCCCCCCCAGTGGGAATGTGGTTTTGATCGCTACAGAGAAGCTACATAAAATTCACTTTGTGATCCACACAACATTTCCTGTAATGGTTGAGTGTTGACTTCAGCTCTCTGCTGTTGAGACAGTCACTTGAACATGCAAAGCCTTTTATGGTTATTTTAAGAGCTGCTCGTTGCACAGTCAACTTAAGGACTATTAAAATGTTAGTCACAACATTGCCTATCCTTGTTGCAGGAATTATTTTTAACATTCCTTATGTTAAATTAAGTAGTTTTCAGTGCCAAGTGTGATGTTTTAGGTATCTGGAACTCTGATTCTGAAGTAAAATTTCCTCTTAAGTTTTTTAAACATCGCCTGTAGTTATTAAGTTGCAATCTGGTACTTGCCCAACAAGCTGCAGCATGGAATTCAAACTTCTAATTCCCCACACCTCATACCTGAGCAATTATGGGGAAGAAATGAGTGTCGACCAAATTTATCACCACGCATTGGAGGGAAAATAGATTGTCAGCCACTCCTGCAAGTAACCTAGACCACTGATGAATTCCATGTAAAAACATGGTATCTACACATAGTTTGTTAATTTTTAGTAATGAATTACGTTACTTGACCTCCTTTAATCTCGACAATTACCTGAAGCATGTTGCATTCTGACATCCTATCGTTTCCAGTAAAAGCATAAAAAGTAAATGATAAAACATGGGAATTAGGCTACTTGGTCTCTTCAGCCTACTTAAATGGGCAACCCCCTATTTTGAAACAGAAACAGCCCACCCCCCATTCAAAATTTTCCCGCAAGAGGAAGCATCCTCTCCATATCCATATGTCAAGGAACCTCAAGATCTTGTATGTTTCAATTAAATCCCGTTATTTCTTCTCAACTCCAGTGGATACAAGTCTAACATGTTCAACCTTTCCTCATTCTGCAACCTACCCATTCCAGGTATTAGACTAGTAAATCTTCCTGGAAATATTTCCAAAGCATTAACATGGTTCCTTAAATCAGAGGACAGATCCTCTACACAGAAATCCAAATGTGGTTTCACCTTTGCCCCATATAACTGAAACATAACCACCTTACTTCTGTGTTCAAATCCTCTGGTAATAAACAATAACATTCTTTTGCTTTCCTAATTACTTGTGACTCGTACTGGGAGACTCTAGAGCTCTGCAATCTCTCACCGAATAGGTAACATGCTTTAATATTTTTCCTGCCAAAATGAACAATTTCAGATTTTCACACATTATGCTCCCCTTGCCAGATCTTTACCCACTCACTTAACCTTGCTATTGAACATAGAACAGCACAGCACCAGGCCCTTCAGCCTACAATGCCAAATTATACTAATCCTTTCTGCCAACACAAATCCCCTCTGCCTGCAAGTCTACAGCTATTTGTAGTCTCCTTGTGTCCGCTTCACAACTTATTTTCCTCCCAATCTTTATGTCATCATCAAATTTAGCAATGAGATGTTCAAAGACACAGAATCTCCAGTTCCATTTGCTGGATGTTGGGTCGATGTAACACTATTGGCATTCTACATTATCGAGCAGTGGAAGCCCAGATTTAGTCTATTGATGACCGCACAGATTGACTGCTTGTTCTGATAGGCATCTGATTGTATAAGATACACAAAAGGCAAGGAGACAAACAAGGTTACTACTGTGGTGACTGTAGATACTGTGGTTACTTAGCTGGAATTGTTGGAATTTATCTTGCCGAAATCTCACTGACAACAATATTTGAGGATAAATAATGCACTTGGTATTCTCTCTCTATTTAGAGTTAAACTGGAAATCTGAATATTATTATTTGGGGGTGGCACGGTAGCGTAGCGGTTAGTGTGACACTATTACAGTGCCAGCGATCGGGGTTCGATTCCCGTCCCTGTCTATAAGGAGTTTGTACGTTCTTCCATGTCTGCATGGGTTTCCTCTGGGTGCTCTGGTTTCCTCCCACATTTCAAAGACGTATGGGGAGGTTAACATGGGTTTAAAATGGGCGGCGCGGACTTGTTGGGCTGGAAGGGCCTGTTACCACGCTGTAAATTAAATTAAAAATAATTAAAAAATTTTTTAAATTTAATTTAAATTAAAAAAAATTTAAATTTATACAGCAGACCTTGTATTTTTAACTTTATATCTATCATGGGCATTTTGGGTCAACAGTTATTGCTTTTCCCCTTGTATCTGATTCCCCAACCGGTGGTCAGTGGATGCTCCCATCCTGTTGCCATTAACAATCTGTCAGGAGATTCCAGATACCTCTCTAGTTTTACTTCGGCTATGACACCACAACTTCCGTGTGAACGGAGCAGGACTGCTGTCAGTATTCCCACCTGCTCTGTGTTAATAACAGTGCCAAAGATTATAGAGTGTTTGATCATTGACAACATGACTTTGTTGTGACATCTGCAGTGTCATGTTAAGCTCCGGGTAATATAAAAGAAAAATACTGTGGATGATGGAATTATGAAATTAAAACAGAAAATGAATCCCTGGGTAATGTAGTCAGTGTTATTCATCACAACATCTGCAGGGTTCCTGTATAATGTAGTTATCTTTTAATTATTTATTAAGAACACTAAAAATGTCATGTGTGCTCCATCTTTCCATAAGCCCTCCATTTCTGTTCTCACATTTTCCCTGGACCTTTGTATTTTCAGAGATATTCCTAAACCTCAAGTAACTCCGCTTGTCAAATTGTTGTAACTTTTGTGGGTGAGTATAATTATTGCTGTTTTGAAATCTGTGGTTTGAAAATGGGCATGCAATTACCTCTGCATAATCAGAATTTATTCCCTGTCCCCTAACCTATTTTTGGGGCTAACCATTCCACTGAAATTCTTTTGGAAATCTTGAATCTCATGGCCCAATCCCATTATAATTTCTATAAGATTTGGCTGGGATTTCACTAGTGTTTTCTTGATAGGAATTTTGATGTTGGCAGTGATGGCCGTGAAATTGCTCTCACAGTGGCTGTGTCTTTGGTGCTCCAGGACTTAATTTTTTTTTCTAGCCTTTCTTTGTGTGTCATTACACTTTTACACCATCTACCACGATGGTTAAGGCAGCAACACATGCAAGCCAAAAGTATTCAGAGTGCACGGATCATGACGTCAATCCTGTGGAACATTGATTTGATGCCAATAATGTTAAAATTGGATCTCGATGCGGCTAATGCCACTGGCAGTATTAAAGCTCGAGGATCATTGATTCCTTAATAACGACTTGATTTTGGTTGTAGACCTCGTCACATTTCCTGAATTCTGCAAGAGCTGTGGCAGAAGGAAGTTTTGTGTCTTGTCTTTTAGGCTTCCGACAAATTTTGCTGCTCCCAAGCATGGACCTTTGGATACCATCGCTGTTGAATGTGATTGGGAGAATGGAGAGGGACTGAAGGGGAGGACAAGTGGAAGGACAGAGCTGAAAAATACCCCTAACCAGAGGTCTGTCTACAGATGGGAGGAATTTTGTTGCCTGCAACTCTGTTGTGAACAGTGCTACAACTCTCTCCATCTGAAGAGGTGCATCCTGGGTCCAAAATGGGAGATACAGAACAGGCTCGAAATACATTTCCATGAGGAGTTTAGGTTGTCGTGGCAATTGATTTTGACACATCGGGAAGTTTGCAGACCCGCATCGCATTTTGTGATTTGTAGCACGCTACTGAATTACAGTTTACCAGGGATTCTTTTTTTCATTGATAAAGGATGGCAGACAACAAGAGCAAATAAATTCTATTGGATTGTACCTTTCGGTGTTGGAGGATGCTTTTGATTGAAACCACCACTTTTTATTGTTCACTCATGATGTGTGGGATTGGTTGCAACCCGGTTTACTGCCCAACCCTTAATCACCCTTCAGAAGATGGTGGTGATCCACCACATTGAACCACTGGAGTCTGCCTGGCAAAAGTGCTTGCATTTCAGGATTTAGACCCAGTGACCATGAAAGATCAGCGGTATATTTCCACGTCAGGATGGTGTATGACCAGGAAGGGAATCTGTTCCTATGCAAATGCTGCCCCAATCAATTTTGGTAGAAGCTGTTGTGGATTTGGTAGGTGCTGTGATTTTTGTCGTTGGATATATTTTGAGAAAGTCACATCGGAACCCTGAAATAATACTTCACCAAAAGGGATTTTACTTTCTGATGAAAGATGCATCTATGCATAAAGAGGAAACCCACTGAATCAGTGGAACGGGCAGAGAGCTGGTCTTCCATCCATTGCAAGTGAGTCCTTGAGTTCAAGGGAAATGGCACTCAGTGCTGTGGGCTCCTTCCTTCTCCATGCCTCTTTAAGTATCATTGCCGCTGTAAGCATACTACGGCGAGAAATGTCCACCCTGTGTGCAGCTATTTCTGTCCGAAATGGGCTGAACAGCCTCCTCCACCTTTGTTGGAGTGATTCCACAAATCACTCTTTCCTCTTCCTGTACCATCACTCTGACTGCCGGGGTATTTTCCATCTCCCTCTGGTGGCCTAATTGACACCTAACTCCCATTGTGCCAACAGCATTTGAAGCCTGAATAATTTTACATTAACTAATATGAAAATGGAATCTTAAAAGATGAATGTTACACTAGGAAATATTAGTTTTAAAAAATAATGCTTGTAATATTTGGTTTAAGTTTAAAGCATGTAACTCAGTCTAAAAATGTTGAGAAAGAAAATGTTAAGTGACACTGCATTTGTTGGAAATCTGATAGAAATGCTGGAGGTACTCAGCAGGTCAGGCATTGTTGGTGGAGAGAGTCAAAGATTTAACATTGCAGGTTAACAAACCTTTCTTCAGAACTGGGAAAAAGAGGACAAAGGGAATGTCTGCGATAGGATGGAGACCAAAAGAAGATGGATAATGCCGATGGATGTGGACTTGGAGAGGGTGCTCAAAAACCTGATGCAAGCAGCTCATCTGTCTGGAAGAGGTGTAATTAGAGGGAGAATGGAGGGGAGGAAATATAACTTGCTGGAAGAGAGCTGAATACAGCTGAACAATAGTGGAACATGCTGGGAAAGTAGAGCAGGTCAGTCTGTATTCATAGAGAAAATATGAAGAACATCAAGACTGGTCAGTGTGCTGAAAAAGAAAAATCCTGCATATGCTGGAAGTCTGAAAGAGAAACACCAATAGTCCAGGCCCATGTCTAAATATACATCATGAAATTTCCCCCCTAATATTCACTAACTCCCAATTTTCCTTTTGGATTCTTCTTCAAATGTACCTCTTCAACTCGGCTTTTGGTTGGACCTCCGTATATCTCCCCATGGAGACATTTATTTTTTGCCAATTCTTCCATGAAGTATTTTGTTCATAGCAGCAAGCTGGTGATGAGTGCAATAGCAGCGTGTGCCTGCAGAGATTTGTGGTGCATGTTCAGAGAGGCAGCACACTCATTTTTCTTGCCTCAAACATTAGCGAAGGGCACTATTACAGACCAACCCAGGTTGTAGGATGGACTTCAAAAAAAAACTGCAGCTGATTTGTAGACAACATTGTGTAAAAATAATCATGCCTTCTTATGGTGATAATTTGTAAAAGTTATTTCTGGGGAAATAGATGGGGAAACTGCTTAAGCTACCTAAACACTCTTCATATTTGTTAAATATTCGATGCCCGATAATGAAGGTGTTGTGGAAGGAAATGAGTGGCACTTGGCATTGATGGCCACTGAGTGTGGGTGCAGTTTGCTTCCTCTCACTCCAAGCTGGGGAAAGTCCAGTCCCAACTCCTCACCTGATCCAGTCCTGGAAGCAGGTCCTACTGGTGTGGTTACTGCCACTCAGTAGCAGGGTGACTTTACTACCCAAACCCTCTGTGGACATGTCAGCAATCCCATGGTTTTTATCACTCTCTCACAGTCACTGACCCCTGATCCAGGGCCACATGTACCAATCCTTCAGTGCACCTTGCAACAACACTGCTGTCTGTCTTTCTCTCCTCTCTGGATAGTTGGAGAACTTTGGAACCAAGAACTTCGGCGTGCGAGAGATTGAGCAATGTGATAATCTGCACTGATCTCCCCAACCAAAATCGTATTATTTGCTACTTGAGTCAGCTTACTATTCACTTGACATCGGATGTCCTTTTTTAAATTCAGAATGGCCAGACTATACATAAAAAGTGATTTTACACAGTTCACTTTGAAGCAAATGAGATTCTGTTCCATCTATTTGGTGAAAGTTTTCTAAAACAAATACTCCTGAAATAAACAATATGTTGTAAGGCCATAGATCTAAATTATTTTTGTAATACAAACGCACATTGTGTTTGATTGCCGTTGAATAGAGTTTGTTTTGTTTTTTGCGCTGTATTTATCAAAGTTGTTCATAAATCAGGGTTATTTAAAGTTCTGCACTCAATTGAGAACTTGTGAGATCTAGTACCCAGAATGGAGAAGTCCCCTTAGGTTACAAGAAATGCATATCTGAGTGTGTATTAAACAGCTGTAAAACTGCTGCGCTTGTAAAAACTGAGCTTTTCACTGGAGATACTGACAAAGAATAACTTCTAATAGCCAATACATCACTACTTTCTTGCCAATTAGCCAGCATCTAACACAATAATAGCTTCTGAAAATTGGTGGTGGAGATGCAAAACAGTTGCAGATGTGCTTGTTGGTAATTGAATTTAAACTGCGAAGGATCAGCATGGGAAATCTGAGCTCTTCACGCATCCTTGTCTCAAGTCATATACAGATGACTTGAAGTATTTCCAAACACTATTCAAATCTTATAACAACTTATAACAACATATATGATCAAACAAGGAATTAAAGATTTTTAGAGTCTTTACACAAGAGACTTAACTGAAACTTGGTCAGAGAACCAGATGTCTGTATATTTCTATTGCTAATTGGACTGAAGCAGATAATAAGTAAAATTTAATTTAACTTCAGTCTGTATCAGTTATGTGCAGTGTGGAGATGGATGCTTCAGTACGTTTGTATCTTGTTGGACACTGGAGTGGAATAGGGAGGGGAGCATGAATCGCTAGCAGACCATTTTCTCTTTTT
>JARFYF010000002.1:56268465-56278554 GCA_030265395.1 Rhina ancylostomus | reverse complement strand
GTATCAAGGGATATGGGGATAAGGCCAGAAATTGGGGCTAGATAGGAATAGTATTAGTTTAGCTCATGGAGCAGACTCAGTGGGCCAAATATCCTACTTCTGCTCCTTTGTCTTATGATCAGGCTATCCGGCCCATTGAGCCTACTCTGCCATTCAACAAGATCATGGCTGATTTGGCCATGGACTTAACTCCACCTGCCTGTCTGTCTTTTCCCCATAACCCTCAATTCCCCTACTATGCAAAACTTATCTAACTGTGTCTTAAAATATACTTAATGAGGTAGCCTCCACTGCTTCTCTGGACATAGAATTCCACAGATTCACGGCTCTCTGGGAAAAGCAGTTTCTCCTCATCTGTCCTAAATCTACTCCCCTGAACCTTGAAGCTATGTTCTCTAGTTCTAGTCTCACCTAACAGTGGAAACAATATTATCTATCCTTTCATAATTTTGTGTTTCTATAAGATCCTCACTCATTCTTTCTGAATTCCAGCGAGTATAGTCCCAGGTGACTCAGTCTCTCCTCAGAGGCTAATCCCCTCATCTCTGGAAACAACCTGGTGAACCTCCTCCAAAACCAGCATATTTTTTCAAGCAAGGAAACCAGAACTACATGCAGTATGCCAGGTGTGGCCTCACCAGTACTTGTGCAGTTGCAGCATAAGCTCCCTGCTCTTAAGTTCAATCCTTCTAGCAAGGAAGGCCAACATTCCATTTGCCTTTGTTTCCATTTAACTTGTTGCACCTTCAAACAAACCTTTTGCAATTCATGCACAAAGCACTCCCAAGTCCCTCTGCACAACAGCATGCTCCAATTTTTCACTATTTAAATAATAATCTGATCTTCTATTTTTCAAGCATTTTGCTAATTACAGACATTAGGCTAACTGGCCTATAGTTAGCTGCCTTTTGCCTACATACTTCATTTTATAAGAGGAAACAGTGATGTGATATTTACTGTCTTCCAATCCACTGGGAGCTGCCTAGAGTTCAGAGAAATTTGGTAAATCATCACCAATGCCTCCACTGCAACTTCTGCCATTACTTTCAGTACCCTGGGATGCATCCCATCAAGACCAGGGACTTGTCTACCTTTAGGCCCACTAGTTTGCTCATCACTATCTCTTCAGTGATAGTGTCAATGTCCTTACCTCCCATCACATCTCTTTGGCATGTTAGACATCCTCCACCATGAAGACTGACACAAAATAGTCATTCAAGGTCTTGGCCATTTCCACATTATCCCCCTTATCATCTTCCAAGGCTACTATATTCACTTTGGCCACCCTTTTCTACTTTACATAATTAGAAAAACTTACCTTGTTTTTATATTTTGTGCTAGTTCACTTTATTCATCTATCTTCCCTCATTGCTTGCTTAATGTTGGTTGCTTTTTAAAATTTTCCCAATCTTCCAGTTTCCCACTACTCTCGGTGAATTTGTATGCATGAGCTTTTAGCTTGATGCCTTCTTTTATTCCCTTAGTTATCCAAGGCTGACTCTCCCCACCCTTACTGTCCTTGCATTTAACTAGAATATACTTCTGTTGAGCACCATTTAAAATCTCTTTGAAAGTCTTCCACTCTTCCTCAACTGTCCCACCATATAGCCTGTGTTCCCAGTCTATGCTAGCCAACTCCTCTGTCATCCCATTGTAATCACCCTTGTTTAGGCATAATACACTGGTTTTAGATTGAATGATTGCACCCTCCATTTGTACGAGACATTCAATCACTCTGTGATCACTTTTTCCAAGAAGATCCCTAACTACAAGATGGTTAATTTTACCTGTCTGATTGCACAGGACCAGATCTTAAGATAACATGTTCCCTTGCAGGCTGTTTAAGAAAGCTATCACGGATGCATTGTATGAAGTCCTCCTCAAGACTGCCTCGACCAACTTGACTCTATATGCAAGTTAAAGTCCCGCATGACAACTGCCATTCCATAGTTAGATGCATCAAATATTTCTTGGTTTATTACCTCTGCCACTGTAATGTTATATTTGGTGGCCAATAGACAACTCCCACCAGTGTTTTTTTTTCCCTCTTTTACTATTCCTAATCTCTAGCCAGATGGACTCAACATTCTGCTTCTTGGATCTTTTATATTGTCTCTCACCATCGGCCTGACCTCATCCCTAATTATGAGTGCTACGCCACCTCCTTTACCTTCCTGCCTGTCCTTCCGTATTTCCTGATGCCCTTGAATGTTTAATTCCCAGTCATCTCCACCTTGCAACCGTGTTTCTGTAACGGCCACTAAATCATTTGTACTGATTTGTGCCACAAGTTCACTGACCTTGTTACTGTACTGGTCCCACCTCCCCCAGAACTGGTTCCAATGCCCCAGGAATCTGAAACCCTCCCTCCTGCACCACTGCTCAAGCCACGTGTTCATCTTAACTATGCCGCTATTCCTACTCCGACCAGCAAGTGGCACAGGTAGTAATCCTGAGACTAAAAGGTCCTACTTTTTAATCTATCTCCCGAGGGCAGTTAGAGGTCTGGATCCACTTGTGGGTCAGACCAGGTAAAGATCCAGAAGAATATCAGTGGACTGAATGGGGTTTTACTGTATTTTTCTGACTTTGAGGTGAATGTTATTGATAATATTTATTCAAGGTTTGTCTAAATTTCCCAGTTGTTATGGTTGGCTTTGAACTCTCAGGTTTAATAGTCAAGGGCCCTGGAATCATAATCCAGTAATGTACCCACAATGCAATCATATACTGTATATAGCGTGGAATGTACTTGAAGTGGCAGCTTTCTGACCGATAGGTCAACAGTCCAAGTTGAGTCCTGCCTGGATAAAGGCAGTGGGCTGAGAAGGTGCAAAATTTGCCAGCCTCTATTTTCCCTGAGCCGCCGTTCCAGCCACCTGAGTTCCCCCTTTTCCTCATCTCTTCTGATGCCCTCCTGAGCAATGAGCCTGCAGTAATCCAGTCTCTCAGCTGGGATGTAGATGTGGTAGATTTACACAAGATATTCTCCACCACAGCTTACAAATAGCTTCTAATTATTCTTTCACAACTGGGTGTCCTGATTGAATTGCCTCCGTCATACACAGAATTCACTGTTACCAAGGAGACATTTTCTCTTCGAGACTTAAGTGTTGAGCTTTTTTTTTGGATGTAATTTTGTTATATTTTTCTAGAATATGGTATGTGATGTACTCTGAATGTTCTGAAGAAGAAAGGGGATGATCTTAGAACATGCTATTTTGCCTGAATTCACAGCAAATGTCATTCCAGCAGTATTTAACAGTGTGATTGTGAACATAGGCTGAGAGTCCTTTCTTTCAGAAGAACAGCAGTGTCAGAGGAGGCATTGGCCAACTTGCATGTTTCCCAGACAGAATAACCTTTAATATTTTCTGCAGTGGATTCCAGGAATCAAACATTTCATCAGAATGGACTGGCTTCTTTGTGGAGACTGACTACCAGCTGCCATAGATTGCCTTGACAGAGTGAAGCTTCCTCTAAGCAGTGCTGTCAGACACCCACAACTCATGTTCAATCACTGTTCTTAGGATTAAAGCAAAGGGCAATCAAATATGAAACAGTTTCATATGAGGAGGGTGGATTTCATTGAGCTGAGAAAAGGAACAGGTAACCATTATTAGCAAACCGAACACTTTTTTTGCTTTGGATAGACTGGGGTGGTGGGTGGGAGCAAATGGGAATGAAAGAAAGGGAAAGAAGTGAAGTGGGAGAGGGAGGCTGGCTGAGGGAGGGGGAGACTGAGTGATACAACTGGGGGAAAAGGGCAAAGGTGAAAAGATGTGGGGGAGATGGGGTGTGTGTGTGAGAGAGTGTGCATGTGCCTGCCTCTGCGTGCTTGTAAGTTTATGCAGCAGAGTGTGGTCTCCAATTGGGATCGAAGATGACTTGCTTTCACTCTGTTTTCAACACCATTATCTTCCAATCTCTGCAGAAGGAGGAAATGATAACCATCATTTAAAGTGTATTTTAACACACCTTAGAGGAGTGTCTTTTAATTTTAAAACCACACATTATGTTTGGTTACATTTGTTTACCTTCTCCTTTACTCTCCTTTGCATTGGAAATAATTTTGGTTCCTGTTGCCATGGCAGCATCTGTCATAATGAACCAGCATGACCACAGGCGCAGGAGAGAGTTGACCAGCTCTTTAGGCCCTGTTTTGTTATTCTGTTTGACTGTGACTCATGTGGTTTTTTAAATTCTGTTTACATACCACAATTCAAAACTGATTAGACTTGTCCCTAGGAAAATCTATCAGTGCCAGTCTGGAAAACTTAGTTAACTGCAAGTCTATACTTTTGGAGGGGGTTAGGGTGGAGGGTCAGGGAGAAGAATTCCAGGTTCCTACTATGTTTTAGGTGAAAAAGGGAATCAAAATTTCACTTCCAAATTGAAAAACTTGAGTTTTATTATTATGTCCTCATTCTTTGGAGGTTTTTAACCATATTGAAAGTATTACCCCGATGCAAGCATCTGTCTTTGAACTTGATATCATCTCCTTCTGAAAAGGTTGATCCTCTGTGAGTTAACAAGGCTGTGAGATGGTGTCTGGTTTGGAACCAAGCCAAGCCCGGTGACAGTACCTGATAACTGAAGACAGGCAGGTCTGCTGTGCCTCAGGGAGCTGTTGGAGAAGGGCGAGCCCTTCTGGCATTCTTTTGAAATTTTGTGGTGTAGAAGCTGAGAACCCTCCTCAAGTAATCCTGGAAACTAGCGCACTAATGCTTCTGGATGGTCCGGTAATGGAAAGCTTGTCAGTATTGTGTGTTAGTCTACTCTGCAATTCCAGCTTATTAAAATTGAGAAGTGCTTCTGCAAAACCTGTGATCCATAAGCCTTCATCTTGGTTAATTAAGGTGTTTTGCTATAGGTGTGATGCATGTTCTCCACATCAGGGATACAGAAATTTTGCTTCTGTGATTTCCACAGTTGTTTGGTTTAGAGAGTTATGCACATGATTTGAATTTTATGCATGTGAACTGCCTGTCATGTTATCAAAGCTCTTCTCTTTTCCTGCTTAGTAATAAGGCATTAATAAAGATCAGCGCTGTGAGGACTTCTTGACCTCGAGTGTTGAAACTCTTGGTGAATTTGGAAATGCAGTAAGTTAAACTTCAATTTGTTCCGTCTGTCCCTGTGTTTGCATTGAGCATTATGCAAGTTCAGTGAGAAATCCATTTTACTGTATAAGCCTCCTTACCCTCTTGTGACTTCAGTAGAGAGTATAATCAAATGGGAGATTCAACTGTGCTCTGTTTTTCTTAGGTGGTTAAAGTCAGGCTTCTGACTCTGTATTTGGATTTATGCCCTTGGGTATGAGGAGTTTTTTTTTACCTGTTTGGAGCACTTCAGTTCCTACATCTCCCAGCTGCCAGCCCAGTGTCATATTATCTAAAACCAACCTAAAAATTGAGTGTCACCTTTGGTCATTTTGTCATGCAGTAAAATCCAGGTGGCAGCTTATAGCCTGTAATGAATTTGAAGACTACTATCTGCAATTGTATGCTATGTGAACAGAAGGCTCTGAGTAAAGCAACATTTGTAGATGAACAATGGGGGTGTTGGTGGCCTTTGTTGCTTCTTGGGCATTGTAGGAAAGGAATTGAATATAGCACAAGGATAATGACATCACAAGCGTCATGGGATGTGTATTTGGGAGGCTGTTGCTAGTTCCTCCAACCCTGCCTTTGATGCTCATTGGGCTGTGTTACAAGAGGTTGCTTGGGCAGTTTTTTACTTCTGTTATTTCCCCGCTGCTCCTGACTGTGCGTAGACCCCGGGTACACACAAACCAAGTGTCACCATCTGGTGCAGATCTATCGGGATTCTGAGGGATGCGTCTAGCCATGTTGCCTTGGACCATTCTGGGATTGTACCTCCACCTGTGCCTCGTAGTGAAGTTAATGCAGAAGATCAGTTTTGACAACACATTGAACAGGCAGTGATATGCATGGAATATCCTGGAGGCTCTATGAGTGAAGGAGGTGGTGCATCCTTTCCTTTCAGACTGTTCCCTGAGCAGACGAGCAAAGTCATTTGGCAGAGTGTCTTATCACCAGAGCTGTCAAACAAGTGCAGAGACATCGCTTGGCTGAGGGTGAGAGCCCCTCCCTGTCAGATCCTTCACACACAGTTGGAACATGCTTCTCTTGAGGTGGCACTGGTAAAGATGTCACCCCTCTCACAGAATAAAAAGGGATGCAGTGGTCTTTGCTGAGATTCGTCCTGAGCAGCTACATTACATTGGACTCTGTGTCCTACAGACTATTTCCAGGGACTGCATCTCCTGCTGCCGGAGGATCATCAACTTTGTGAAAGACGCGCTTTGGTCGGCCCAAAACTTGGTGACCTTCCAGAACAAATAGCTGACCACAACTAGACATTCCAAGGTGCAGGACTCCTGGCTGACGGACACACTGAAGCATGGTGTAACTGCTGCAAAGGCTATGTGGGGAAAGGCCAGAGTAGATGGACCTTCCACCACCAGACACTGCGTGACTGAGCCTGTGTGATAACCTCTTGAGAGTTATTGCTCATGGAGAGAAGAATGGGTGCCATGTTTACTTAAAAAATGGAGATAAATAAATGTGCTGTGTTGTATAATTGCAGGGAAGTATGTTTTTGAAAAAACAAAATATATACTGCTGAAAAGGGGCCCATTTCTTCTGTCTCCTTACCTTCTAGAGCAATCCACCAGCTGCATCTGGGAATCTCTGGCTCTGTCTTCTGACAGATATTAATGTGTTTATGAACTTTCCTGCTGCACAGTTGTTTTGCTGGATACCCAGCCTCTTAAGCCAATGTGGGCGTTGAAAATGTGCAGCAAATGACTGGTTCCTGTCTCCCAAAAAGATGTTGTTTGAGGAAAGTTGCATACATTGTTAATTCTGACTGGGGTTTTGTCCATATAGAAAATCCATGATTTACCTGCTTCTGGCAGCCCCTCAGACTTACCCCAAAGTGCACACCCCATACTAATTTTACTTCTCCCTCTGTTGCCAAATGATTGTCAACTGGTTTATGGAAAATGAGACTTAGGATGAGTGTTAAAAATAGTTCATTCTTTCTTTTATTATCTTGCAATGGCCATTGTCAAAGTAAGAGAAAAATAACTTCCACGTGTCACATTTTTCCCAGCCCTCAAAACCCTTTGTAGAACGAGGGAAGCATCGTCACAGTTGTGTAGGAAACTCACCAATCCACTTGCATTCAGCAAGCTCTTCCCAATAGCGTCATGATATTGAACAGCAAGTCTGTGGTGTTGGCCAGGACCCTGAGCCAAATCGTAACAAATGGTCTTGGACCAGAAGCGTTAACTGTTTCTGTTTCTATAGATGCTGCCTGACCTGCTGTGTGTTTTGAGCATTTCCTGTTTTTATTCCTACTTTCCAACTCTTTCTCTCCAAAAGTAACCCCCAAGTGCTTGGATTGTTTTTCTTTTAGCTTTACCCACCTGTGCCATGACGACTAGTGATTGGTGCATTTGTACTTGTAGGTCCCCTTGTTCATCCAAACTACCTCCACTCACATCTATTCTTCCTTTTCCAAAGTACTACCTCACCTTTATCTGTGCTGAACTTCATAAGCAAGTCACTTGCCATTCTGCAGATTTATATATGCACTCTTTGTGGAGGTGGGGATGGATTGAATGGCACAATTGGTGGTCATGCTGCTGGAGAGAGTGAATAATGAAAGCTATATCAGGTGGAGCTGTAAGTAGGCGACAATGAATAAAATCTGCAACACCAAAGAGGGGGGAGAAATCAAACTGCTGGAAATATAAGATACAAGATTGAAATATCTATTTATCTGAAATTGTTAAATTCTTTTCAATGCTGAAATCATCAGAGCTTGTGTCACAAGCTCAGTGAGTTAGAAAGCCCTCCACAGCCAATACAGTATGTTTGAAGTTGGGTCAGTATTGACTTGTAGGAAACATGCCGGCCCGACTGCACTCAGCAAGCTCTCAGAACAGCATTGTGATACTTGTCTGGCAGAATTGGAGAGGGAATTCCAGAGCTTGAGACCCAGATACGTAAAGTTATGGCTGAGCTAGGTGAGTATTGGAAGTTTACCAAGGGTCTCAGTTGGACAAAGTGTACACCCACAGTGGGTTACAAGGACTGATAAGGCACGGAGAAATTTTGAACTGGGAACAAGATGAGGTGCCAGTGAAGAAACTGGATGGGGGCTTTGACCCCACAAAACTTCAGACTCAAGTGAGCCATGAATAAAACTGTGGATTAAACTTGGGAAGAAAATTCAAATGCAGTTTGTTCCATCCCATTCTGTACTGACCTTCCGAGTTTTCGATCTTCATCGTGACTTCTAATCAGGGCACATAAAAGCAGGTTTGGACATAACTGATAATGTTGAAACTATTGCATTGAGCCTGATGTGACCATTGTCCTTATTTCTGCGGATGGGATTATTCTTGGATCTGTAAAGGCCTTCAGCAGTGTATGACAGCCTGGCTGCCAAAACTCTGCAATTTGATTCATCCTGAGGTAGCAATGCTGCAGTATAATTGCAGATTCGTGCATTCTTACTTGGTGGCAACTCTAATAGCTTCTGGCTCCATCAAACATTGACCCAGTGGTTCACTGTAATTCTGAACAGCGGATTAGCACAGCGGCATGCCTCTTCTACAAAATGCACCACAGTGACTCATGCACCTACTCAAATGCCTTCAACTGCTATCACCAAGGAAAACAAAGGCAGTAGTCAAAATCAGAACACTGGAAGAACTCAAGATGGTCAAGCAGCACCTGTGGAGGCAAAAATTGTACATCGACATTTTGGGTCAAGACCCTACATCAGGACTGAGTGAAGAGGAGAGCCTGTGAGAATGTCGCGGTGCAAGTGGCATGGGACAGAGTCTTGGTGGGTGACAGGTGGAAGCAGATGGAAATGGGATGATGAGCAGATGGAACCAGGTAGGAGTAAGGGATTAGAAAGGTGGATGTGTGAGCGTGTGTGGAAGAGAACCATTAGGTTTAAGCTACCCACCCAGAATGTGAGATGTCATTTGGAGATAGCACCCCTTGCAGCTTCCCTTCCAAATTGCCTGTCCTCCTGGTTTGGAAATAGTTTGTTCCTTCGTCGTCACCGGGTCTAAATCCTGGAACGCTCTCCTTGACAGCACTGTTGGAGTACCTTTGGGAGTACCTTCAGAAGTACCACAGTTATAGTTATTCAAGCAGGTGGCTCACCACTGCCTTCTCCAGGGTGATTAGGATGTGCAACAAATGCTGGCCTTTCTGGCCAACGGCTAGGTCCCAAAAAAATGAATACTTAGGGCGGCACAGTAGCATAGCAGTTAGCACAACACTATTACAGCGCCAGTGATCGGGGTTCAATTCCCGTCGCTGTCTGTAAGGAGTTTACGTTATATTCTAAAGACGCGTGGGTAGGTTAATTTGCGGTTTAAAATGGGTGGCGCGGACTTGTTTGACCAGAAGAGCCTGTTACCACGCTGTAAATAAAATTTAAAAAAAATTTAGAAGAAACAACCTTTTAAAAGGCAATATCGTGGAGAAGCAGGTAGTAGCATCAGAAGCACCTCCCTATAGTAAACTTTTAATTAATGACAAGAGTGGTTAACAGATATGAATTTACTTGGAGACTGATAGGTTAAAAAGTTCAGGCAGACATCTCCTTCCAAATGACCATAAATATATAGGATGTGATCTCAGCAGTAGACTATAATAAAATTCAGTTAATTTTCTTTTGAGTTATAATCTGTACAGCTAACTTGAAGTTTTTGAAATTATTGGATCTTCTGGGTAATTTGGATGGCAGTAATGTGGACTTTGCACTTGCACCACAAAGAATTCCAGCTGAATTATTGCCAGCCGTCTCAAACTGGTGCGATATGAGAATCCTGATATTTTAGTTTCAAACGGACTGTTCACCCCAGTGTTTTCCTTGCACAGATTTCAAATCTTGTCTTTTTGTTCTTTCCCCTTTTTGTAAGATTTATTGCCCTTTGGATGTTACTTTCCATTGCACTCTGGGGGGGGGGGGGGGGGGGGGGGGGGGGGGGGGGGGGGGGGGGGGGGGGGGGGGGGGGGGGGGGGGGGGGGG
>JARFYF010000002.1:56146541-56161755 GCA_030265395.1 Rhina ancylostomus | reverse complement strand
GCTGCTGTTACATCGTCATGCTAACTGCTAAACTACCATGCTGCACTGGCTCGTGTAGTTCTCTGGCTCTACACAATCATGCTCGAAAAGCACTGTATATTTAACTTGGTGTGCATGCACCACATAAATTCAAGCTATATAAAAGAATTGATCACATTTTTCAACAAAAATAATGACTATATATTACTGATTAAAAAGAGATCTATTTAGTTGCATATTTCTGGGCTTGGAAAGATGCCATTTAAGATTCCCACCACCTTTACAACACATATCAACTTTTATATCAACTTTTTCCCTCTCTCCCTAGATGCTGTCTAACCTGCTGTGTATCCCAAAGTTTTCTGTTTTTAATTCCAATACATTTAAATAAATAAATAGCTACACTCTTTTCCCTCAGCTAAGTTTAAAATTGCACTCTAGTGCTCTGGCTCTACACAATCCTGCTCTAAGCCAAGTCCAACATTTGATTCCATGTCACACCTCTTGGCATTTAGTGGTCTGGGTACACCAAATGTTATTTGGTGGAGCCTGGACTGTTGAAAGCTGCTGCCTACTGCCATAAACACAGAAGATTCCCAGCTGCATGGCAAGGGACATGCAGCCAGAGGTTCGGTGATCACTAAGGAACTCCTCCGATCTGTTCACCTTTCAACCTGAAAAGATGAACAGCAATAATTGCCTGAATACAAGTTGGATGATCTCACCCAATGTTCTAATGATCTGAAGCAGAAATGAAGCAGCACTAACTGATTGCTCATTATAAGCCCGCTATCATCTTCAATAAAGGAAGTGAACTTCACCACCAAATGAGCAGCAGACAGACAGGTTCACTGAATTTGACAAATGGATTAAGATAGAAGAAAGAAGAGTTTAGTATCATAATTCATGTGGAGTACATACATATGGTTGATGTATTACAGCCACATATTATTCAGGACTACTTGACCACTATGGCAAGGTACCAGTCTAATACAGTTTCATCAAATGGTGCCCTGATCAATAAGATTGTAGTTAACTGTTCACATCAGCACAATAAATGTGAGAGCATAAAAAAAAAATCAAATTTCTTTGATCAAGTGATGATCTGCTGGAGTTTAGAAGAGTGAGAGTGGACATGATTGAAACACAGAATATCCTCTGGGGTCTTGACAGGGTGCATTTGGAGAGGATGTTTCCCCTTGTGGGAGAATCTAGAACCAGGGTTCAATGTTTAAAAATAAGAGTCATATATTTAAAGAACAGACAAGGCAGAATCTTTTCTCTCAGTCTTTTCAACTCCAAGGGCAGTGGAGGCAGAGACCATGTGTATTAAGAATTCTTCTGCCTCTCCCTTAAAATATTCAAGAACATGAAAGACCACAGTGGGAAGATAGGAATGCAGGACTGAGGTTACATTCATAATAGCTATGATCTTACTAAATGGTGAAACAGGCTTAAGAGGCCAACTGGCCTTCCCCAACCCCTCAAACATTTATATGGTGCATCCTGAAAATACAGCATGAATAAACTGTTTGCCTGTTTTAATGCACACTGCTGCTGAAAAGCAAGAGCCTCCCTCTTCCCAAACCGCATTACACTGACAAAATACACTGGACTCAATTTTGTGATTAAAACTAAGTATATATCAGAAAGCATTTCCACCAACCACATGTACCCATTTAAATGCAGAAATCAAGTGGCTTTCATTTCAGTTTTCATGCTACAGTAATATTTTGCTGATAAATGTGGTACTGAGACATACCTAACAGCTCTCCTTATGACGTATGTAACTATCAATCTGGTCGTTCCTTATGTTTGTCAGGTATATTTACTTTTTATTGGCATTTTAAAGACAATAGTAAGAGTCTTCCCAACATTTGGCTGGAGGAAATCACCATTCATCCAGTAATGGACTCTGAGCAAGCAGATTTGAGTCAGTGTTGTGGCAGTGAGGTTCAGCACAATAAAGAAAAATTAGACAAATGGTAGATGTAGGAGGGGGCTATGAATAGATCTTTGGGGAAACCAGAGGTAGAGTCACAAGGGCAGAACAAGAAATTACTGCAGCGTCTTTGGCCCCGACAACATAGATAAGAATGCATTATGGTACCACCTAGCCAGGTGTTGCTGCTGCAGAGGCTTTGGAGGACAAGCCAAGGAAGGACAGGATTACCTTTATTACAATTTCATTGTACATCATAGTGACTGATAAAAAGGGCTTTGGTATTGTGGCAGGGCAGAAATCTGATAATAGAAATTCAAATAAGGACCTGGGAACAAGGGACATTAATTTGGGACACTACATGTTCAGAAAACTGGTCAGAGGAAGGAAGATTGTGGATGGGGAGGTAATTTGCAAGGTCAAGATTTGGCTTTTAAAAAAAGGGTAATACAAAACACGTAGAGAAGCAACCAGACTCTGCCGGTTAATGAAACAGAAAAAGCTGACTGAACGAGTGACATGAACCACTATTTCTATATAAAGCTTTGCTGTTTAGCAATGTTTTGATGATGCCAACAATCCTACTTTTAAGAATTTTTTTTTTATATATATATATATATATATATATATAGGTTTTCAAATGGCTGCATATGTTCCATAATTAATCAAATGAAAAAAATTATTTTAAAAATCTCACATTTGATCAACCTTGTAGCATTATACATGTGTATTGCAGAGTCTGCACATGTAAGGGAAACTTTAGAATCCCCATGGCCAGATTGCAAAGACAAACAGAAAACTATCTTATTAAAGAAATACACTTACTCGCTTTCTTTCTGTGGCTTCCCAAACTTGTTCTTCTTACATGCTACTTGACCATGATAAAGTCCAATCAGAGCTTTTGATTCATTTGTCATTGCCAATTCTCCAAATTTCTAGTTAGGAAAATTAGAAATATTTCTTAGAGTACAGAAAGTAAATGCTTACTGACTGTTAAAAATGTTGATTGCAGATTTTTAAAGACTTCATGTGAAGAAAGCATATAGAAGAATAAAAGGTGACTGTGGATAGATATCAAGCTTCTGTAACATTAGAAGAGGGTCAAGAAGAGTCAAAAAAGTTATAAGATGCAAATTGCATGTCACAAATTATAAGGCTTAGTTTACATAATGTATTTGCTGCTGTCACTGAATTAACACGACCTATTACATTTCACACTCTGAAACAATTCAAATCAAGTCAAATTTATACTGGGATTTAAAACTTACAAATCCAGTTAACAGAAAAATCTGAAGCTGAGGCAATAATACTTGATATTACTCAGAAAAATGGCCAATATGTGCCATACGACAAAAAGTGGTGAAAGATGACAGAAGAGGAAATGAGCAAGAAGCAAGTTTTGGAGGAATCTATGTGAAGCATTATAGACTGAAGACCCAGATTTTTGCAGGAAACAGAAATAATTTGGATTGGGTAATTCAGCACCCATATTTTTCTCTCCTTTCTAAAGTAGCCCATGTTTTAATTAGAAGCAGCACCTTTCCAATGGATGTTGGAGGACACAGCATAATTGGGTCTACCCTATCCTATCAATACTTTCCCAGAATCTCTTGATTTTACAGAAGAACAAAATAATGTCTCTTACTTGTGATTCCACCAGGTAGCCAGCATCAGATCCCTGCTCTGATCCAGTCTTCACAACCTTCATTGAAGCAAATATATTGAAACATAAAAATTGAATTACATGTGATCTTACTTATACAAGCTTCACTGATGTCAAGAAAACTGTGTTCCAATAATTACCTCAATGATCTTCAATGGGGCAGGATAAAGGCCCTTGGTCTGTGCCATCACCTTTTTCTCCACCATTTTGTAAATCTGCTCCCTGATGAAAGGGAATTTCATAGCCCAAGACTGAACCTCTGCAATAAAAATTGTATGTTTATAAATTTCACGGCATTCAGGAACCTGTATTTGCTCAACAACTTTGATCTGAATAATATCGTAAAACACTTCTCAGAAGAATGAATGGAAACTGTTGCTAAAAAGATAAGCTTTGAGCAGTATATTAAAAGAGAGCAAAAGAGAATACAAAAAAAATTGAAGGAGAAATTTGATGACGCTGAACTTTAATGATGAAAACCATGAGTGATACCAGAGAAGACATGCAGGTGCAAAAAGTAGGAGTCCAAAATGGAAAACTAAACCAGAAGATAGGACTGAAGGAACCTGCAGAGGCTAGTCATGTTTGCCAAAGACTTTTGATCATCTTTAAGGCATACCTGTAGTGTGTCATTGTACCCACTAACATCCTGGACAGGTACAGCTCAAGAAACACTTGAGAGCCTCCATATTATCCAGGAAAAATAGCTATTTAATCACCATCTTCTCAAATCTCACTTCCTTCACCAACAGCATTCTGTGGATGCAACATCTCCTATTTATAATCACCATTACCTCCCAAACCCACAAGTCTACCATCTAGAACAGAGCAGTTTATCTCCAAATCTCACACTTGGTAATACCTTGCAATGATTTTTTGGGAAAAAAACAGTAGAGTCAAAATTCACCTTCATGACATGGAATACAACAATTTCAGATGACAGCTTATCACCACTTTCTCAGGAACAATGAAACGGTCAATAAACACCAGCCTTTCCGTGACTGTCACATCCCATGATAACTGCAAAAACCTTACTATTTTTTATTTCTATGCCAATGGCATGCAAATGTTTTGAGAGGAACTGCAATGGCAGAGACCCACTGGTGTTATATGGTACAATATATGAAATTAAAGAGAAAATCTGGGGAGGGGTTACTGCTGGGTGTGGAAGCTTTCACCTTGGCCGCTATTACACATTCAAGAGCCTTTATGAAGAAAACTGTTGTAAAACACAAGACAGCTGAGGTAGACAAAAAGGAATAATATTTGAAAAAGATAGTAACAGTCCTTTGAAAAGGAGAGTACAGTTAAAAATAGAACTAAATCTGGAAGAAGGTTTCTTGAGGCAACGCAGAATAAATGACGATTCCAGATGTCAGAGAGCAAAAAATTTAAATAAGTATAAGCGACTAAGTAAAATGTCAAGCTCAACTATTATAAATGACTCCCACAGCACAAGACTACTTTTACAAGTTTCTAAAATGTCTCATCTGAAAACTTATTTTGATTACTGTAATCTACTTGTTTCAATAATTGGATTATTGCTAACCAATTACTGTTCATGCCTCACAAAATTGGTTCACTTTTTAAAATAGCAATTGTGTGAAGAATTCTTCTATTTAAATGGCTTTAGTATTTACAAGTGCACGATCAGCCTATCAGTTGGATAGAGAAGTCCACAAATATTGTTAGGCTACTAGGCTATTCAGTTGTGACACCACAAATTAGAGAGATGGTACTTTCCCCAAAGAGGAACAGGTGCATTTCCTGGAATCTGAGCTATTCCCCACATGCTGCCTGCTTTTTCTCCAAACTTGAGCCCCTTCCATTGCTGCTTCCATGTATAAGGCCTGAATGAGGTGGAAAGATATTCCTCATCCCCATCAGCTTAAAGTAACCATGGGGAAAATTAATTTTGGTCATTTTATGAGTGGGCATGGTGGTGGTGGTAGAGGAACAGAGGGCTCATGCAGTGGTGAAAAGGGAATCCTGGGAAAAAACTGAAAAATTGATGTTAAAATACATATCACAGTAAGCATTATGAAAAGGGGAAGCTGCTTAGTTGAAACAATTCAAAAAGCAAGGATGGAACTTAGCTTTAAAATTGTGCCATTTTTCTGTGCTCTATATCACTACCAAGTAGCATGGAGACTCAAAACATGTTTTGAGATTAATGATCACAACATCTAGAATGGTATTACATGCCTTCTTGGCATGTAAATGACAGTTTTGGTGTCTTTCCAGTGCCACTCATGGGAACATGGAGGTTAGAACCATAGAACATTACAGTACAGTTCCCATCTTCTCTCAGAGGTTCTTGAGACTGTCATTCAGACTGTGCTTCGAGATCCAGTGGTGAAGTGCCAAATTCCTGCTGTTTCTCAGGATGGAAAAGCAGGTTAAACAATGCGCACGTTCAGTACATTCAATTCAGTGAAGAGAGGAAGTTTTTAAGAGAACTAAATGTTTTATTCTTAATGAAGTAAATTTAAAAGCATTTGGCAGTTAACAAATACAAGTGAATTTTTTTTTTACAATTTATTTATAAGATTCATTTTCATAGGCATTCAAATTCTTTGACACTGGTAAGTGAACTTTGCTTACCTGGCTCTCAAACGAATCCTAGCACAGGGAAGGTGACTCTGCTGCTATTTGCATAATATAAATCTGATACAATAGGCCACTCTTTAAAAAAATAAAACTTTCTCACACTGACCAAGGAACTATTTGAAAACTAAGGGGACGTAACATTCATGCATTAAGCAAAAACATAACCCTCCCAAGGTGCCGCTCCTTTATGGAAACACAAGAGGCTGCAGATGTTGGAATCTGGAGCAACAAACAATCTGCCAGAGGAACTTAGGGGATGGGGAAGAAACTGTTGATGCTGTTTGACCCACTGAGTTCCTCCAGCAGATTGTTTCCTTCTCCTTTAAAGACTGTCACCTAGTTTCATCAATTTTATCACCTTTCAGTCTAATGCAGGGTTGGAGTTTCATAACAAATCTGCTGGTACATGAAAGGAATCTTTCATGCACCATATGAGTACATGGTGCTCAACATATGGGCCACAGGCATCATATTGCCACTATAGATGTGAGTAGGGGAGCAGTAATGCAGGTGACTCATCACTCAGAAGCAGGGCAGAGCCTGCCCATCGATGCTGTATTGCATATCATGGAAAAGGAAGCAATTTGATTCATCTTGCCAGGGCTGCTACCCAATTTGCTCACTTTCCTGCTTTTCCTTGTGGGGCTGCAATTTTGCATCAAGTATTTATCCAAAGTTATTATTGTAGCTGTTTTTCATGTGGTGGACTCCAAAAATCTCCTCATCTCATCTCTGGTATGTGTGTCAAAATACTGGAAAATTCTGTAGTGCATTTCAGCTAAACTGTTTCTGTCAGCTGTGACTCAACTGGTAGCACTCTCTCTCAAATCCAAAGGTCATGGGTTCAGGTCCTGCTCTAAAAATAAAGGATGATGCTTTACTGCACAATGGAGAGATGCAGCATCAGGGGTTTCATCTTTCAAATAGAATGTTGAACTGTGACACCCAATTACTCTTCCAGGCAAACAAAAAAAAATTATCTGGTTATTATTATATTGCTCACTGGGAGAGTTTGCTGTGCACAAATTGGCTGCCTTGTTCCCCATATTAAAACAGTGACTATATTTCATTATCTCATTGGTTGCCAAGCACTTCTGGATAAGGTCCAGGCACTCAGAGTTCATTTGATTAAAAAAACATGCCACTTTGCCTGTCCGGAAATATCTGTTGGCACTCTATTAAAATTCTATCCACAATTTTGGTCTTACTATATTAGAGATTACATTGAAGCTTTGCAAAGAGTGCAGAAGGGACACAATATTAATTCCCAGTTTAAAATGGAGCTCAGTTAACTTGACAGGTTTAATCAGCTACATCTATCTAAAGCAGCATAGACATGAGCAATTTGGATTATAAAATAATGAATAAACCAAGCTGTGTTCCTGCAGAATGTTTATTTCAACTAAACTGGAGGAGCAGTGATAGAAGGAACAAGGGCCAAGCTCATATGTTACATAAGAGGCAATGTAGGTCTGCTGGCACAAGGGATGGACCAGATGACCACAAGTTCAGAGGATACGACAAGGAAGACCATCCAAAATCGCCTTTGAAAAATCAAATCCGCAGCTGACAAAGGCAGGCAAGAGTGTTTCACCAATAGACGTGTCAAAACGACGATGGATTTGGGTAATGTAATGGAGGTTTAAAAAAAAAAGGGACAGTATTTGTGATTGCTTAAAATGTGTTTTTCAAAGTACATTTTGAAGTCAGGTATAAAATCTCCCCGACCTGTAGCCTCCACCACGTAATGGACAAGTCAACAGTACATGGGGGAAGCACAATTACTTCCACTCTGACGTAGACTATCCTATCTCAAACATGTCACCTATCCTTTATCATCAAAATCCTGGAATATCCTACTTCAGTGTTGTGAGATTGTCTACACACCTGCATGGACTTGAGGTTACGGAAGGCAACTTCTCAAGGACACTTGGGAATGATGAATAAATGCTGGTTTTGGTAGCAAAACCCACACCCTGATAATCAATACAATTCTCAATTCAATATATAATCTATTAAGGCCACATACTAACAAACAAAACTGGGCAAGTAGCAAAATAAGTACCACTTGAAATTTTACCAAATTCTGGCTGGTGCTTAGAGCAAGTTAAAACCTCATAACTGCATGTAAAAATTTCCAACAAGGATCAATGAGCAATAGTCAGGATTGGTGATCCTGGCCAAGTTAGTCTCACTTCTAACTTAATACCAACACCAATTGGTAGTCCCTTATTACTTGAATTTTAAACTGGGAACAAAAATTTGGCTGAGCTACTCACTGCCGGGCCAGATTTCAAGAGAGCTCGCCTTCAACACATGATTAAACTTTAAAGAAATATTTAATATAGAAATGCTTGCAGTGTTTCCAAATTTGGCAAAAGAAAACTTCATGCACAGCCAATGGATAGATGTCGTAACAGTGAGATCATAAGACTGCAAACATTACAACTTAAGAATACAATATTAAGCATCGTTTATGGTGCCAGAAAAAGTTGACAGAAACTTGTTAAACTTTGCACGGAAAGGTGCAGAGAAATCATTTACTGCAATATAAAATTTAAAAATTCTATTAGTTATATAGCAAATTATATATTTTGTTTTGAATACTTACTGTCAATCAGTTTCTTATCCTTCTTAAGGGAGATCTGTTTATTTGCTATTCCTCTGGCACAATTAATTGCTACTTCTTCCAAGTATTCCACCGTCCTCTCTTCTGGACTTTTCAACCCAGGCCCTATGAAGTTCAAAAATTATTGCAATTTTAGATATAATGTGCTTCAGCCCTGGTATATGGCTCCATCCACTTCTATGAGGGCAACAATGTCCAGAATAAATAAGAACCAATTTATGAAGCTACAAATTTCAGGAGTCATTTGTGGACAACAACACTTGCTTTCAAAAACCATTTTAAACATCCAGAAGTATTGTTGATTGGGTAGATTTATACCAGTCTACTCTCCTATCCAGTATTGAAGTAAAACATTTGAAATAAAATGTTTCAAATGTAGAACAGCTGGATGTCTCTGTATACCATAGGACTCTGTGACCATGATGCACTATTTGATCATAATGAATCATGTAGTACAAAATTAATGTTGGACAAAATCTAGAAGTATATGCTACGTATCAATTGATGTTTACAGGGATAAATACAGACAGTCCTTGATATATATGAAAGGTTGCATTCTGGGAAAATGCTGTGGTAAGTAAAACTTGTACAATGAAAAAGCTTTTGCTTTAGTTTCAGTGTAAAGACTCTGCACTCCAGAGCTCAAGACTTTCTGGAAAAAGAAATCAATCATGATGTCTTTTACTGTCATCCCCTCACCCTGCCCCCAAGTCCTTGCCCTCACCTGCCGTCACTTGCCCTTCAGTGCCCCAACCTCTGCACTCCCTGCCCCTCTGCGATTTCTTTTAATAGGCACAAGTTAACTGTACAGCCATCAACAAGATAGTTTTTCACTCAAATGGGAATTCAATTGCTGTTTATTGCTAACATTAAGAATTGTTCATTATTGTGATAATGCTTCAGTCAAGCACATGTAGCCTCCAGTCAGTTGCAGTATAGCAAAAATTCATAAACAGATTCTACCAGCAGGGTCCTCTTTGCAGATCAATGGCTTTTCACTTCATTGCTGGACTTGGCACTGGGTCCTCGGGCAGAGCATCAATGTTGAGCTGACAGGAAGGATACACTTGGTGAGAGAGTGGGAAAATGTGAAGTGTGAAGAGACCAGGATGTCCTTGTACACCAGTCACCGAAAGCCATGTTTAGATCCAGCAAACATTTAGGAAGGCAAATAGTATGCTGACCATCAATGCTAAGAGGATTTTGAGTACAGGAACAAGGATGCTGTACTGCAGCTGTACAGTGCCTTGGTCAAGAACCCATCTAGAGCTTTGTGTGGTTTTAGTCTCCTTATTGGAGGAAGGATGTTCATGCCATGGATGGAGCTTATGAAGGTATACTAAACTGAATCTAGAATGGCTGGATATACAAGGACAACTTAGGTAGATTAGAACTATATTTAATGGAGTATAGGAGAATGAAAGGGGATCTCACAGATACCTATAAAGTTCTAACAAGGCTTTATTGGTACAGGTAGTTTAATATTAATGGTTTTGTTTAATTTGTATCAGAGAAATGTTTTAAAATAAATCTGATTTTTAATTTCAAATATATTTTTTTAATCATTTAAATCTATTTAATTGTTTCTAACTGACCTGATAATCAGATTAAACAGATGCACAAGCTGTCAAAAGACGTTCAAGGCTGGGGACAGGGCCTGAGTGTTGACTGCTTGAAGCCTATTTGCTGATTGTGGACTGTTCTACCTCATGCAACAGTTTAAGTAACAAAGCCTATAGATCCATTATAGCCTCACAGCATGAATATGAAGTGTAGGCAAATCAAGCATGATCCAGCCCACTACTCAGAAGTACAAACTTACCCAGGGGAGAAACTAAATGGTCCACCAAACCCATCTTCTTGGCTTTATCGGCACGAATGGTTTTCCCAGTCAACATGATGTCAAGAGCATTAGGAAGACCAATCTGATAATAAACAAATGCAAGAAATTAGGACATTGAATGTAATTCAATGTACAGCACAAAAACAGGCCATTTGGCCAAAATGGTTTATGCCAGTTTATGTTCCAGACAAACCAGTGCCATCTAATTCCATCATCTTATATCCTTCAATTCTATTGTCCAGTGTTTATCCTTCTATCACAATAAATTTATACATTTTTTTGTCTCTCCGAATAACTCAGTAAGGATGGTCAACACAACCTTCATCTTTGAAATCTGTTCTCAGCTTTTATTTATTTTCCTCTTAAAAATTTTTGTCTACTATGTCTAAATAAAACTCCTACCATGCACATTAGGTAAATAGGTATATACACAGTTCTGGATTTGTTCACACTTTAAAATATGGAACAATAATTTTCCCTCATTCTTTGATCTCTTTTCTAACACATTTTTGTATATGTATGTATTTAAAAGCTATCAATTATTTTCATGTGCATGGATTGCAAAAAACATTTCAAAAGGTCTAGGAATCTTAAAAATCAACTTGTTCTGTGCAAATAATTTTTTGGAAAGCTGATCAGATTTTCTCTTTAAATTACATCATGTCAAGAACACATTTTTCTAAGGTATGAAGAAAACCTTAATGCTGCAGAGCAATATGTCTACACCATCATGTCTACACCAGTACTTTTCTCCATTACTTAAGCTACACTAGGCTTTATGAATTTTGACAAACAAGGACAGCACCTCTGAATTCAGTCATTTCAGTTTAGACCATAATCGAATTTACATAGTAAACTTAATTACCATCTTTGGCAATCGCTGAGTACCACCAGCCCCTGGCAGTAAACCAAGCATGACCTCTGGAGTGCCCAGGACTGTCTTTCTGTCCTTTGTTGCTACCCTGTATTGGCAGGCTATTGCGACCTATAAGCACATTCAATACTTTAGTTTCAGTGATAGATGTACAAGAATAATTCAACTTTTTTTAAAAATTAAGACACACAATGAGCTATTTGCCTACAGAGAATGCTATATTGCCATTCAATCACAAAGCTGAAGGCAATCACAATTTTGTAAGCAATATATCAGAGATCTATGCAATAACAGATCACTCTTTGTATATAGATGTCACACAAATCACAATTCACATCAACCCAGAAGATGTTCATCATATTCTATTTCTGACTGGAAAATTACATGAAATTAAAACAAAACCACCACTGCATACAAATCATATATTTTTTAAAATATACATGTCACAATTTCAGTTAACGTGGATACGTTGAGCAACAAAATTGGAAATGAAATAGTGATGTATAGAACAAGATCTTGAGGTATTCAAATTCAAGTTGTGGGCATGCTATGTTGGTGCCAGAACCGTGGCGACACTTCTGCCCGCAGAACACTACGGAAAAAAAATGCATTTCACTGTGCGTTTCAATGTACATGTGACTAATAAAGAAATCTTATCTTCTATGACGGTAACAATACAAACCACAAGTTGCTGCATTGTCAAATCACAAGGCAAAAAAAAATTATGAATGAAACAACTCCACACCAACAATTGATAGTCAAGATAAAGAATAGCAAAATTCCTGATGAAGTATATGTCTAGCTTTATAAATAGTCATAGATGCATATAGCACAGAACTGGGCCCTTCAGCATGCACATCCATGTCAACCTTTTTGTCCATCTACACAAACTCTTTTGCCCACATTAGAACTGCATCATTCAATGCCATGCCTAGTTAAGTGCCTGTTTAGATGCATTTTATATGTAGTAATTGTATCCGATTCCACCATCAGTTCTGGCAGCAAGTTCCAGAAATCAACTGCTCTGCGGAAAAATACTTACCCCTCAGATCACTTAAAATTTCTTCCTTTCATCTTAAACCTTCTTGTTTTTGGTACCCTGGGAAAAAAGATTTTTACCATCGATCCTATCTAACACCTCTCAGAATCCTATATAGGTCACCCTCAGTATCCTTCACTGCAGGGAAAACAAGCCCAGCCTATTCAAACTCTCCCCACGAAGGTTAAGGGCCAAATGCTGGCAAATGGGACTAGCTTGGATGGGGGATCTTGGTGGGCACAGACCATTTGGACAGTTGGGCCAAAGGGCTGGTTTCCATGCTGTACAACTCTATGACTCCATGATGACTTGTCCTCCAATCCTAGTCCTCAACATCTTGTTGAATCTCCTCTGCACTCTCTCCAGCAAAATCACACCTTTCCTATAATAAGACTGCATCACTGAGTGTGATCTGTACAACACTGCTTTCATAATTACATGCTTCATTAGTTGTATTTTACCTTAAATATGTTGTAGAGAAAGAAAACTGGATAAGCTTTGAGTTATACATTTAGTGAAGTTTACTTTTCAAATGGACAGAAGCAAACAAATCATAACAACAAAATGGGAAGAGAAAAACAAAAAGGAAAAACTGAAATAATGCACGTTTGCAGAAATTCAGAACTTTGAGGTAAATGCCTCTTAGATAGCAGATGCAGTTCATCCAAGATAGATTTAAAACATGTTTTATAAAAGAACAGTGTTATAACACATAAGCCCAACTAGATTTATTTGAGCAACAAAATCTGAAGGAACTCAGCAGGTCTAGTAGCAACTGTGGGAGGAAAGGAATTGTCGATGCTACGGGTTGAAAACCTGCATCAGAACTGAGAGTAGAGAGATGAGATGGCCAGTATAAAGAAAGAGGAGTGGTAAGATAGGAGTCTGAATTGATTCGTGGACTGAAGAGAGGTGGAAGATGATAAGTAAGTTGCACCAGGTAGGGAAGGAGAGTGAGGTTGGAGTTGTGAGACAGTGACCGATGAATGATAAATGGAGGCGGGGAGGGTGACGTTTGGAGACAACTGCTGAGGGGAGATAAGCAGGAACACAAAATGCTACCAGTGCTGGACTCTGATAAGGAGGTGACAATGGGAACCATTAGGGAAGTGGTAATTGGCAGATGGGAACAGAACCAGATAGGGGTGGACAGGGGACTGCCCAGCAGAATACTACCTCTAGCTTGTGTTGGTCCTCACCCTGGCACAAACTTAAAAAAGTTGTTTTCTTGCCACAACATTAATCTGGAGTTTAATGCAAAGTGAATAGGAACATTGCTAGTATTATTAAGAAGAATTTGAACCTTTTAAATAGATTGCAGGCAGAGAGTCAAACAACTTAGATTAAACAGAATAATGGAACAAGTCTTAAATTGTAATGTTAACAAAACCAGCAATGTTCACTGTCATTGCACCATATTGGCAACGACATTAGTATTTCCATGTACGCTTAATTGAAAGGAAATGAAATTGCTGTCAGTAACATGCACCTCGACAGACTGCTTGTGGCCTTCTCCAGTGGAATCAAGAGAATACACCAGAAGTGAAATGAATTTAAGTTACTTATCAACTAGTTCAGTTATAAAATATCCTAAACATCACATTTTCTTAAATGGCTAAGTGAGATTTATTGGCTTACTAGCCAAAAATATTACTCCAAATCATCTGGCTCTAAAATTAAATTGAATCCACGTATATACTTCCTTCCCATCAGGGAAAAAAAAAACCTCAGCTTCTTCCTGAAACTTCATTTGATGGTGGCCGTCAGCTTCAAACCCTTTCTGCTAGTTTCTCTGTAATTGGTTAGATTGCACATAACAAAATAGGAACACATTCCGTACCTCAAGACCACCACCAAGACAGGAACCATTGATAGCAGCTACAATTGGTTTAGTGGATCCTTCAATCTTCTCAAACATTTTCTGTCCTTCTTGAGATAAGCGAACCACCTCTTCAACGGTTTTACACTCCTCTATCATACTGCAAACAAAACAAGGTTCTGTGTGACTATATTTAATGCTAATATAACCACTTTACAATGCAACTTTGTTAGCATTCATGGGATTTAACAATACTGCAGCCAATACCAACCTCTTGCTAACAGCCTAATTTCTATTAAGCAATTAAATAATCCTCTCTTGCTCTCCTTTTGGGGACTGCAAAGGAACAAAGGCTTCAATGTAACCTGAAGAACTTTATAAAGTTTTGATCAAATAAGAAATTATGCAATTTCTTTCAACATGTGAACACTTAAACCATTTAATGTAGATTACAGATAAACAATTTTCTGTTACAAATTGATTTTGTTCCAAAATACAATTCTGAAAATATGTTATGCAAAGCTTTTTTTCCCTTGAATGCATTAATAATAATCTGACAAGAAAGATTCAAGCAGTCTTTGACGCTATAACTGGTGGAAAAATGTTTAATAGCTGGGTGGCACAGTAGTGTAGCGGTTAGCATAACGTTAGCACAGTGCCAGCGACCCAGGTTTAATTCCTGCTATTGTCTGCAAGGAGTTTGTACATTCTCCCTGTATCTGCATAGGTTTTCCTCCAGGTGCTCCGGTTTTATCCCACATTCCAAAGACGTACAGGTTAGGAGTTGCGGGCATGCTATGTTGGCGGCAGAAGAGT
>JARFYF010000002.1:56059249-56073304 GCA_030265395.1 Rhina ancylostomus | reverse complement strand
TAGATTTCCACATTTTGCCTTAAATGCTGATCCCTGAAGTTAGCCCAGCTTATCCTGCACCAGCAGTGACCACTGTTAGCCTCATCTTTCTTATGAGAGGAAAATCTGGAACATGCATCTGAGTCAGTTAAATATTTGATTACTTCAGGTGTTGCTGAGGCAGCAATATTAAGTACTTCAACTGGCTTGCTTTAAATACTTTAAATACTTGTTTGGTATTAACCCAAGAAAGATTTAAGAACATGCATATCTAGGAACATGTATTAAAAATGATTTCTGTCAATGATATTTTAAAGCTTTATCTTTTGATAAAGCAGAATGAGCCCATTTTAAGAATGCATCAATTTGACGTGGATTTGCTTAAATTCATTCTGGATATTGCTTGGTAGAACCTTTTAACTGTCTTGAGTTCAGAGGCAATACAACTTTATGGTGAAAACTATCAGAATACCAATAACTTAAGTAATTAAATGAAAAAATAAAATTAAAATCTATATTTACCCACATACCAAGTATCGGTTACAAGAAAGTGCAGTTTTCAAATCTGAATTTTTACTTATACTAATACAAGTATTTATAATTGTAAGGAGGCTGTGAAATTTTGTTCATTTACCCCTTTTACCCTTACCTTTTATCCTTGTATCCTCAAATAATTTTCTGTTTGGATTCTAAGCCAAGAGAACAAGCATTATTCTTCCTTTTCATTGTTAGTGGAGTACTGATTTGACCCCAAATAACTCGCGACTATGTGTGGGAGCTAACTATATTAAAATTCCAATAATCTGGCATCCTGCTGGACCTGTGGATTTTCCAGACCATTGGATATTAGTCTTATTAATATCCCAACACAATTTTAATTGTTTTTGATGTTATAGAGTAGGGTAATCAATTATCCAGTGAACCCAGTGAATTTGCAGGAAATGGGGGCAGGTGAGCCAGATGTTGAATTATTGGAATTTCCATACAACCAGACATTGGATTATCAGAGTTTTACTGTGTCTCTATCAGTAAAATTCTAATAATATCTTATGCACAATATAATTGGAGATTCGTTGGTACCATGAATTTCTTGCAGCATTTGCTTTCAATTTTATAAGAATCCTATTCATCAGTTTCTGAACAAATCATGGTGGGAATTTATCGCCAATGAGCCACCAGTTAGGGCTCTTGCTAAAGCTGTAGGTGATTAATTTGGAGAATATCACTCGATGAGTTTGAGTTTTTTTTCCATTGTGAGTGAACCATTACTCTCTGAAGGACTATGCTAATGTTATTTGTGACTATTTGATGTTGTTAACAGTCAGGATTCATTGCAAGTTCTCTCATTGCCAGAAGTGGAAAGTCATTTGGTCTATTGTGTTCTGTCATTCTGTTAGTCATGACAGGTGTTTCCTTCAACGTAAATTAACCATGCAAGCTTTATTTATATTTATTAATGCCCTTTCTTCCCACATAAGGAGCTTTTTCTTTTTTGAAAGAACTAAAAGGGATGTCAAACTAGTCACAGTTCAAAGTTTATGCAGTGCTAGAAAATTAATAGCATAGAAGTCCTGTAGTTTGAAGACTTAGAATTTAAACTTTGAAATATTGGTGCTGCATCCTGAACTAGTTAAGAGAATTGAGGAAAAATGTTATTGATTGAAATATTAACCCTTAAATTGGTCAAGGCTTGCAATGCAGTACCAGCCAATGATCTTTTAATAACTGATTGTACTTTCAAATATGATACAAACACTACTGATGGATTTAATTGAATTTTTCAATAAAGTAACTAAGTGTGTCAATGAGGGTAGCATGATTTTTGATCTAATCTGCATAGACTTCTATAAAGCTTGTTGATAAGAAGCCAAAAGTGAATGATTAAGAATTGTCTTCATGATATGGGAGCCTGTGGTGTACTTAAGGGATCTTTCTGGGACTATTGCTGTTTGATGCATGTGTAAACAATCTGGATGTGAATGTAGGAGATATGATTAGTAAGTTCAGAAATGACATGAAAACTGGTGATGTTATAGGATGGAGGGTCGTCTACAGTTATAGAATGACATTGATGATTTGGTAAGATTGCAAGAGTAATGACAGATGGAGCTTAATCCTGAAAAAGTGTTTTGGGTGAACTAATATGGCTAGAATATACACAATGAATGAATGAATGGACCTTTGGAAGTACTGAGGCATTTTGGCAAACTATGTTTGAGGATCTTAGAGGTAGCAGCACAAATATGTGAGGTGGTTGAGGACACAAATGGGATACTTGTCTTCATTAGCTGGGGCATAGAATATAAGAGCAGGGAGATTAGCTTACAACTATATAAAGCATTAGTTAAGTCACAGCTGGAGTGACTGTGGATAGTTCTGTTTGCCACAGTATAGGCAGAGGAAATTTACCAAGATGTTACTAGTGATGGAGTGTTTCTTCTATGTGGTAAGATTGCATTGGCTGGGTTTGCTTTTTTGGGAGCAAAGAGGGCTGAAGGGGACATGACAGAACTATCAGTGGCATGGATAGGTCAAATAATGAGAATTGTTTCACTGGGTAGAAGTGTCTATAACAGAGGGCATAGGTTTAAGGTGAGTAGTAAGATATTTAGAGGAGATCTGAGGAAGAAAATTTTCACCCTGTGGCTGGTTGAAATCTGGTACATTGCTTGAGTGGTGGAGGTAGATGCTATAACAAGATTTAAGAAGTATTTAGAAGAATGCTTGAAATGCTATGGCTTTGAAGGCTATGGACCAAATGCTGGAAAATAGGATTAGTGTAGATTACTGGCATTGATATGATGGATGGAAGTGGTTGTTTCCATTCTGCATGACTCTGATTATGGATATTAACCTCATTAACACACATGAACTTTAAATCCACCCTCATATATTCCTCTTTAACAACAATTGGTTCCAAATGCAGGTTACTCTGGCGATCACACAGAGTTCATTCCCATCTCTGCAGGTAGTTGCTACAAAATTTGCCCCAGTGCTTTCTATTTTTGTTTAATCTTGTAAAATTCAAACTTGTGACAAGTTGATTGATGCAAATCTCTCCTTTTCGATTGTAATATCTGTGTCCAATCTTATATTGTAAACCCATGAATTGCTTGATTTAATCTGTCCTTGTCATCACGGAAAAGTTGTTTTGATGGGGAAGAACCATGGACTTATCAACACCTTAAAGTTCTTATTCTAATGAACACTTACCTATTGATTTGCAAAGCCTGTGGATAGCCAAACCACAACAGTATTGTGAAGAAAGCAGATAAGTAACTTTTCGCAGAAGTACATCATTGGATTATTCTGATGGACTGTCTTTGAGATGAAATGTTAACTCTGTTCCTTTTTCTATAGATGTTGCCTGACCTGCTGAATGTTTTTAAGCCTTTTTGTTTTATTTCAGCTTTCTAGCATGAATTTTTTTTGATGTTCATTTTCTTATTCTTGTTTG
The DNA here is from genome assembly GCA_030265395.1 of Rhina ancylostomus. NCBI lineage: Eukaryota > Metazoa > Chordata > Chondrichthyes > Rhinopristiformes > Rhinidae > Rhina > Rhina ancylostomus. Next base: position 56,069,868 of record JARFYF010000002.1, on the reverse strand, counting down.
TGTCTATCTATGAATTATCATTCCTGCAGATTATTCAGTCTACAGCCTGATTTTAGAAGCTTTGCATGCTGGGTTGTGAAGTTTGGTCAATGTGAAGGCCACAACTTCCTTTACAGAATGGTCCCTTGACCTCTCCAACTTAGTTTGGCTAAGTATAAGTTAGGAGACAAGCAGAAATATAATGAATGACCTTGGATTTAGAGAGTAGATTGAGGGCAGCCTTGTATGTAGCAAAGGAGAAGGTCATACAATCTTTTGTGTCTCTGTGGGTTATTTGAAAGAACTATTCAGTTCATCTCACCCTCCTGTTTTCCTCTCATTGTTGAGCATTTTTTTTCTTTTGCTGTATTTCTCCAATTTCTTTTAGAAAAGATATTGTAGATTCTGCAAGCTGTGTAAAGCCTCTGTATTCTTCCTGAAAACTGTTGCTTAAAAATGAATACTCCATCTGGAGTCTAACTGGAACTTTGTGGAATTTAACATACCTTTCTTGCCTTTGTTCTCTATGTCACAAATCACAAAGGCCTCCATTTATAAAGTTTGCTATTTATAAAACCAGGATTGTATGTTCAACTTATTATTCGCCTCCAAAGATTTGTATATGTGCACGCTCCAGATGTCCCTGACCCTAAACTGCCTTTAAAATTGTACTATTTAGTTTACATCACCTTTCCTGTTATTTTTATTGAAATAAGTCACTTCACATTTCTTCATGAGGAGAAATGCTTTGCATTTTTGGCATTAGTTTATTACTTCACCTGTCAGTCTGTGAATATAAAAAAAGATGAATATACGTGACTGTATATACATTTTGCCATGTGTCTGCTCTTTTCACCCATCTATCCATGTCCTCCTGGAATCTGTTGTTGCCCTCTTCACTGTTTACTACATTATTGCCACTTTCTTGATGCCTGAAAATTTTGAGGCTTCATCATCAGCTTCCTTTTATTCTCTGTTTCATTTTATTTTCTACATCATTCATCATATACATGCAGGGATGTCAAGTTTTAATTGTTCTTCCTAACCTCTTGAGGTGATATAAACCCAAGTCCCACCAATAACATATATCGATAAGAACTGTGATCACCTGTGTGGCATCATTGCACACTTCTTTCCAATTGAATTGAACAATACCATGATATTTTAAATCCCTCAGCTGTCCTGGAGCCAATCACTTCTAAGGAGGACTGGATAATTGTGGTGTGGTCTTTTTGATTTCCATTCTTCTTTTCCTTTGCAACTGGGACACATCCCATCCAGAATGGGTAACTGACCATGCCACCCTTGTAAGTAGCCCATTTCATCCTATCCAATTTCTACACTAATCTTCCCTTTACTGTAAATTATGACATCTTTTTCACTGAAGAAAGGTACAAAATGTGCAACTGTGAGCCTTCATAAGAACTCAGGTTGATGAACTTGCTCTCATCTTTTTGCAATACCTTTTTATATATTATATCTTCTGTTCTATTTTATTTGATTCAGTAATAATTTCCTGGGCACCTTATTTTCATTATTGGTTTTCCACACTTTTGACAGTCAGCCTGGGTCTCTTTTGAATTATGAATTACAGTTATCATGTTTCCTTTTTTCTTTATTCATTTTAGATGGTGAAGGGCAGAAACAACAAAAGGGCACATTGATGATTGGTTGGAGAGGCTTTAACTAAAATGTCATGGTGGTGCTAGGTGAGAGAGGATGGTAATAGATAGGGTTATAAGAGAGGTAAATAGGAGATGAATGAAGTATGAAATACCAGAAATGAAGAGAAAAATAAAACAAACAAATGATTAAAGATAAGATTTATTTATTAGTCACATGTACGTCGACACACACAGTGAAATGCATCTTCTGCGTAGACTGTACTGGGGGTCGCCATGCTTCTGGTGTCAACATAGCATGCCCACAAATTCCTAACCCGTATGTCTTTGGTATGTGGGAGGAAACCGGAGCACCCAGAGGAAACCCACGCAGACACAGGGAGAACGTACAGACTCCTTACAGACAGTGGCCGGAATTGAACCGGGGTTGCTGATGCTGTAATAACGTTACACTAACCGCTACACTACCATACCTGCCTCTGTGGAGTCCTTCCATGGAATCCTCCTCCTTTTGGTAATCTAATGAAAGTGGGGATTACTTACTCCTACTCTGGTTTTGTGGGCTTTGAAGTGTCTAATGAGGCCAATGTAACAACCACAGACTCTTCCACGTGAGGCAGAAGGTGTCTGAGGGGGCAGGGGAATGGGTAGATTGCAAGGTGTTTCACTCCTGCCACTTACACAGAACTTCTATGTGCGCCCAATGCATGGCCTTCTACGCAGGAGATGCATTTCACTGTGTGTGTCGACGTACATGTGACTAATAAATAAATCTTATCTTTAAATATGCAAGATAGTAACTTGAATGCTTCTTCTCCTCTCTGAGTGATCATGAGCCAGAGGTTCCCAGAGGACAATGGAAGTGTTGCATTTCTTCAAGGAGGTTTTGAGCATTTGCTTTCTTCCTCTGCAGCCTGATAATCTATTCTAATGACAAAGCTCATAAAAGAATGTCAGTTTCAGGAGTCTGGTTTCAGGCATGTGAAATGACTTGGCCTACCCAAAACTGGTGGTGGAGTGTAACCAGCACTTCATTGTCATCTTCAAAATTATTCCAGTGCTCAGGGTGCCATCTGTCCAACTTATGGAAGAGTCTGTGATTTCTATGTTGTCTCGTTAGCTACCTCAAAACCCACAAAACCAAAGCAGAAGCAAGTCATTCTGGATTCCAAGGAACTGACTAAGAATAACTCAGTTTGTTTATTTTTTCCCTTCTCTCTACTTCTGTATTTTGGATTACATTCATCTTCTGTTTATCTCTCCTCCAAAGTTTTTACCACCCTCTCTCACTTAACACTACCACGTAATGCTAAATAATTTCTCCAAAACTTTATCAATTTATCATAGGCTTGAGCTTGCTTTGAGCTTCACTTCAAAAGTGTAGGAATGTAAAGAGATGGAGGTCAGAAGCATTGAGATGGAGGATTAAAGTGACAGGCAATCAGAAGCTTTGGGTCATCCTTTTGGACTGAATATGTTCTGCAAATGGGTCAAGAATTTGCATTTGATTTCCCCAATTTAAAGGAGATCACATCTTAAGTACTAAATTAGAAGGTTTTTAAGTAAATAGTTGCTCCACTATTCTTAAGTAAATAGCTGACCCTATGTTCTGTATTATCTAAAAATCTGTATCACCTGGACTAGATTCTTTTTTTCCTTCACTGAAGGTAACCCTTTTCCAACTAAGTACATTTACCTTGTTCTTTTCTAAAATTAGGCTAAACTTAATTTTACTGTGATCCAGTTAAATGTGACACCATCATCATGTTGCTCTTGTCAGTGATGATCCCCATCCTGTGAAATGAATGTGGAAATATGCTTGTTTCAGGAAAGTTGGGCAGTAGTGAGGAGAGCCAACAGTTCTTTCTTGGTGAAAACCTGATGTTTGTAAGCCTATGTCAGGTGAATAATTTTAGAAGAGGCCAGAAATTGGAAGGGCCAGACAGCAAGCTACTATAAACAGCTTGCCCATTTCCTTTAAACTTCTCCCTCTCGCCTTCAATGCATGACCTCTAGTATTCTACCCTGGGAAAAAGATTCTGAGTGACTACTCTATCTATGCCTCTCATAATTTTATAAACTTCTCCCCTCAGTTTCCAATGCTCCAGAGAAAACAATCCAAGTTTGCGCAACTCTCCTTACAGCTCATACCCGCTAAGCCAGGCTTTGTAAACCTCTTCTGCACCCTTTCCAAAGTCTCGACATCCTTTTTGTAATGGGGTGACCAGAACAACTAGGAAAGGGTGACCTTGTATAGGACACTTCATAAGCATTGTTAATCAAAATTTGACAACACAAAAGGACCTTGGCCAAAGAGATTAAATTTTAATAAATATTTTGGAGATGGAGAAGCAGAAAGATTTTAAGGAACAAATTCGAGACCTTGGAGCCATAGATGGATGCCATTGTTTACAATTGGGGATGGATAAAATTTCATATTTCATAATAGTCTCTTAACAGATCTTTTTGAACTCATGTAACTTGAGATTGTAGTCTTAAAGGGACATAGCTGCATCATATAACAATAACTCGGCAGTATATCCTTGATTTTCATAACATTGTAGATCATCCATTTTATCTTGTGCAGCATCATGGGAGTGCAGAAAAAACATGTGGAATGTTGTCTCTGTATAAGCACTTAAACAGTTAGGATTGAAAAGAAGAAATTTGGTTAGGGTTGTTATACAGCATATGATGTTCACAAAGTTCATGCAATGTCACTGCAAGAAGAGCTCTTAAAGGATATTTATCTATGATTAACACCCTGTCTGACCTATACTGCTGTATGGGGATGATAAACTATTTCAGAAGAAGGAACTACATTCAAATGAAGGCCATGTGGAAGGTAAGCAATTTAACCTGATATGCTTTGCTGTTCTGAATCACAGCTGGGGCTGACAACTGACACTAATAGCAATTGTAGACCCTCATAAACTGTTCTCTCTGAGTAATATGTCTTGTTGACACTTGGCAGAATTTAACTTGTTTTTCAGCTTTCAGCTGTAACTGAATGATCTATATAATTGGAGTTCTTTAAAGTGGAAAGGTCTAAAGTTCATTGCTTGCTTTTGTTGAAATTGCATCATCATTCTCTGAAATGCTTTGGTGTACAGATTGTGTAACTTTATTTTATCATGGATGGAAAATGAGTTTTGCCCTTTATTTGTTTATTGTTTTTAGTTGCCAGAAGTTGTTTCTTTTCTAGCTGTCTTTTTTTTAAAAAAGAGAAAGACTAGCACTCATCTCAGAATCCTGGTTAATTTATACATTAGAGCATAAATTTGATGAATATTGACTAAAGTTTTTTTTATTTCCTTTTTTTTTGAAGTCGCAATTAGTATCAGAACTCCTGGAGTGGATGGGAGTGTGGGTGTGGGTGGGGATGGGGGAATGGAAGGAGTGTAATCTGGAGAGATTTCTGATATTGATTAGTTTGATATGGATGCCACAGTGCTGCGACCACATGGCTCCAGCGGCTCAGCTTCAATCCTGCCCTCAGGTGCTGTTTGTGTGTGATGTTTTACATGACCTTCCTGTGACTGCATGATGTGGTTTCCTCCCACATTCCAAAGACTTGACGGTAGGTTAATCAGTCACAGGAAAGTGTCCCCAGTGTCGGGGAGCGCTGGTTAGTTGATGGGCATGTGGTAGAATATGTTATTGGTAATCAGGTAGGGTAATGGAGTGCTGGTTTGTATTTCAAGTGAGTGTAAAGTAGGGAAGTTTTACTGTAGGTGTTAAAGGCACTAGTGGGATTACATCGAGACTAATGTGTATTTAAGATATTATCATTAGGGACATTTCAGCGAAGGTACACTGGGATGATCCTTAGTCTGGACTTATTGTCTTTAAAGGAAAGTTTTAACATGTTCGGTCTGCACTCACTAGAATTTAGAAAAATGAGAGACAATCTTACTAAAACATAGAAAATTCTGAGGAGCCTGGTTAAATGCTGGGAGGATGTTTCCCCTCAGAGTCCAGGACCAGAGGATATTGTCTTGGAATAAGGGCTTGCCCATTTTGGACTGACATGAGGAATAAATTCTTCTTCTCTCAAAGGGTTGTAGTTCTTTGGAATTCAGTAAGCTATAGAGGGTTGAATCCTTGAACATATTCAAAGCTGGGATGGATAGATTTTTAATCAGTAATAGAATTGAGACTTATGGGGAGGGGGTGGGAAAATGGGTGAGGAAAATTGGATCAGCCATGATCTTATTGAATGACAGCAGGCTCCAGTGGTTTACTCCTTTTCCTCTTTCTTATAGCCTTATGTGTCTATGTTTATTTATGTCAACAGGACGTGCTTTGTTGAGACTCACTGCAGGAAAGTTGGAACAAATGGGCATTGACAAGGAGAGCCAACGTCATTCGCTGCTTCAAGAAATACTGCGACTGCGTATTCAAAATGATGTAGAAAGTCTTACTCCCATCTTTGAAGGTATAAACAAATCTGGATTTTGAGCACATCTAACTCTTCTATATTTACCATTTAAAAAAAATCAAAACAGCAGCCAGTCCTGATGAAGGGTCTCGACCCAAAACATCGACTGTTCATTTCCCTCCATAGGTGTTGCCTGACTCGCCGAGTTCCTCCAGCTCCTTTGTGTGTTGGATCAAAAAACAACTGGTGGGTTTCAGAATGAAGTTGGACCTTTTTGATGTTATGTGAAAACCTCAAAGTGCCTTGTATCGAAGATTTTTGAGTGATGCACCTGATATTCCCTTAAAATAATTATTTAACATTTGAATTTATCTGATTGTAATAATTTTATATGCCATTGCTCAAATTAAGCTGCTTTTTAAGCAAACCTTTGAAACTTCTATTGCATATCAGGGTTCTGATTTGCAAGTTGTTCATTTTTATTTTAACCACTGCTTTGGAAGTTGAATTCTATGGCAATTCCATGACAATTTCTGTGAAAACAATAATTGTTTCTGGTACATATAAATGTGTACTGTTATTTATATAGTGTCTTTTAACATAGCAAAATGTCCCAAGTTGTTTCACAGGACTATTATCAAAGAGAAATTAATGCTGAATAACTTAAGATATATGCACAGGATTACAAATGCTTGATCATAGAGGTAGGTTTTAAAGAAAATCTGGAAGGAGAAAAGAGAAGAACAATTGTGTGATTCAGGAAGGAAATTCAAGCTTTTAAAGCTTTAGTAACTGAAGGTGTGAATCAATTAAAATTGAGGATGACAATGAAGCTAGATCTTAAGAGGTGCAGATATCTCAAAGTTATGCCATTGGAGGAGATTCCATGAATATACTGTCCTTCAGCTCACTACTTTGTTGTTGATCCATGTTGGGCAAGAGCATTCCTGAAAGTACTCAGGGAGGGAGTTTTCATTTCTCAATGATTGGCTTTGAGTTACACTGAAAAAAAATAATTTTCTTGAAATTGTTTCCTGTGAATGAGTTTCTCTGTTTCTATTTCCATTCCTGTCATTCCTGTCTTTGAAATTTTTGTGCAATAGGAGCATAACTTATAGGAGCATAGGGGTATTTTGAGTACACAATCTCACACATTTAATGCGGGTGCATATTCTTTCATCGTGTTTGAAGTTACTGCTATGACCTGCTTGCATTTCACCTGCAGGAGGAATGGAATGCTTATTTGTTTCTGGATTTGGACTGATTTACATTTGAAAACTTGGTATGGTGTTGCAGAGACAGGAAAACCCTGGGACATAAAGTTTATAAGAGCTAGTTTTAACTTCACTATGAATAGTGGTCACCCAGCAATCTACTAAAGAGTAACAAAAGTTAGACATGAACCACAGTTTTTCCAGCTATTCCTTTATAACAAGCATTAATATTGATAATTGTGATTGATGGCAATTAGCTATGACTTGTGTTGAGAGGCCAATCTTGTTTTTTGTTGTTATGTACTCACACAAAGGTTTTCTACTTCTGTGAGTATAACTAATTTCTGGAATTGTAGCACTTGTTTATCTGAAGGGGGTATTGTAACCTGATATTGAATTAAAAACTGTGATTAATAACTTGTTTCAGAAACACTTGGCACTTGATTTCCCATGATGGTGCAATGTGCATCAAGGAACTGCTGACTTGCAGCAAAGAGAAATACACCTCAGGGAGAGATATTTAATCAAAGCTGACAGAAAGAGGACTTGAAATGTGCTGCAGCTTCTGGTGCTTGCATTATACATATAAGAGTTAGTTGCATTATTATTGTAGGTAATAGTCATTATTGAAGAAAAAGAAAATATTTAATTTAGTGAATGTAAACCATAATCTGTCATGAGTACAGTAATCAACACCAATTATTTAAAAAAAAATTCTGAAATAATCTATTCATGCTTTTAATTTGATCTGGGTGTTGTTTAAAATCACAATGCTGATGTATACTGAAGAGTAACAGTTATCTGCTTTAAGGAATTAACATTAATTTCAGTCTTGAAACTACAATGGCATTGTCACTGGCTGATGCACTTAATCCAGAAATGTGATCTGTCTTAGTGAAACATAAAAACTGCTTATTCATGGTTATGTTTTTCATTGTTCCAAAAATAGAGAAAATCAAGATCTTGCGTTGTGTGAGTTGTCCAAATGTGAGATTTGAATTTCTATTGTTACACTCATCAAAAGCCTCCATCCCTTTAAAATTGATTTCTCGATTTCTTATTTTATTTTCTTACACTCAATTATATTTACTAAGTCTTCATTTTTGTAAGCCACAACATGCCCAAGAGTTTTCTCCTAGTCCACCTATCTTTGATTGCTTTCACCCCTCTCTTCACCACAGTAAACATCCTATATCTTGGCAAGGTCAAAGAAAATTACAATCAAGAAAGGTGTAACTAGTTTCAAATACTGAAGAAATTCATTTGCAAGTATTTCCTGAAGCATGTACTGTTGTTCATTTTGAATCTTATTTCTGGAATTGTTGCCTTGTAAATGAAAGTATACACATATTCTCTTGAATTTCTGACACCTTGTTTGGCCTAACATCCATATTGATATTAACATTTCCCTGCTGCCTTCTCTTGTGCTATCATGTCCTTAATGATCTTGCATCTGATACTTAAGTCTCAACACGAAAGAACAATTTGGAAACCAGTTGTCTGTGTATTCAAACTTGCCAGTATCACTGCTTCATTATCATGGCTATATTTTTTGTATTATTCCAGAGCATCATCTTGGATTTCCTTCTCTCTCACTCCCAGCAAGCATCATGTTCACAAGAAAAATTGAGAAGTTCCAGTTATTTCAATGTGGTTGACACCTTTTCATTAGAACAACATGTATATTGAGTTCACCACTTGACCTTGCTCAATGTACTTGTTCTTGAACCATGTGATGGTTCCTGAGCAAGTTGAGGTCAGATTAACTGCTTCAGTTACCTCCTTGAATGCTATCAAATGTAAGTCCTTGGAAGTCCTATTCTTGTTACCCTTCTACAATCCATAAAGGCATCAGACTCTTGTGTTGAGGCTTTATGGCAATTGCTACTTGAATCATTCTCCTACTTGAATCATTCTCCTACTTGAAGCTGCTGTTGTCTACCTTTTTGGATTCAGAACTGGCTTGCTCATAGAAGACAGAGAATAGGGTGGAAGGCTGTTATTCTGGTTGGAGGTTTGAGACCAGTGGTGTTCCACAAGGATCAGTGCTGAGACCTCTTGTTTGTGATATACTGTAGACCAATGATTTGGAAGAAAATCTAGATGGATGGATTAGCAAATTTGTGGATGACACCAAGGTTGGTTGAGTTGTGGACAGTGTAAAGGACTATCAAAGAATACAGCAGGATATAGATCTGTTACAGATATGGGCAGAGAAGTGGCAGATGGAATTTAATCCTGGCAAGTGTAGGGTGTTCCACTTTGGGAAGTAAAATGAAAGGAGAAAGTCTACAGTTAATGGTAGGCCTCTTAATAGCATTGAGATACAGAGGGATCTTGGGGTCCAGCTCCATAGTTTACTGAAAGTGGCTGCGCAAGTGGATAAGCTGCTAAAGAAGGTGTAAGGATTTCTTGCCTTCATTGGTAGGGGAGTTGAGTATAAGAGAAAAGAAGTCACGCTACAGTTATATAAAACTTTTGTCAGGCCACACTTGGAGTATTGTGTGCAGTTCTGGTCACTCCATTATAGGAAGGATGTGGAGACTGTGGAGAAGGTGCAGAAGAGGTTTACCAGGATGCTGCCTGAATTAGATGGTATGAGTTATAAGGACAGGTTGGACAAACTTGGGTTGTTCTTCCTGGAGTGTCGGAAGCTGAGGGAAGACCTGATAGAGGTTTTTAAAGTTATAAGAGGCACAGATAGGGTAGACAGTCAGAATCTGTTCCCCGGAGTAAAAATGTCAAACACCAGAGGATATGCTTTTAAGGTGGGGTGGGATTTTAAAGGTGACATGAGGGGCAAGGATTTTACTCAGCGAATGGTAGGTGCCTGCAATGGGTTACCAGAGGTAGTCATGGAATCGAGCTGTTTGGTGGAGTTTAAGAGGCTTTTAGATAGTCGCAAGAATATGAAGGACATGGATGATACACAGGAGGAGGACATTTAGTATAAATTGGCATCAAGGTCAACACAACATCGTGGGCTGAATAGCCTGTCTATTGCTGTGCTGCTGTCCATCCCTCACCTCCTCAGGCAGCACATTCCAGATATCAACCATTCCCTATGTCAAAAAACTTACTCCTCAAGTTTCCTTTAAAACGTCTTCCTCTCACCTTCAACCTATGTCCTTTTGTTTTTGATACTACTACCTCAGGGAAAAGATTCTGATGATCTGCCCTATCTATGCCTCTTATAATTTTATATCAGGTCACCCCTCAGTCTCCCTTGCTCCAGGGAAACAAACTCAGCCTATCCAATCTCTCCCCATAACTAAAGTCCTCCAATTCAGGCAAAATCCTGGTGTATCTTCTCTGAACTCTCTTCAGCGCAACTACATCCTTCCTATAGTGTGGTGACCAGAACTGCACATAACACTCCAAGTGCAGTCTAATCAGTGTTTTGTAATGTTGCAATAAAACATC
>JARFYF010000002.1:55988657-55999881 GCA_030265395.1 Rhina ancylostomus | reverse complement strand
ATTCCAGTCTTCTCGTTCAATGCATGACAACAAGATTAGTGTTTTCGTGCTGCACGAGTCGTGTTTGAGTTGGTCTTCGAGATATATTAAAGTAGTAAATGTTGCCATGAAAGGTAATACCATTTCATATTAAAACTATCAGCAAGCTCGATTCCATGTTATGAGAACCAATCCACATGGTTAGAGAAGGAGGCTACTATAATGTAAGTGTACGTCCTTATTTTAGTTCCATGCTCTCCCTTCCTAATCACCTCTACCTCTGCTCCTGCCAAGTTACTGCTTGATGTGCTTGATGGGGAGAGTGTGGTGAGTAAAATCAGTAAATGAAAATTAAAAAAAATCTGTAGATGTTGGAAATCTGAAATAAAAATGGAAAATGAAGGAAACATTCAACTGGTCAGGCTTTGCCTTATGAAGGATATTCCCCATTTACTATCCATCCCCTTTCCCACTCTGCAACTTAAAACTAATTGTTTTCTCTCTTTCCCAGTTCTGATGAAGGGTCTTTGATCTGAAATATTAACTTTTTTTCTCTTTCCTCAGATGCTTCTTGACCTGCTGAGTATTTTCAGCATTTTCTGCTTTTATTGGAGTTAAAATCAGTACTTGCTGGACTCAAATTCCTTGGGGTGTACTCTGCTTCTATAAGAGTAATAGAGTGTGATTTCCAGTTGCCAGTCTGCCCTGGATATGACCTCCTCTCAGAGCCAGGCCTCATTACAAAAAAAATTAATTTTGCAGGAAACAACTTCTTAACAGGAACCAACCAATCTGTTGTAACCTCTCCCAGTGAGAGGGAAAGAAGCAGACAGTCACTGGAGCCAGATTGTACCCCAAATCCCCTCTTTCCCCAACACTAACTTGTTCTTTAGAAATACTCTCTGAGGGCCTATGTTTTAGGTACATGTGCCAGCACACTTGTGCTCTGAACTGAACTATGTTGAACCTAAAGGGCCACTGTTAATGGACCTTAAAAAAAACATTACAAAAGTGTCCATCAGGACTAATTTGTGACTGTCATTAACCGAAGGTATTTCCTTCCTGCGTCTAAAAATTATAGAGTGAAGCTGGAGACGAATGTATACTGGAATCAAACAGCAGCTACCAAAATCGCCTTATTGCAGCACTGTTCCAGATGTGGTCATCATCTGCCAACCATAATCTTTCTCAGTAGGCTATTTCAAGGAAATTAAACACTTAAAACCCAGTGGGGAATCTCATTAGCTCATTGCTAAAACTGGAAAGAAAACGATGTTAATAGTTTGAGTGCAGTGTCAGACTGCTTTCAATTCCAAGATAAGGAAATGGATATTTGCAACCTTATTAAATAGCCCATGCCACGAAAGGTAATTACTTGGAATAGATCCCCAAGGAATCTGTTGCACTGCTCCTGTGTGATAATTTGTACTGTGAATTGTGTAAGGTCTGCTTTAAATTTCTTTCCAAAATCATTTATTGTAGACTATGCTTATGTGCATTTCATGGTACTGCTGTAAAAAGTATCATTTTAATAAACTTATGAATTTCAATAAAAATATGGGGGTCAAATGATCAGAATCTAGTGAGATGTTGATTGAGTTCTGTTATCTCATGCAATTAGCATCTCTGGTATACAAAATCCACAATCACCACAGAGTAAAAGTGATTAGAGTACTCAGTTTGAACTCTATTTTGATGGTGATTAAAAGTACATTAATTGCAAACCAATGCCTTTCATTTGATACAAAGTAAAACAGCACAGATCATATTGGTCTATCTTACAAGAGTCGTTATTTTTGCAAGGTGACTAATGCTGTGGTAGGTGGCAGTTCAGGCAGAAGTGGGAGCAGAAGGAATGTTTGAAATGTGTACATAGAACTGTTAAGATGACAGTCCCAATGAAGCAGGAAATGGTGCTGGATCTGGTCCTGGGCAATGAAATGAAGTAAGGGGAGTATGGTTAAACAGGAGTATTTGGAAGATTGTGATTTTAAAGGGCTGGGTTGTACTTTTGGTTAATCAATGGTTCTTTAGAGAAGTGCCAGTCTGTTGCAGTGCAGGTGTCAATGCTTCCCAGACTTCTGTGCCCGTACAATGCAGCATGGAATTTTGGAATGTGCTGGAGAATCGATATCAGTCTGTCAAACCACCTGTTGTGCCTCACTACTTACCACTGAGTCCAGGGACCCTCTGTCGATAATGACCTGAGAGGTCAGATACATCTTTTATCCAGTCCCTTAACATTCCCAAGATCTCAAGAAATTGCAGAGAGTTGTGATCATAGCCCAGTCCATTATACAAACCAACCTATCCTCCATTGCCTCCGTCTACACTTCCTGCTGCCTCAGGAAAGCAGCCAACATAATCAAGGAGTCCTCCCACCCCAGTCATTCTCTCCTCTCCCCTCTCCTGTCAGGCAGAAGATACAAAAGTCTGAGAACATGAACCAGCCAGACTCCAGGACACCTTCTGTCCCACTATTGTCAGACTCTTGAATGAACCTCTTGTACACTAAAGGATAAACTCTTGATCTCCCAACCTACATTGTTGTGGCCCTTGCATTTTATCTGGCTACCTGCACTGGATTTTTTCAAACTGTAACAGTATATTCTGCATCCTGTTTTCTTTTTACTACCTTGATGTAATTATGTATGGTATATCCTGTCTGGATGGCATGTAAAATAAAAGCTTTTCACTGTATCTCAGTACATGTGACAATAACAAACCAATACTATGGTCAGCCTTAGCCATCAGATCCAGCAAGGCACTATCATTGGAATGGAGTCAGTAACTTTCATTAAATGGGTGTGGAGGTTATGTTATCTTCTACTTCTTTAAAAAAGTAATATTAATGGTTTAATTAATTTGCTTGTTCAATGTTTTAAATGTAATAATTTTTTATCTTATGGAAAGTATCTTTATAAATATTTACAGAACTTGTATCCTTCTTTCAGTAATATTCCTGTGGCAGAAGACCAACAGGGTGGTTTGTGCACAGAGCCTAAGTTTTGGCCGCCTATGGCCCAGTTGCCCCTTGTGGACCCCACAACCTTGCAAAATGGTCATTGCAGTGAGGCTGGGGGGACAGTGGGAGTCACATGGCGATAAGAGGTTGGTATGGCTGTGGACATCTCATGAGAGGTGGACAGAAGATGCCGGCTAGGGTTGAATATGAACTGGCCTATTATTAGTAGTGTAGTGATGGAAAAGAGCAAGGGAACATTAGATCTGAAAATATCCCACTATACTATGTTTAACATCAGTGTATAACTACTTAGAACCTCAGCTTTGGTAGATTGGACAGTGATACATAATGGCAGTTTTGCTTCCTCCTCTACTTCCAAAACTTAGTTTTATTGAAGTCAGTGAAACTAAATTTCAAAAGCAGAGTAGGACATTTAATGCTATGGATTGGGGATTTATTTCTGGGCTGGAGAGATTAAAATAAAACAGAGAAAATGGGCTTATGATCCATAATTCAGTAGCAAATCAACCTGAGTAGATAAAGCACGGAGGTGAAGATCGGATATAAGAATAGATTAGTGGTCAACATAAAAGAAAAGCCAGCTTTTCATAGATATACAAATATTAAAAGGTTAGTCGAAGGAAATGTGAGCTATGTTGGGAACAAAATGGTGAACTTCTAGTAATGGCAAATGGTATGATCAAGATATTACAGTAGATGAGTATTTTGCATTTATATTGAATGCAATGCCATGGTAAAGAAGGATGCAGTCGAGAAATTAGATAGGATAAAATGTAATAAAGAAAAAGAGACAATTAAGTTATTGCCAGAGCTCAAGGTAGAAGAGTCACCTGATTTGATGTATCCTTGGTGCCTAAGGGAAGAAAGACTGCAAACTGTTGTGCCTCCCATTCTTCCATTCCTCCTTAGAGGACTGATATATTTAAAGATAGGAGGGGTAAACTTGCAAACTACAAACTAATAAATTAAGAGTCAGGTGTGTGAAAACTTCTGGTGACAATAAATTAGGGCATAATTAAACGAGTGGTTAATAAATGAAAGTCAGCATGGATTTGTTGTAGGCAAATCATGTTTTCTCAATCAATTGTGTTTTTTGATGAATTGATGGCGAAATTTGATTAGGGTGTTCTGGTCTTTTTTTTCAGAAGTTATTTTATAAAGTGCCACATTTGGCTCTTCTGAAAAATTGAAGCTCACTGGAGTTTACGGGGGCAGTGGTTATGTGGATATGAAATTAGCTAAGGGGCAAAAAAGGGTAAATAGCTATTTTTCAGAGTGGAGGAAAATGACCAGTGGTACACCCAAGTGTCAGTGTTGGTCCTTTGGTCTATATAATAACAATCTGGATGTGAGCATAATTTCTAAGTGCATATTATGTGAAACTTTGAAGTAGATTAATAACAGATTTTAGAAGATTAATATGAGAACGTAACATAAAATGTAAGAAATAGGAGCAGGAGAGGCTCTCTGGCCCTTTGAACCTGCTCCAATATTCATCAATATTATGCCAGGTCTTCTATCTTTTCTATCCCCATGTCCCTTGACTTCCCTACTGACCAGAAATATATGAAACTGTGTTTTGAATTCTAATTCAGCATTCCTGTGTGAAGGGATTTCTCCTCAGCTCAGTCCATAACAGCCTAACCCTTATACTGGACTGACACCCCTAGTCTTAGACTTCTTGACTAGGGGAAACATCTTACTTGTGCTTAGCCTTATAAGCCTTTTAAGAATTTTAAGAAATTTAATATAAGTCAACTGACGACCTAAACATACAGATTAAATTTAACAGAGAAAGTTGTGGCATGATTAATTGGATAAGAGAGATGAAAGGCAATGCAAAGTAAGTGGTGGAATTTTAAAGGCACTGAAGGCAAGAGAGACCTGGGGGTATATATGCACAGATACTTGTAAGCAACAGGACAAGTTGAGGCAGCTGTTTAAAAAAAGGCAAATGTGATGCTTGGCTTCATAAATAAAGGGATGTCATACAAAAGCAAGCAAGTAATACCATAAAACACTGACCATTTCTGGGCACCACACCTTCAGAAGGATGTCAAAACCTTGGAAAGACTGCATGGGAGATTTACCAAATTAGTTCCAGGAATGAAAGACTTCAGATCTGCATAAATACCTCTGGAATGTGGATGCCTTCTTTTGTAAGCAAAGAAGGTTCAGAGAAATTAGATGGAGACATTCAAAATCATGAAAGGTTTTGTTAGTGTATGTAAGAGGTAGCTATTTCTACTGGCAGGTGAGCAGGTTAAAAAAGGAGATGCAAGAGGCTGCAGATGCTGGAATATGGAGCAACAAACAATCTGCTTGAGGGACAGTGGGTTGAGCAGCATCTGTGGGAGGAAAGGAATTGTCGACGTTTCAACAAACCCTGCATCAGTCCTCCCACAAATGTTGCTCAACCCACTGAGTTCCTTCAGCAGGTTGTTGTGTACAAAAATGATTGGACTTATTCTGCTGGATGTCTGTATTGGGACCTCTGCTGTTTGTGATATATGTAAATAACTTGGATGAAAATGTGGATGGGTGGGTTAGTGAGTTTGAAGACAATACAGATTGGTGGCATTGTGGATAGTGTAGAAGATTTCCAAAGTGGGATATAGATCAGTTGCAGATATGGGCAGAGAAATGGCAGATGGAGTTTAATCCGGCCAAGTGTGAGGTGTTGCACTTTGGGAGATCAAAAGTAAAGGGACAGTACACTGTTAATGGCAAGACCCATAAACCTTTCTCTGAAGTGGCAGAGGCTGAGGGGAGACTTGTTTGAAGTTTATAAGATTATGAGAGGCATAAATAGAGTAGACAGCTGGTATCTTTTTCCCAGGGTCGAAATGTCTAATACTAGAGGGCATGCATTTAAGGTGAGAATGCACTGCCAGGGGTGGTAGTGGAGGCAAATACGATAGAGGCATTTAAAAGGCTCTTAGATAGGCACAAGAATGTGCAGAGAATGGAGGGATGTGGATATTGTGGAGAAGGGATTAGTTTAGTTAGGCATTACTAGTTTAATTAGTTCTGCACCACATCATGGGCTGAAGGGGCCTGTTCCTGTTATGCACTGTTCTATGTTCTGTTCATATTGGATATCCTGAAGAAACCATAATAAATCAGCAACAATCACCAAAGTTCAAGGAAGCATTGAAACCATTGCCATTTAATCCCTCCCGTCTGTTACTGCTCCAAGTAGAATAAATCTGTCAGTCCTATTGTCTTTATAAATCTGTCTTTCCCCAATAGCCCTTCAAATTATTCAACCTTTTGTTCTTTACATCTTTCACATTTCTATCCTATTTTTCCCCTCTTTAACTTTCTTGCTCTATGGAAAACAATCCCTGTTCTCTAATCCAGTCACATACGTCTTTACCCTTCAAGCAGATCTCTCGTCCCTTCAACAAAGCCAATTTACCTTCCTAATGTTGGGCAGAATACACCTGCAAAGATTTAGCACTTCTTTTTATAAGAGCTTGTATAATTTCCTTGCTTTTCTTGCTCTCCCACATCCAAAAGCACAAATGCAACCAATTCACAGGTCAAACTGTGGAACTCACCAGCTGTGGAAATATGTTTTGTGGCTCTATAAATTCTGTCACAAATCCAGTAATTCTACAGAATTGGAAAGATACAAACATTTAAAATTTGGGTAAGTTCTGTGAGTAAATGCTCAGATTGGATAGAAGGTCCTAACTCAAGTTTCACATTTGAAAGTTGCATGGTGAGATACCATGCTTTCCTGGAAATTTTGCCAGTTCCTCCCAGATTTCAGAAAACTGTTGGCATTCCTATGTGAACTCAGCGAAGAATATGGATAAGTGTAGCCCTGTTTGAAGTGTCAAAAAGAATCTCAGAGGTAGATCCTCTAGATTTATAATGTTCTGTAGGGAAGCTTCCTAGTAGTAAGATGGGAATGGGCGTCTCCTATATGTAAGTGACTCTGTGATTGGGATTTGTGGTGCAGTTATGCTGGGACTTTTGACTTCTGATTTAAGACATTTTTTACATATTGGAGCCATGGAAAATCTAAGAAATGATTGTCCTCTTAATTTTAAATTTTACTTTCAGTTCCAATTGTTAATGTTCTTCCCACTGGTGTCCAAGTCTGTGTTAATAAACTAAGCTGGAAAAGTTCCGTGAAAATATCAAATTACCATTTCAATATATCTGAAACCTGCAACAATCACAACAGTTTAAACTTGCCAACATTTGGAAGTTGATACTTTGGACTTTTCAATCTCGATGATGTTTTAGAAGCAAGACAGAGAGCAAACAATATGAAAATAAAGATCTGGAACAGGACTGCAAATTAACTCAGAAGTGTAACACAAGGAACACAGTAGCAAGGCAAATTTAGGGTACATGTCACGAAATTCCTGTGCAACAGAAAATTATCAATATTTAGAATAGATTATTGATTAGGATAATGGGGAAAGTAAAACTTGGAATGATTTAAGAATCAGTTGGATGTCATGCTACAGAAGATTTCTAATCTTAGCCCAGCTGAATGGTCATGCTCAATTGTGGTGTTGTTAAGAAATGAAAAATTAAATTTTAAGAAAATTTCTTTCTGATTGATCGACATCTCCTATGTAAAAATGAGGTGTCATTTTTCTGATGCAGAGGCCCTACGTATCTCATACTGCTGAGTATCATGTAATGTCTCCAGTGATTTGGCATTTTAATTACCTGGTTTCTGCTGCCCATCAGCGTCCGAGGAACATGAAAAAATCTCAGCTTCCAGGTGATCAAGTGGCTCCTGCAACTTAAATGGAATTTCAAATTCCCTTTAGCTGGAATTTGCAATTAATATTTTTCCAGATTCAGCCAGATGATTAGAGATAATGAAGCATGATGTCAAGTTGTAAGGGGAGCACAGCAATGTTCAAGTGTCCCATCTGGAACCTTTCAACTGATACCAAGCGTAACCATCGAGAAAAGAAAGTTCTTGATGATATTGTCTAATATGGTAATGAAATGTAGGTATCTCTGCGAGGGAAGAGACAATATTGTCCTTCTCCAACATTTCTACCAAAATGAACCAGGTTCTATTAGAGTTAAGTTTAGAGTTGAGAGTTGTGCCTTTGGCTCATTGAAGCCCCCCTTACATACCCTTGCACTTGTATCAGACTATCTAGTGCATCGTATAATCACTTTCATAGGACATAGTCAAGTTACCATACATTTATTCTCCCATCACAGTATCTAACTATATTAACTGGGAACCACAAAGGGTTTCCCATGCTCCCAAATGGGAAGAGTCAACGATGTTTCTATTCATCCAGTTAAGGAAAGGCAGAAGAATTCCAATTCATCTAGTTCTAAACTCTGATTTTTTTTTCATTTTCCCACACAGGAGTAGCTAAGAAAAGATTTCCTTCCTACTAATTAGCAAAGGTTCTCATGTTCTTACAGTAGAACAGATAAAGGAATAGGCTCTATATTCCATGTTTGTCAATAAACAATGAACTATTAGCAGCATCTTGTTAATTAGGTCATCCAAGTAATGACTAATAGGTCCAATTTTGGATGATTATTTTTAAAATATCTTTGGCAATTAGGATTTTCAACGGAGGTTGGAGAGATACAAATGAATGACATCATCCAATGCAATGCTGTCAGGGAAAACTCATTAGCTTTACAAGGTTGATTCAAAACAAAAAAATACTGTGTTGAATTTTCTGATTGATGTGATTTCACCCTGAAATTATTGCAAATGTGATTTACTTAAGTATCAATTGATCATCAATCATAGGTGTTGAAAAAAAATTTTCAGCTTCAAGATTCTAGACTGATGGCCTTTCGTCAGAACTGGAAAAAGTAATGTGTTACTCAGATCACCTAGTTCCTTAACAGGTTTTATTAGTAAATATTGGAACATAGATTATGAAATCCACTGCTTAGCCTTGTTTCCTGCCTTGGTCCGGTTTGATCTCCAGTCTCTTGGGGAACACTAAGCAATATCACTGTATCACTGAGCCAGTTAGGCAAGTGAAAACTTTGCATACTTCATGGAGGGAATCACAAATATACTTTAAGATACTGTAGGTAAAAACTGTGGAACAACTGAATTGTACAATACTGAGAGAAATACATTATATGTGCCAGCTCTTTAATAGAACTAATTATCTAATTTGTCCCACTTCCCTACTTTTTACCTATTTTTTTCTCTTCCAGTATTTATCCAATCCCCTTTTGGAACTTATTATGGAATGTGCTTCCTCCAACCCTGTATGATCGGTTTGTAAGACAAGCTTTTCACTGTACCTCGGTACAAGTGACAATAATAAACCAACACCAATAGTACAGTCCAGATCAGAGCAATTCACTGATTTTTAAAAATCCTCATTTTTTTTAACCAATTCTTTTAAATATATGTCCTTTGGTTTCTAGCCCTGCTGCCACTCAAAATAGTTTCCTCTATTTACTTCATCAGAACCACTCATAATTTTGAAACCTCCTTTGAATTTCCACATAACCAAAGTCCTGCATCCCTGGCAATGTTCTACTTATTCAATTCTCCACTCCTTTTATAGCTTTGATATTCTTCCTAAAGCATGGTGCACAGGCTCAGAAAAAATTCATCATCCAGAAGATAACCAAACATAAATACATTGAACTTAAAAAAAGTTTACTTATATTCTTATGTATGAACCAATAAAATTATAGTAAATATTTACAAATAATTATTCTTATATTAAGATTACATACATTGACAGGTCACAAACAATCGTCCTTGTGAACACACATACATTGAATCTACACCCATCTTATTGCGTGGTACTTTTAGCTAAATCTAATATCAGAAAACTCAGGTTGCATTCGACAGTTTACTTGGAACAGAAAGCACAAATCCCAGTATTGCAATAATGATAAAGAAAAATATCAGATATCTTTGGCAAATTGGCACTGCAGTCATTACATTCAAATGTTATTACACAAGAAAGCAACACACACAGCACAAAATAAAAACACCAAGAGTTCATTTCAGTCTGTAAATTACATCCTACAAAAACAGATAGAAAAAACAGAGTTTAAAGAAGCATTTCCTGCTGGAAGCAACTTTCTCTTTTGTCTCCACCCTTTAAAGGCAGTCATTTTCACAAGAATTTCTTAATATTTCTATATTTACTGTACAGGGTTTCTATAGGACAGGCCAAGTGACCTTTGGTGAATGCATTAGGCATACATTACACAAAAGAAGTGTTACTTTATAAGTTTGCAAGCTGGTTTTACTGCCTTTTCTTGTTCTTTAAAAATCTATTTGTTATTGTGTTGGGAACACTCATGCCCATCCTGGTGTGGCTACCCCAGTTCAGGAGGGTGTTCTGAAGCTGATGAAGGGAGAACTAAATTTGGAACTTGGGTAAAAGGACATCAAGAGCGAAAGATCAGGCACCCTAGTGTAATTGAGCCATATGACTCAAAGAAAGGACAAGGTCTCACACTCTTGGTTATCAAGTTCCTGATCTCAGGCAGGTCATTGAGAGAAACCACCTGACGGGCTGAGGGACGGCCACAGAGGACAAGAGGAAAGGAGAATGGTAGGAGAGAAATTCAACCTGTGATACTGTCCTGTAGCTCCAAGCAGCCAGTCACAGAGTGGTAAATCTAAATGCCTGTCACCCTGGTCTGAAGCAACTCATTGGAATTAATCTGCATGAACTGAGTGAGGAAAAATACTAAGTGACAGCATTAGTTGGATTTTATTAATTTACTCTTAATGGATAATTATTGAAATAATTTCAAAATGATAGTGATGAATAAAATTAATGGATTACCCAGGAGTGGGTGAGAGAGAAGAAAAGTTAATGAACCTTCTCTACCTGGTGTCCTGAGCGAAGAGGGGACTAAATTTATGGCTCATCACTAAAGCTAGGCTGCTTTAGAGGGCATTAGGAGCCAACCACAAAGGACTGAAATCACATGTAAGTAAGATTAGGCTGAGCTGGTAGATTCCCTTCCCTGAAAGAGATTATGGAACCAGTTATGGTTTTAAAACGATCCCATGGCCATTTTGTTTTCCTGCTGTCAAATCCACATTTTTCAAAATCAATTTCTGATCCTGGTCTGGTGGGATTTGCAGACAAAGTGTGAATTGCTAAACCAGTGCAAGAGGCACTACATCATCATCCCCTTTCTTACCAGGCCATGCAAGGAATGCCAAGAGTAGTCGAAGGTGTAGTCAACAAAATGAGTAGGAGAAGGTGTTCCCTGTTTTCCTCTGTTTGCATAATGACAGACAAATAGTAA
>JARFYF010000002.1:55969566-55980096 GCA_030265395.1 Rhina ancylostomus | reverse complement strand
ATGGAATCCATGTGCTGGACAACAAGGCATTAATGGAGCCAAATTGAGGACCAGAACTCAGAACCATGACAATATCTCAGAAAAAACTTTTGATATCCTCTTATATGATATTGGCTGGCTTACCTTCATATTTCATCTTTTCTCCCCTTATTGCTTTTTTAGTTGCCTTCTGTTGGTTTTTAAAAGATTCTCAATCCTCTAGTTTCCTGCTAATTTTTGCAGGATTGTATGCCCTCTTTTTTGCTTTTATTTGACTTCCCTCGTCAGCCACGGTTGCCTCATCCTCCCTTTAGAATGCTGCTGCTTCTTTGGGATGAACCGATCCTGCGTCTTCTGAATTACTCCCAGAAACTCCTGCCATTGCTGCTCTACCGTCATCCCTGCTAGGGTCCCCTTCCAATCCACTTTGGCCAGCTCCTCTCTCATGCCCCTGCAGTTACCTTTACTCAACTGTAATACCGATACATCCAATTTTATCTTCTCCCTCTCAAACTGCAGGGTGAATTCTATCATTTTGTGATCACTGCCTCCTCAGGGTTCCTTTACTTTAAGCTCCCTAATCAAATCTGGTTCATTGCACAACACCAAATCCAGAATTGCCTTTTCCCTCGTGGGCTTGACCACAAGCTGCTCTAAAAGGCCACCTCATAGGCATTTTACAAATTCCTTCTCTTGGGATCAAGTACCAACATGACTTTGATACTTGATGCTGCAGAGAATTGTTACATTGTACATTTCTACATCAGAACATCACAGCTGGATGGGCAATAAATTAAACCAGAGGTTGTGAGTTTGAGATAAACCAGGTACACAAATAATAATTGTTTCACCTTTCCAGATTTCTTCGAAAGAAGTCAGTCTTTCGGGTGGATTGTAATCCCTGTAGCCAATTGGGTCATGGATTTAGATTATACTTAGCAATAAATTATTGCTTCATTTCATCTGTTGGTTTTTACACATTATGCAGAACTAGTAATTTACTGTCCCTAATATTTTTGCAATTTGATGATGGGTTACATATGTTATCCAGATAACAAGCAATCTGCTGGAGGAACTCAGTGGGCTGAGCAGCATTTATGAGTGGGGGGAAAGAATTGTCGACATTTTGGGTTGAAACGCTGCATCACCTTCTTCAGAGTTCTCAAAGGAAGAGCAGTTCGAAGAAAATCTATGTTTATCTTCATGTTGAACTTTAGCAAGTCTGACCTGTTTAGATTAGGAAAGAGACTGCTGCTTCAGCTTTCAACCAAATTCAAAGTTCCAGAACCTGAACTGACAACTGGCCAAATACACACATCATCTGTCTTGCAGTCAAAACTGAACTACTTCAACTTTTGCTGTTGATTGACAGTAGCCATGCTTAAACACTTGTAGTAGTACTTTGGAAAATAAATTACTGTCCCAAGTCTGTATTCAAAAATCAAAGTATTTGGATCTTGTTTTATTCTGCCTTCTGTTGAGTTTATGAAGGGGTACTGTCAGCTGAACATGTTCAATCTTGTAACATTCCAAACTGGTCTGGGTTATCAAACAGAATTTCAATATAAATGCATGTTTACATGTAGTAGGTGTTGATCAAACATAAACAGATACATTTTTCCAATGAGAATATTTTTCTCAACAATTACTTTTCTCAGTAGGTGATTTGAAATACGAACTGTGTTTTAGTGTTTAGAAGTTGAGATAATAACAAAAACAGAAATGCTGGATGAGCTCAGCTAGTCAATCAGCATCTGTGGAAAGAGAAAAGAGTTTACGTTCATTATTGTGGAATTTATTGACCCAACTGTCCCTGACCTGAAACATTAACAGATTTCTTTTTCCACAATGCTGCTTGACAGGCTGAGGTCTTCCAGCATTTCTATCCTTGTTTCAGATTCCAGCATCTGCAGTTTTATTTTTCAAAATTGTGATGATATTTGATGGCTGTTTCCAGCCGCAAAATGGTAAATGTGTCTGCAATGATTTACCCTGTAATATGCCTTTTTTTCAGGATAATGTTGTAATGCTACTTATCTCACAGTGAACCATGTTTTCTCTGGGTGATTGTTGCATGCTCTTTAGCAAAGACTTTAGAAAATAACTTGGTTAAGGTGTTATAACCAGCTTTTCAAACTGTACTGTTGGAATTCCTAGGTATTTTGTTAATTGAAGCACCATTGTGTCTGTTTGAGAAAGTAGTACTTAGTGAACAAAGCACATATGGATGTTTAAACATGTGTCACTAATTGTCGATTGGTCTGATTAATGTCACTTTGCACTAAATTTGAAAAATTGCACCTTTCAAACGAGATGCAAGTGATTGGCTGAAGAATTTTAGTTTAGCAAAGTGATTCATTTTCTACCAATGAGCTAATGTAAATAATGTCAACAACCTTTAGGAAGCAAGCAATTACTCAAAATAAAATGTGTCATTTTTGAAGCATTCAGCTTAAACAAATATGACTGCAGGGCTGACATTGGCAAGCTTATACCCTGCTGGTTGCTGAAGTAATTAGAAGTCTGTCATGATTCTCTCAGATAACCTTTAATCGCTTTTACAGTCCCTGTACTTAGTGTGAGGGAATTGGGGATGGGGATGGAGGTTTGAACGGGCATAGGGGTGCATGGGGTATATGGCAGGGAGTTTAGGAAAAATCTGCCAAGTCATAAATGTCAAGGTCCTGTCAAACTTAATTAACAGGACTGCACTATATATTTTCCTTCCACTTCCAATCCAGTGGCTGCCAGGGTTAGGGTGGAATGGGCAGGGCAGGGCAAGGAAAGAGGCAAAGTGAGGTGAGGTGAGGAGCAACAGGAAGGGAGGTGAGGTGCAAGGCAAGGGGAAATAGAAGACTTGGTACAAGGGGCAAGGCAGGGCAAGAGGTAAGGCAAAGGGAGGCAAGGCAAGGGCAAAGGAAGGCAAAGGGCAAGGGGAGGCAAGACAATATCAAAGCCTGTATTAGTATAAAATGCAGACTGACATGAAGGCTCATGAATTAGCATTTTGCATTGTTAAATAGTTTCTAAAAATATTTTTAAAAAGATGTTTTAAATGATTTAAAACCACTTAAAACACTTTTAAGTAAAATAGTCATTCCATATATAAGGTAAACTATGTTCTTCATTTTAAGTTGATATTTATATGTCTATTGTAACTTGAGACTACAGTAGATGAATGAGGAAATTTTTACTGAAGCATGTAATACTTACTTCATGTGTTATTTTTCAAAATGTCTTTTAACATATTGAATAGGATATATCACAGTGGCCTGGTTATGTTTATAATAATGAAACTAGGCTGGTGAATCAGAGGTTCTGAGTTCAGGATAAACCAGGTGCACAAGTCATTAATGTTTCACCTTTCCAGGTTTCTTCTCAGCAGGAAGTCAGTCTTCTGGACAGCTTTTGATTCCTGTGGCTCATTGGCTAATAGGTTTAGATTATACTTAGCAAATAAACTGTCACTCTGCATTATCTGTTGGTTTATATATAATATTGTGCAAAACTAGTAATTTGGGGCCCTTAATATTTCTGTAATTTGATGATGGGTTGCAGATGTAATCTTGCTAGCATTTTTAAGTGCTGCTTTCTGTGACATTTTCAAATGTTGTTGAACATTTTTAGTTTGGTCTCATCAATCTGCTTGCTGTACAATTCAAGGCAGCAGAAGGTTAAGCTGAATCCTGATGAATGACTAACTAAATTGTTATGCTTGTGTAATAGTTCTCCATCATAAAACAATGTAGAATATGCATTTGAAATATTACACTTAAATCAAGCACTAGAAAACCCAGACTCTCACATACTGAAATCTGGTTGGTACAGTAATTTATTTTCTTGTCTTTAGTGGGGGTGGGAGGAGGAGGAAGAGGTCGAGGTTGGTGTGCAGCTTTTCTGTTTATGAGGATAAGACACAATGCTACTGGTGAGTTAAATATTTTTCAATTTTTTTTCCTGTCAGCATAAAGCATTCCCAGGATAATTATAATGTGATCTAGACACAGCATGATGATTTGTCAGCATGCTTTGGATTACATCTCTGAGAAGCATTCTCTTCTGTACCAAAGCACCATTTCTAGGTCCCATGACAGTTATCTTTCTGAGATTGATAACTTGCAGCTAATTGTGGAGAATTTTATGCTGGTGAATTCTATCAAGTAACTGAACTAAGTCTTCCCAAATTAGCGCCTGTCACTCCATGGGTTTTGTTTTGTTTTTGATCTAGGCTGGGAACAGACATGTAATGTATTCAACCCTGGTGTGATATCATAATTGGAAGTTGAATTAAGATTATAAATGAATGTGACATGCAAAGGCCTGATTTTTTTTAAAAAATTGTAATGACACTGGAACAGATGTTGAAAGTTGAATCTGTTTGTTGTTTTTAGAAGCTTTAAAATTTTAAAAAATAGCATATAAATCAGAAAATAAGTAATAAAAAGAATCATTATTAGAACAACCATTTGAATAACGTAATTCACAATTGCAAAATAGAACTAAATTAATTCTCTAAGAATGTGATCCACATCAAGGAATTTTTTTTGATGTCTTGAAAAGAATTAATGATTAACCAATTCCAGTGAAGCAGAATATGTGGTTATTTGTGCCATTAATGTAGCATCCTGTTGTGTGCAAATTGAATGTCACAGTTCCCTTCACTTTAAAAGTACTTTACTGCCATCTTGGCCTTTCCAAATATGGTGAAGGATGTTTACAGCATATAAATGCAAATCTTTCTTTTCTTCACTTTTAATGTGACCAACTGCATTATTTTCCACCTCCTTTATCAAGCTCTGTGGAACTGCTCTCACCTGGAGCTTTGCTGCTACTGACATGTCTTTCCATCCATGTCAGCATCTCTGGAGTGCCCAAGGATCTGTTGTTGACCACCTCCTCCACCTCATCCAAATGCTACCCTGGACAATTAATCAGTCTTCATGTAGATGATGCTGGCACTGAGTTCCACCTCTCTGACATCCCACTCAGCCCCTCCACTGGTTCTATGCTGCTGGACTGATTTTTAAAATGCTTTCTGATATAGTCCTTCCACCTAGACATTAAGTCATAGGGTCCGAGAGTAATACAGCATGGAAACAGACCATTCAGCCCAACTCGTCAGTGCCAACCAAGATGCCCATCTAAGCTAGTCCCATTTGCCTGCATTTAACCCATACCCTTTTAAATCTTTCCTATACTTGTCCAACTGCCCTTTAAATGTTGTTATCTTACCCACCTCAACCACTTCATCTGGCAGTTCGTTCCGTATAAGTACCACCCTCTGGGTGAAAATGTTGCCCTTCAGGTGCCCATTAAATCTTTCCCATCTCACCGTAAACCTATGGTCTCTAGTTAGAACGTAGAACATAGAACATTACAGTACAGGCCCTTCGGCCCACTCGTGTTGTGTCGGCATTTTATCCTGCTCTAATATCTATCAAACCCTTCCCTCCCACATAACCCTCCAATTCTCTATCCTCCAATGTGCCTATGTAAGAGTCTCTTAAATGTCCCTAATGTACCTGCCTCTACCGCCTCTGCTGGCAGTGCCTACCTCTGACATCCCCCTTATACCTTCCTCCAATCACTTTAAAGTTATGCCCCCTTGTGTTAGCCATTTTTGCCCTGGGAAAAAGTCTCTGACTTTGGATTACATCTCTGAGGAGGTGAGGGAGTTTTTGATTCCCCCACCCTGGAAAAAAGGATGTGTACATGGATCCTATCTATGCCCCTCATATTTTATACACCTCTGAAAGGTCACCTCTCTGTCTCCTATGCTCCAAGGAATATAGTCCTAGCCTGCCCAACTTCTTTCTGTAACTCAGTCCCCTGAGTCCTATCAACATCCTTGTAAATCTTCTGTGTACTCTTTCCAGCTTATCAATCATTTTTTAATGCACTACTAGGTTGAATTATAAGATAGAACTAATTACTAAAAAATTTGAAATCCTATCCCATAAAATCTGCACATTGAAACTTGTGAACTTGGGCTTCTGTTTGCATAATCCAAAGCAGGTTGGGTTTGCAAGGATGAAATCAGTAGTGAAATACATGCTTGGTCTGCACATATGCTGTTGAGAAACAGCTTGGGGTGTGCCTAGGAAGGAAGCCCCTAATGAAGGAAAGATTTACAAGCAACAGGTTTCTGTTCATTATTCACGCCAGGATTTGTATATTTTGTGGGACGGTATGGAGGTGAAGGGAGGATGAGGGTTGGGGCAGCAGGAAATGATGGGACTGGGGGGAGTAGAAGTGGGGTGCAGTTGGGGGGGTTAGGGGTGGTTGGATGGGATGAGAATTGGAGTTGGGGTAGGAAGTAGTAAGTGGAGAGGGTGGGTTTGGGGTTTAGGGGTGGCGGGGTGGGTGGGGGTGTAGGAGGTGGAGGAGGGTTGGAGCAGGGGGTAAGAGGTGAAGGCAATGTATTGGGGGTCAGGAATGCTGTGGGGTTTGGTCAGCTAGGGGGTGGAGGGGCCATGGAGGTAATGTAGGGTGGTCTCCTTTCTTCTTATGTTGAGCAGGATGTCTAACTCCGTGTCCCCAAACTGTCCAGCAGTAGTCATTGCAGTTCAGCACTATTCCTTAAAGAGCTCACCCTTTAATATCACACGGTGCAGGCTCATTCACAGTGATGTGCACCATCCTTAGAATGTTACCCAGTTCATTGATGCAATCAGAGAAACTACATGCACTACCATTTTATCACGTGTTCATGTGCAAATTCCCTAAAGTTATACTTGAGGAGGACTGAAGTAATATTTTTGGGCATCCTTTCTTCATCGAAGGAATGAAAAACTAGAATTTATATAATGCCTTACATGAGGTGTTACATAAACTCTCCATGTTTCCACTAGTGGGAGAGTCATGAACAAGGTGCCATAGCTACAAAATAAGGGGTGGTCACTTAAAACTGAGGTTCATGGAGATTTCCTCCCTCAGAGGTAGTGAATCTGTGGAATTCTCTGCCTCAGAGGCTGGTGGAGTACAGATCATTGGATAACTTCAAGGTGGAGATAGAAAGATATTTGAATGGTTGAGGAATTAAAAGTTCTGGGGAATTGGCACCAAAGAGCAGTTGAAGCCAGCATAGATCAGCCATGATCATAATAAATGGTGGAGCAGGCTTCAGGGGCCCAGTAGCCTACTCCCGCTCCTACTCTCTTGTGTTCTACATGTCCCGAACCACTTGAGTGGTAGAGTCAATGGACCACTTTTGAACTGCAATCACTGCTGAAATGTAGCAAACATGGCAAGCCATGTCTGTAGCAAGCTCCCACAAATAACTGTGTGGTAATGGCCAAATAATCTGTTCTGCTGATGTTGAATGAGGAATAAATACCGGTCATGACATTGGGAATAACTCCCTTTTCTTCAAAGTAGTGCAATGGGATCTTTTATGTCCACTTGGGACTTCAGTTTACTGTCTCATCTGAAAGACTTCTGACAGTCCACTAATCCCTGATAGGTCAGTTTGGCGTCTCTGAGCTCACATCTTTGGAATGGAACTTGAACTCTCAACCCTCTGACACGGGGAGAATTCTGGCAACTCAGCCACAGCTGTCACTCTTCATAATTCTTCCTGTTCTCTGTCTTCTATCTTCCAATCAGTTTCCTGAGGAAACAAATAATTTTCATCCAGTACAAGATACCCTTGTTTTTGTTAACTGTCTCTTCTATTAATCCTTATGAAATGGCTTCTGGAACTCCATGTGAATAGATTTAGCAACATTCCGTTATGAGGCTGATCCTGGGTAATGAACAGGCACCATTTTTACAGACACTCATGGGTTGATTTTGACTGTAAGTCAGAAAATGTGTAAAAATCACTCGATGTGGTACCATACCTCCACAGCTTTGTAATGAATGGCATTAAAAGCGCAAAAGATTGAGAAGAAAGAATAACTACTAAAAGTGAAGAGAGAGATGAAACTATTTCTGCCATTCATAGGAATGAATGTGTGTACGTGCATCTGACTTTAGAATTTTATAACTTTATGGGAGCTCATTCATATGTAGGGGTGTCCATAAGTCAGGCCTTTGTAACCTGGGGAGAGTCTAGATACTGTTTTAACTACCTCCTTAAAAAAGTTGTCTCAGTTTGTGAGGTAGCAGCTCTACCAGCTGTACTACTGTGCCACCCTGCCTTGTAGTGGTTTAGTCGTCACATGTAAATGGTATATTTATAAATGGTATATATACCATTTATAAATGATAAATGGCTTATCATTTATAAATCTGTGTTGTCTTTATCTAATCAATTCATTTTGCCCAACTGTTAGCTCTGACAGTAATATATGCTGGCTATTGGTCTTCCAGTAGCTCAGGTTTAAAATTGTCATTCTACATTAAACTCTCCAATACCTTTCTCCTCCCATTATCTGTGATCTCTCTCCCCAGCCCTAAATCCTCAAAGTTTGAAGTGCAAAAGCCTTGGTGATCTCTCCTGCCCGCCCCCAACTCTGGATAGTTATTAGCAACATGACTTCAGCTGCCTCGATCTCACTGTCTTGAAATTCCACATTAAACCCCTCTCCCTCTCTACTTCTATGTCCTTCTTGATGGGCTTGCACAGGTAGTTCTCATAATTATTGCCACATGTGACCACTGGGAGAGGCAGGGGGTCAAGATTTTACCTTCTCCCCAGTTTTTTTAAGCCTTTTCCCTCCCTGTTTCAGTTTCTGGAAATACTTTCAATATTTGCCCACCCACCCTTCATCTCTTTTTAGATGATTGTTCTGATCTCAAGCCTTATAGTCACATGTTGGATTTATCTGAATGTTGCAACTGAAAAGCCCATGTTTTCTGTACTTAGAAATTATGACTTGTTTTTCTCAAAATAGTGCTCTTGGGCACATAAAAGCACAAATGGGCTTATTTAAACAAACCATCCATTAATATTTAAAATGTGCACTCCACAAAATAGATGGATGGTATTTTGTAAACTGTTCAATAAAGAAAAATAAAGGGAATCCCTGCTTCTTTTATTTTCATTGCTCAAAGGTGCCCTCATGTTTCTTTCAGCAGCTGCCAATCCCTTGAAATTCTGCTAAGTGTTCCTTCTTTGAACATGTGAACTCCAACAGGAAATATCTGCAGGCCATCTCATTCAAAGGGCACCACAGCAGGGATCAACAATTCAGATCTAACACCCAAGGCTGCATGTACTGAAAAGGTATTGCTGAATGATGGTCAGCAGTGGGAAACTGTGGATTTTACTCTTCCCCCCCAACAGGGCACTGAAGCTCAGTGGAGTACCACAGCTGCAAATGAGCCTGGTTCAGATCAGCTAACTTAGCACAGATCAGGAATTGATGCCAGGAATCCAGCCTTGCAGCTTAATAAATTGATCAAGCCTGTACTTAATGGGGTCTCGGTGGAACTTATGGACTTCTTATTTAAAATATTGTGTTTCCATAGGTATCTCTCTATACTAATAGCTGTCATTGGTTGAGACGCAGACATATTTCTTCTTTTAAGTTTGAGATTATCTTATATGGTGATGCATTCTAAAAGAAGGGAACAATGGACCCTTAGATAATAGAGGTTTTGAACTTTCAGTGCTAAGTTTGTTACAAGCTGTGTGTTTAGCTGCTGAGGACCTACCTCTGAAATTTTCTCAAAGCACTCCAGCCCTCTGCTTCTCCTTGATTTCTGTAGAGTTCCTTAAACGATGCCACTTTTACTAAGGCTTTGGTTATCTGTCCTAATTTCTTCCCATATGTCTCAGTGTCAAATTTAATTTGATAACATTTCTGTAATTGTGTTGGGATGTCTTATATAGGTATTAGATATATTAAGTACAAGATAATATACTATAGTTCAGGTCAGAAAATAATTGTTCATTGAAGTGAATTTGGAAAGAAATTCTGAGACATTACAAAACTAACTTTTGAGAAAACTAAATAAGTTCCCCGCAACAATAGGAAGATGATTTTGTTCCAAATGATTCTTGGTGATGGCTTATGGAACATGTAGTTTTGGTCATTTTCACACAAAGAGCTTTGGAGTGAAATATTGTCCTGAGCTAATTGATGCATCAGTGAAATGGTTGAGAAATGCCAGTCTTTAGCTTGAAGAATTTCCCCTACAGAATTTGAGTTAAAAATGTGAAGACAGGCTAGAGGAGGAAGCAGACACCAAAAGGATGAAGTCAAGCATTCCTCATTAAAATAATGAGAAGTGTATATTTAATATAGTGGATCACTTCCAAGTAATAAACGTCTCACTAAAAGGCCACATTGTAAATGTTCGAAGCAAGGATATTAAACTGTGGTGTGAAAGAATTATGTGAAGATGTCCAAGCTTTGCCAAAAATTGTAAATCTCATGAAAAGAAACATCCTGTAAGCAGTGAAGCTGTTACAGCCATCCAGCAGAATTCAAAAATCAACACTGGAACAGGCCTTGTAGTAGAATCTGCAATTCCTGCCTCAGTTGATATTTGTACAGAGAAAAAAAAACGCACCATTCAGGCATCACCTAAGATTTTGTCTAACCTTGGAGATAACAAGTTATATTTGCAAAAGCAAAACTGTAGTCATTAAAACCATGTGTA
>JARFYF010000002.1:55935267-55947472 GCA_030265395.1 Rhina ancylostomus | reverse complement strand
GTTGCAACATTTCTATCAATCTATGGGCCAAATCATGCTCCCTGCTGTAGAGAGCCAGTAATGATCCCCACTTCACTGGTTGTCTCTGCCTTCCACACTGCACATTGAAACACAGGAGACTGGGGTGACCTTGAGCTTGGATATTGGTACTTCTGATGTATTATTCTGCTGCTTGACCCAACACCAGTTAAAAGAATCCAGCTGCTTTTCAGATGCACTCCATCTGACAAAAGAACCATAGCCTCATTGTTGAACCTGAGTAAAAAGCTAAGGAGCTTTTTTTTGTTACTTTATATTAATGCTTTTAATTAAATTTTAGCACTTTGAGGTGATCTTAATTAAATATGCTAGATTTTATTTTTTCATTGAGGAGCCTATTTTGACTGCTTCAAAGCCTTTTGATGGCACTGAGCTGGCAAAAGGCCATAGGGTGTACTAGAGCTGAAGCCCCACCTCTGTTTGAGATGCAGCCTGCTCCACATCACAGGAGGGCCCTGGGGACAGAGGGTCAACTTAATAGTCTTTTTACTGTAACAGGCTATTGCTGGGGTGTGCACATTGAATCTGATGAACATGTGATCTGGCACTGTAAGTTCAAATCCCACCATAGCTGCTGGGGAATTTAAATTCAGATAATTAAATAAAAACAAGAATAGAAAGCTAATAACATTTTTAAATTAGTTTATTCATTCTTTGGATATTGCCTGCAGAGCCAGCACTCACTGCCCATACTTAATTGCCCTTCAGGAAGAAGTGATGAACTGCCTTCTTGAAGTGCTGCAATCCTTCTGGTGAGGATACTTCCACAGGGCTGCTGGGGAGTGAGTTCTAGGATTTAGGTCCAGTGGCAATGTAGGGACTGCACAACTAGGTTTGATATTATTGTAGAGTGAAGGATACTTCAGGAATTGAGATGCTGCTCATTTCTGCCACAGTACCTCATGGATGCCCAGTTTTGAGTTGCCAGACCTATTCTGGGCCTGTCCTCTTTATCACAATTATAGAACCTCACTGCACAATGGAGAAGTCCTCAATGTGAAGATGGAGCTTTGTTGTCACAACATCAGTGTGTGATTACTTCTACCAATCATGGGCAAATATATCTGCCATAGGTAAATCAGTGTGGACGAAACATTGCTTGCCACCCACCACACTCAGTCCGGCTGCTATGCTCTTTAGAACTTCATCAGTTCAGTCAATGGTAGTCAATATTAAGTCACTCCTGGTGATGGACATTGAATCCAGAGCACATGCTGTGCACTTGCCTGTTGTGGTAGAGAATACCATAGGTTCATTATCCTTTGGGTGAAGAAATTTCTCTTGATCACAAATGAATTAACCTGCATTCTGAGGCTGTGATCTTTGGGTTCTGTCTTTTCAGCCATTGGAAACATCCTCCCTGTACCCAGACTGAGTTCTCCTGCTGGAATTCTGTAGCTTCAGTGAGGTTCCATCATTCTTCATATAGGCCTAAATCACCTAATCTTGCCTTATACCTCAGTCCTGCCACACCAGAAATCAGTCCAATAAACCTCTGTTGCACTCCCTCCAATAAGATAAGAAGACCAAAACTGCACATGAAACTCCCAATGGAATCAGTATTGCTACAGCAGGATGTCCTTTCTCCTGTATTCAAATCCTCTCACAGTGAAGGCCAACATACCATTTGCCTTCTTAACACAGCTGCACTGAATGTTTGCTTTCAATGACTGCTTTGAAAAGACATCCATGACAGCTTCCCTGTGCCTAAACTATGATCATTTTGGTAAAATTCTATGTCTATTTTTAAGAACCAAAGTGGATAACTTCATATTTATCCATGTTAAACTGCATATGCTAAGCATTTGCCCACTTACTCAACTTGTCTAGATCACACTGGAGCTTTTGCATCTTCCCCACAACTTACATTCTAGCCCACCCCACCCTCCCACTCAACATTGTGCCATTTGCAAATGTGAACAGCTGGGAGCCAGCACGGATCCCTGCAGCACCCCACTAATCACTCTACCATATTGCTCCTTCCTTAAACTTTTACCTTTGTGTTGCTTGGTCAACACCTTCTCTTCTTCTTAGCTGCAATATGATAATGTGATGTGGAAAGAGTCCAGAGAACTGGTTTTCAGACACATTTGGACTTTCAAACATGAAATACTGCAGTACTTGAGGAGTGTTCAGCATGTCAAATGGGTGGAAACCTCCAGAGCTGCCAGAAAGCAAGGAATCCTCAAGGCAGGGAAAGCCTGGGGACCCAGAGTGAGCATTTTTAGAAATGTGGGTAATGTCCTTGCTAAACACTCAAAGTGTCACCTGGGATCTCGAGTGGTGTAAAGCTAAAATACAGTCCAGCTGCAGGTGGGGAAATATCTGGGCTCAAGGCCAAAACAGCAAGGACGGGGAGAATGGGTCCTCCTCTACTACTTGTCTACCGGATGAAAGGACAAATTCTGTCAAATTCTAATGGGATGGGATTTCTGCAAGCAAAATTGAATTTTAACGTGTACAACTCAGAATTAAAGATGCCAGTGCAAGATTAAATTTTTGGTAAAAATGCTTTGTGCCTTAATTACAGCACATCCCCTTGTTTATAGCAGCATTTAGGAATTCTTTTGATAAAGTCCCTTGATTCAGTTATTGATATCACTGAGATCACTAACAGCTGTGAGCTTCCTGTGAGATCAGCATCTTGCTCTAAAAAGCTACGACCTGACTTTGTGACAGTGAAATTAAGTGGAATAACACCAAGTTTCTCATTAGCTTTGAACAAAAAAAATGGAAATAAAATATCCACTGAACTGTTAATTAGTGTTTCATTGATTACCATACTCTTAAGCTCCTTGTTAACATGACCTAATTAGTGAATCTTGTTAAGGAAATGGAATATATGAGGGTATGAGGAATTATTAACATTTAGATTATCCAGGTGTTGAAATTTCTAATTATATTTATGGAACAAGTGACTACGGAAATATTTTGGTGAACTATTCATATATGTCTTGGGAGAGCTCCAGCTTCTTGATATAATAGAGCTTGCAATGAATGTACAAAGATTTCACAAACCTAGGTCTGTCTTACTTTTCAATTATCTTTGCACAGACATGCTAAGTGAAACACACCCTCATTCTCCTACAGATAGGTCTTGCAAGTGATAAGAGCTGGACATCAGGCTTTCAAAGTGTCTGGGTTCAATGTTGTCAATCAACTGGTAACTGAGAACACTTATGTAGTGGTTATTGGACATTTCACGTTTCCCCTGGAGCAAGGACATAAATCTACACTTTGGAAAGAAGCAAGAGATATAAATAAATAACCTGGATCACCAGAGACAAATGTCTGAATCATGGTGGGCAATGGGTCTTACATATTAGAAGTCAGTGGTGTTGTATGATAAGATATTTCCTTTATGCTTTGGTCATGTACAGACATGATTGAGTTAATTGTATTTAGAAGCATAAGATCTACAGTCTATTTCCTGGAATGCCTTTCCTCAGTTTAATTTGGTGTAATAAATGTCACAGTCACTCTATCATGGTAAAAAATAAATCATGACATGATCGGAGAGCTTTTTTTGGCAATGTATTAGGATGGGTTTTTGGTTGCAACTTGATCAGACAGAAAATGTTGAGGGGAGAGAGAGAGAGACGTTTAGTGTAATGTTTTTGGTTCTGGACAATTGAAAGGGCACATTTCTGGTTATACAATTTGATTAATGAAGGGGGCTCTTTAACAGAATCACATGCCTACAATCATATTTAATAAAATAGATGGATGGATAGATATCATGTACATTAGATTAGTACTAGATGTTAGACACTGTACCAGACTAAGATCATTATGGACATCCAGCATGAAGCATTTTACATAACAAGGTATACAACATCGTTATTGTAATGTATTCAAAATACATTGAGAGACTATAAAAATATATATCCAATATGGTAATATTTTTTCGCAACACAACACACTGAATGTGCTTACGTGCTAAGGCTTTGATGCTTGCTGCAGACGGAATTTCTATAAATCAGTCTGTGACAAAGTTACATTGTTTGAGCGGGCACACCAGATGACTCTACTAGCCAATAGAATCATAGACAGATATTCATATGTTCCATCCTTAAAGATATTCTACAACTGTTGTGAAATTTTATGGAGATCTGTATCTCTTAAAATCATTCCTTTTAAATCTGATAAGCATTTGTTTAAAGTTATCTATGAAGATATATGAAGGAAAGCTGCAGACTTAGATGGGTACACTTCAGGTCTTTCTAAATTAAGTAAATTGTCAATTCTTGAGTCAAATAAACTGACTGAGACAAGTAGTAGGACAATTTTTAGTATTTCAGGACATAATTCATTTCATTGATCAATAGCTAACTGTATTTGTCAACATGATAAAAGAAAACAAAAATATAATCCATATGTAAGTGCTCATAAAATTATAATGTTAGTTTAGGTTAGCTCTTTAAACTCAGACAGTGATACTCCAATCTATTTTGCTTTTTATTATATATTCATCTGTTCCCATAATAGGGACATTCTAGGTTCCTCCATGTCTGCTTCTCTGCAGCGCAAACACACATTTCAGTGACTATTGATTTTACTGTCATAAAATGTTCCAATTAGATCTCCATTAGCTAATTCCAAGAAATATAGAAAAGCACGGTACTTCACTCAATAAACCACCATGACTACATGAATTTCATTTCAAAATCCCCTGTGCTTCACTTTGGTTCTCGTATGAGTGCAACTATAATCAAGATTATAATGTTCACTGGGCATCTCGGATGGTGTTAGGGACTGAAATGGCATCCAAATCCAAGTGCTGTGATTTGCATTGGATGACTTACTGATGAAATGATGGCAGTGGGAAGTATTAGGAACAGACACACTTTGATGTCAATCTATATGCAGTGCCTCTATAATATGATACCATTACTACCGTTTTGGAGCTCAACATTCCAGCCCATGTCCTCTCTTAACCTGGCATAACCGTACATTTTCAGCTGGAGAAAAGAACCCCTACACCCATTCCCCTGATGAGTGCAATTTAAGGGAATCATCAACTACCTACTGGTTAGCTGCTGTTGGTACAGTTTGACAAGGATATCCAATAACTTTATTGAATGTGAATTTTGGTAGACATTAAATATGAAGATCATACAGAATGTGTGAATTAACTTCAGCTCAAGCAATGTTGCTAATCCTAGTATGTCAACTGCAGCTGGAACAATGCTCCAGAAATTGGTGCACTTAAAAATCACAACATGCTTCACATCTTTGAGTTATTTTCTTTTTTTCCTTATTAGCTGTTGAACTGGGTATACATATGGTGGAGTGAGAATCCTACATTCAGTGGTCAATCCTGTTCTCCAGTCAGAAGTACAGCTGTGAGTATTTTGACATCTGCAAGCAATGCATGTGAATTTGAGATCTGAAGGAAAGTGAAATGTCTCTTTGTGCAAAACTTCAATTTATATTCAGAAATGCAACTTAAATTGCTGTTACCTATTTATACTCTCTGCACTTTTCATTGGTTATACGGTGGTCCAGTGAGAGCAGAAATGACGGATTTCAAATATCACCTAAAGGTAGATAGGACCTCTTACAGGCAAATGTGGATGCTGATGTTGGGAAAACTTGTGAAAATGCCAACAAGACCTATAGATTGGGCCCTCAGGTCATCTGGTGGCCATGGGCTATGTGGTAGTCAGAAAGAATGACATCCATTCAGATAATACCTCCATTTCCTGCGATTTTGCAGATGAAATTGATTCCCATGAAAACACTTTTGTAAATACTCTGCCAAATAGACTTTGATGCAAATATGTTACTTTCTTCTTTTGTTTTTCTTCCCACTTCTTTCCAATGAAGATGAAAATAGACTTTCAGCTGCAGTGCGCAGGTACCAGAAGTCTTCTACGCTCTTCAATTTACATTCTTCAAGTGTAAGTTAAGAAAAAAAGGTGCCAGTAGGTTCTTTCATCATTAGATGCATCACTTAATTTCCACGAGTATTTTCCAACATGGTTCATTGGAAAAGAATCAGGAAAGGGAAATCTGCAAACTGTTAAGCTCCAACCATTAGCAGCTATACTGTTGGCATCAGGTATTGGATGTCCAAAACAAAAGTAAAGAAATTGCTGGAAGAAGTCAACAGGTCAGGTGGCATCCATGGAGTGAGAAACAGAGTCACTGCTTCAGGTCAAAGGTCTCTGTCAGAACTGGAAAAATCAACTGGATAAAGGGTCTTTAGGGCAGGCCAGGTGAATCACAGTGTTCTTTCACTGTGCTATACCATTCACTGAAGCCACAAATTTTATATTGTATGTGATTCATTCCATTAAGACTGGAAATATATCTGCAAAACAGCTGGTGATGGCTTTCTTTACAGTATTTTGCAAATCAACTCTCCAAGTGCCATTATTAACTTTGCCTTTGCAGAAACTGTTGGGCTTCAGGACACCTGAATCAATAAGTTTTGCAAATTCTTTCACCAAATTGTGTGGCTGCCAGCAGGTTATGGACTTTTGATCTATTGAAATAATAATTTGAGCCAAATAAATAGTTTCATCGAAAATAATACTTGGATCCCATTGTGATATAGGAATTAAATGAAAAGTTTATTTTAAAGAGAACTAATAAAACAGAAATTAATTCACCAGAAAAAGCCTAATCTGAGTTTAAAAAAAAGACAAAAACTGAGAGGGTGATTTTTCACTCCCACAGCAGTGGAATTAACACAGTTTTTGTGAACCCCAATGTCTCTTTCCAGTCACTAGTTTACTTGGCAGTAGAAATTCACATGTGAGGCACTTCAGAAATGCATATAAATCGCATTGTATTGCTTGGATTCCACAGTTATGTTGTTGCCCACAAGGTGAAATAGCTATGGTGGATTGGTCCAAAAATCCAACAGCC
This sequence comes from Rhina ancylostomus, assembly GCA_030265395.1. Lineage (NCBI taxonomy): Eukaryota > Metazoa > Chordata > Chondrichthyes > Rhinopristiformes > Rhinidae > Rhina > Rhina ancylostomus. Next base: position 55,940,557 of record JARFYF010000002.1, on the reverse strand, counting down.
ATAGACCTGAAGGATTATATTATATTTGTCTAGCACAAGTGCAGTCACAAAGGGGATCTTTTGACTCCTCCACTCCTATCAAACTGATGAGCCTCTACCTTATGGTTAGCCAGGCAGCCTCCTAGTTACTCCAACTGTGTCAGCCCAAATTTGGTTGGCAACACGGGACTATCCTTTGGGCAAACAGCTGAGAGCTTTTTTATTTAAATTAAACCCACCTTTTGTGACACTCCATCCATCCTACTTGTCTAATGAAAAATTAAAATACCTCCTTAAAATGTTTCATTAATCAACGTCACTTTCTCTGTTTCCCTCAACACAATTTCTTCCAGCCCCCTGTGCTTTTAGTTCGTGATCCCATGTTAACTGCACAATTCATCCTTTGCATGTCACTTCGTAATTCTCCAGCCCTTGCAGTTTAATTTAAGCCTATTGCAAAGGAAGCTTTTCCTGAGATCCAAACATAGTTAATTCCCCCTGGTTCTTTCTTCCAGCAAAATATTCAGTCTTCACTGAGGGGACCAGTTGTTTTGAAATGCCCATTCTAACCTGCTGTAGCTGTTATTCAATGCAGCCAAAAACAGGCAGTTATGTTAAAATGGAGAAATGGACTTTGCAGAAGCTGCTGCTGTCAGGGTTCCACACTCTCTTCCATTCATTTCATTCTCTATACCTGTCAAATATATTCACTACACAGATTCAAACCGTTATAGCGCATACCTTAATGAACCTGACTGCCTTTTGCTAGATTCTCCGAATTAGACCTTCAGCCTTTTTCCAACAGTCGGTGAAAAATAAATGGCATGATACTATTCGTACTGCCAAAAAAATAATCTAATATCTTGCTTTGGCTTACTACTTCATTTGTTTTGGCAAAGCAGTACAAAAAGTGACTTGATAATACTCATAGTGATCAGATTTTCCTATACTGAAGCTGGGGATTTTGGACTGTTACTTGGGAAGCTACGTGTCAGCTTCAGCAGAGGTGAAGGACAAGGGTCAGGGATGCGCATATTTTTCATCCATCAGTGCTGAATATCAAAGTTCCTGTAAATTTTGTCAACAATGATTCTTCCTAGGAGAGTGTAATGTTGACTCATCAATGCATTAACCTTGAAGGGGTTTTAATAATGATTTTCAACAGGTGTTAGCAATTGAACTGAAACAGTTTGATTTTTAAAAAATTTCTTCCATTCCGTTCCAGTGTCCTGTAACAAATCACCCTTCATGGGACAACTAGGTCTTTTATTTTCCTTTGACATTTAGTAGAATCTAACTAACTGAAAACTGGCTTGATGAATGTACTTTCTGCAGAATGCGAGCATCATTAAATTGATTGGACAAAAGTGACTTTCAAAGAACTGATATTTCTATCTAAGTACTTAAATTTAAAACTAATAAAGGAAACAGAATCCTAATTTAGTTTCTAATAATCTGAATGACAGCTTAATTTTGGCCATCATTTGTTTGTATCCATCTATAGCAATCATAACAAAACAAACGTAAGCTGTCTAGCTTTGATCATCTCTGCTTTGTGAGGAGGCTGCTTGTTGTAGAACAGTTTCCTAGAAATTTGAACATGATTCTAAGTGCTAATTTCCCAGACTAAAATGCAATAACAGTGGTCTCCTGGTTGCATCCCATCACTCCTTAAATTCAACCAGGTAATTCTTAGCCCGAGTTGTCCTTGCAGCTCTGACATGCTTTCTGCATCATACACGCACCAAGTGTCAGGGAAATTAGTTGTTCCTTGCACTGGGCTGGATGAGGACCCCAGTGCAATCACTCCCATCACTCTCCCTCTATTCTTCCTACCTTCTTTTCTCCCTCCTGAAGAGGATGTAGGGCCAGACAGAGTGGCATATTAAAGGATATTGAGACTGAGGAGAGAATTATAACTAAACTAAAGGAAGCCTCTATTAGGGGAAATACATAATCAGCATATTAAAATGAGTTTAGGGGATATTCACATTACTTACTCTGCATCCCTGTAAGGGCTAAAGGACAGGAATGGTGTCAATGCTGACTGTAAAAGATCTCGGCCAGGTCCTGGTCTGAGTGGCTGTGGGATGGTGTTTCAACAGGGAGCATGGGGGTCTGTGGGTGAGGGGATGGAACCAGTGGCAGATCACTGGTGGGAGTGGAGTTGGGCAACTGAAGCTGGTAGAAACGAAACAGAGGCAGCTGCAGAGGGGATGGTACAAGGTGATCCATTACTCACCCTTCCTCAGTCTAAGCTCACCTCCCTCATTGGGTGAGTGTCTTGTTTATTTGAAGCCTCACAGTGCCAGGCTGGTCACATGGTGTGACCAGTGCTGGCAGAATCTTTGCTCCTGCTCAACATCAGCACCAGCACCAACACCAACAACCCAAACATGCTGCAATACAAGTGCCTGCAGCCACCCTGCCAGCTTTAAACACTGTTACCTGTGGAGACTGAAGGAAAACCATTGTTAGCAAAAACTTGGTGCTGTCTGTGAGGAATTTGAATGTTCTCCTGTGGACAGGAGAGGGTTTCCTCTGGGTGCTTCTGTTTCCTCCCGCATTTCAAAGGTGCACAGGTTAGGAAGTTGTGGGCATGCTATGTTGGTGCTGGAAGCGTGGTGACACTTGCGAGCTGCCCCCAGAACACTTTATGCAAAAGATGTATTCACTGAGTGTTTTGATGTACATGTGACAAATAAAGAAATCTTACATCTTATCTTATAATGGGATTTCTCTGTGAGCCAGAATAAACTTGATAGGCCAAATGGTCTCCCTCAAAATGTGGAATATGAAATTAGTACTTCTCAGAACTTAGAGTCTGGAGTCAGACGATCCCTTGAGGCAAGCACCTGCCTGCGGACGGGGTCACTGGCACTTCCAAATCGTCATGTGGGCAGGGCCAAATCAAGCCCCACCCATAAACTCAGTACGTCCAGGCCTACCCTTTTTAAATGTCATATCTCCTATTTTGAAAAGGTCGTCACCCAGTGGCCAGAAGGGCTTTGGTAATCAGAGGGATAATCAGGTATCTCTGCCATGGTTAACATGGCTTTCATCTCATGTGTTGTCTCCTTGATTCTTGGGAAGAAGGACACACCAAGATGGTGCAGAATAGGTTGTGGAGTAAAGGGAAATACAGAAGTTATAGTTCATGTATGAAATAATGAAGAATTAAAGAAGGATTAAGGAATGTTGCTGTGCTGCTAAGTGGCAGAAAAGAGAGAATTGTGGTGTACAGTTGATTTTTGTATGTGTTGATGTTGGGATAGATTGCAGGCTTTTCCATGGTTCAGTGTGCCTTATACTGCACACATTATATTGTCACTGCCATTTGTCAATTTGTAGATGCACTGCAATAAATAATTCCCCCAAAGTCCAACTAGTGTAATAACACACTCTGAAAATTGTGCAGGTCACTGCTGGGTATCCTGGCCACAGTCAGAACACCTTCATCCTGCTGTGTTCAATTCTGCCATCTTCAGTCAACAAATGAAAAGGGGCTACTAGGTTAGCACGGGTATAGGCTAACCCCCAGTTGTGGGTTTCCACAATGCACGGAAAGTGGGAAACATGCATATTAAGAATGCCCTGTTGGTTGATGTGCCAGGCACCATTCTTGTAAAAAAAAGATTGTAGAATATGTTTCTCTTATTATGTGTGCAAATTGAAAATCATCAGCGTTTTGCAATCTACCCAAGAGTTTATTCTAGAAATGAGTAGAGTTTAATATTTTCTTGAAATGGGATATCTCCACTTGTATGCCTGTAACTGGGGCAAACTACAATTGCTAACAATCTGCTTCCTTGCAGTATAGGTTTTTTTATCAGCTTAATTTTCTCCCAATGACAAAATACAGTTCAAGATTTCAGTCTACACATTAGGCATTTAACCTTATTTCTCACATTGGGACATCTCAGTTTGTCTGAAAAAATAATTACTTTTTAATGGCACGAACTTTTACTCTGAGACTGAAGATTACATCAGAATTAGAAGGCCAAAACTACAGAGATTCTGCACAAAAACAGATGTAACACAGGCCTGTGATCATTCGAATATGTCTATAAGCAAAGCACTTAGCAAAAATTGGATTATTTCACTTGAAGTTAAAATGATAAAGTAACAAGTGTCCATCTTACACTCCACCTGTCAGCCAATCACAGGAATTACTGCAGTTGTTACTATGTCAATGAACCATGGTGCTGATGCAGATATGGAGCCTTCTGTGGTGTTAGGGACAGGGTTGGGATGGAAGATTAAAAAGCAAATAAGGAAATACATTTATAACAGTTATATGCCATGACAACTTTATCACTTTATTTAATGAAACAATTTTGATTAAAAGCTAAACTCAGAAGTTATTCTATGCTCTTTGCTTTCATTCAATATGTGGCAGAGAATATTTGAACATCCCTTAGGATATTTTAAATTGAGCTTTATTTGAAAGCCCAATCTTGTAATGGAAATTTGCACTTTGATGTATCCCACGGAATAATTTACAAGTCGGTATGGTACTCACAAATTAGAAGCTGCAGGTATTACTGTTATTAGAATATTAGATGCTTTGAAGCATTGTGTTTCAGTGCACCAGACAATTGTTCCCCCAGAGTTTATTAACATATTTTACTACACTTTTATTACACTACTATTTTACTGCACATAATTCAAATAAATGCTGGCTTTGCAAGCAAAGTCCTCATCCTTTAAGATGAAAAATAATTGTAATTGTGCTCCATGTCCAAACTAAATAATTTACACACAGCTTTATTGAGCAATTATTTATTTAAAACAAAAGATTCAGACTTGTATTGTCTCTTGTCAACCATCAACTTGGCTGTGTTTACTTCAGTTTATACAAGTGTTTGAAGATAATAATGACAAGGATCTATAATAAATCATTTAGTAGCCTCAAGAGTGCAGGTGCACTCATTTCTATGTTAAGAACTGCAGCTTGATTGAAGTTTGGGTTTGGAGGACAAACCTCTCACTCAGATTAACTCCATTTATAATTTTATACATGATTATGTCATTTTCTTCAATAGGACTATGCTCCCTCTCAGTTGTAATTTCGGAAATAAAAGAAAGAAGGTTTGATTTTCTGATGTCATCGACTGCATTTTCTACCATTGGTAGTGCCATAACCTAGAGACTGATCTTTTGTTTTAAATATTAGTCATCTATACCTGGGAAAAATCAACTGGAAAAATGCATCAGCTTTAAAAGGCATTTATCCCCATCAAGGCAGCAATTTTGGGGCTTTGATACAAATGCAGAACTCCCAGAACTTCCTTGCTGGTTGAGGTCCACC
>JARFYF010000002.1:55674891-55686723 GCA_030265395.1 Rhina ancylostomus | reverse complement strand
TGAAAGTTTGGCTTGAAAGGTATGGTTAAAGCTCAGTGGGCATTTATAGAAATTTCTGGCAAAACATCTCCATCCAAACATTAATATTTGTATTGAATCCTTGGAAACTGCTGGGTATTTTTAACATTTTAATTTGCTGTTCAAATTTTAAATATGCAAAATATATTTTTTATTCTAGTTATAAAATAAATGATCAATGACCATCTGATGCACTGTTATAGTGCATTTAATATTCATTGTTTTTCATCCCCTAGCTTTTACATATGTTAGATTTCTTTTTTTCAAAGATGCAAGCAAACAAAATATCACTGGGGAAAAGAATTACTGAAAATTTAAAGTGAATGGCTTTTCAGAACTGTGGCATGTTTATAAATTCAACTGTGCTCAACATGGGGTGAGAGACAACAGGAGCAGGAAATAACACATCTGTGCTCTGCATTCAAATGATCACAACAACAGCAGGGAGAGTCAAATGCAATGCAAAGATCCTCTTCATCACCAAGAAATATTTCTTGAACCCAAACCCAAGAAATGCATAACTTGAAGAAGGCAACTGAAATGACAGTTTGATTAAGCACTGATATCATTGCAAGGTATTTTGAAATTACTTCCCAAAATACTTCATTGAACACAGGCATATGATAGTAAGTACAATGGTACAGAAAGAACACCATTCTCGTAGAAAGCATATCCACTGAACATAACAATTACTCCTGGGAGACATTTAACAACAGATAAAGTGAAACATGGCCCAGGATCCATTGAAAAGTAATGAGTTTAATGCACATGCTGATATTAATGTGTAAATAGCCCGGCAACCTGTGATGAGGAGGAACTGCTTCAAAAGACAGAGCTGGAAATAACAATGCAAGAAGCTTTTTAATGATGAGTTTATGTTCCACTAATGTCACTCAACCTCTGTGGCCCAGAAAGGAAACAAGATCAATTTTTCTTATTTCTACATGTAATAAGTTGTTCCTGGAAGATTTTTAAATGTAAAATTGTCAAATCAGAAGCCTGCAGTAGCTTGCAATGTGAAATACACTAATATATTTTAGAATTTACTGAAGTTCTTTGTAATGGAACAAGAATTTGTTTGACTACATTCTATGTTGTTGGCACAATTTAGATGTGCAGGAAAACAGCATAGTTCTTTAATTCTAGGAAAGTTAACTTTGGATGTTGATACCCATTTCTTCCTATAGAAATGCTTTTATGTGCCAAACTTCAGACACGATTGTCATGCTCACACCTAGCTTTACATTAGTAAAACAAACATACATTGGAAAAAGCAATAAAATAGTCCATCTGTTCATGAAGTACATACTACTGTCTTGTAATGCTTTGAAGTGATCATAACACAAAGTAATTGTGTTTGATTGTTGTTTCAGATGGTATCAAATGACAGCCAGACTGAACAGTGTTTTATGTGTACATGGCTGATTGAAGCAGCCCAGTCTTATCTAAATTTACAAGCAAATCATTTTGCAGAAAATAAATTTAATGATTCAATATTTAGAGAAACTTTTCTAAATTTATTTGAAACAATAGGAAGATTTTACATTTTAATTTTACATTTTTTCCCAGTCTTGCCTAACTATCAAGCCACACAGTTCTGAAGGGAAAACCCTAATGAGAATGTGACAAAATATTGATGACTGAAGCAATACCTTATTAACTTCCCATTTACTCCAATTGAAAATGGGTCCAAGTAGAATGTTTCTGTATTGGGACCTGTTAGCAGTATTGGGCTGTTAAATGAAAGAAATTGAGTACATCTTACAAATAGCAATGAATCTCTGTAAGTATATTTCACCTGCAAAATAAAATGTAGTGATTATACTGCCATTGTCACTTCTACACTAATACAATTCAAACATTATTACATAAATGCTCTCTGTCAATAATGGAAAACCAGTTACATTTTAGAAATCTCAGTGAATTCAAAATTTTACTTCTATTATGAAGTAAAAGCCTACTGCCTAATAGAGGGAAATATCACAGGGAAGCTTTTCTTTGAGAGGTGCTAAAGGCAGAGATGGGTCTGAAGCACTATAGCACCAATTCTCAAATGTGCATTGGAAACTCTAGATTAGTGAATGTATTTTCGATAACAATGAATAAAGAGAAAGTCCTCCAAATCCATAGGCAGATAAAGTGAATCAATGACAGCATTCCCTTCCTGGCAATGTCCCAAGCATCAAGGTTCTAATTAAACTTTGGCAGTTCTAATAGATTGGCCATTTTGTTTATATGTCCATCACTGGCCTCCCCAAACAGGGAATCTATTCTAAGTTTCATTATAGAAAGAGATTACTGCAGACAACAGAGAAAATGCTTCATAGATATTGTCAAGACTCCTTTGAAAAGTAAGGTATGACCTAGCCTGTAACTAGTCAAAATAGAGATGTAGCATCCACAGTGGCATTGAGAATCTCAAGTCCCTTCACTGGGAGATTATGGAAGCCCAGCAATAATAGCAGAAGGAGCACACCACTTCTCAAGCTTCCAACCCACTCACACCTTTTGCTCCTCCAGTGGCAGATTCTGCAGGCACTACATTGACGTCATCAGGCACAATATCTCAGTCCTCCATGAATATGGGTGTAGTGGCAAAGGACTACAAATGGTACATCCTTTTTTCATAAGAGGGAGATTAGATAAAATCAGAAACTATAGCTTAGACCTAGCCCATCTTTTAAAAATGGATTTTACATCCATTAATTAATTGATCTTCTGCACAATAGTTCTAGTAATTAAAATGAGCATCCTAGATTCAAAAATTCGTGTCTGTGTACCTTCCAGATCTTTTTGTTCCCCCATTTGGAATGTTGTATTCAATTTTGGTCACCCTGCTATGCAAAAGATACCATTAAGCTGGAAAGAGTGCAGAGGATATACATGAGGATGTTGCCGGGACTAGGGGGACTGAGTTATGGAGAGAGGTTGAGCAGGTTAGAGCGTAGGAGAATAAGGGGTCATCTAACAGAGGTGTATAAAATCATGAAGTGCATAGATTAGGTCAATGCACAGTCTTTTTCCCAGGTTTGGGGAATAAAGAACTAGAGGCCATAGATTTAAGGTCAGAGTAGAGAGATGTAAGAGGAACCTGAGGGGCATTTTTTTCACCCAGAGGGTGGGCAGCATGTGGAATGAGCTGCCAGAGGAAGTGGTTGAGGCAGGTACATTAACAACATTTAAAAGGCACTTGGACAGATGTATGGATAGGAAAGGTTTGGAGGGATAAGGGCCAAACGTGTGCAAATGGGGCTAACTTAGATGGGAATCTTGGTCAGCTTTATCTTGCTTTAGGGACCTAAACTGGAGCAGAACAAATTTTGGGAGAATTAGGCAGCATCTAATAGAGATTGATGGGAGAGCCTGTTTGAAGAGAAAGGAACAAATGGCAACTGGTAGACTTTTAAGAGTATGATATCAAGAGTCCAGGGCCAGCATGTTCTTGTTAGGGTGAAGGGTAAACCTAGCAAGTTTAGCGAACCCTGGTTGATGAGAGATAGTGAGGCTCTGGTCAAGAATAAAGAAGAAAGCAGACATTGTGTTTAGGAGGCTGGGGACATGTGAATCCCTTGATGACTATAAAAAGATTAAGAATACACTTAAGAGGGAAATCAGGAGGGTAAAGAGAGGATATGAGATGGATCTCCCAGGTAAGGTTAAGGAAAATCCCAAGAGGTTCTACAGATATATTAAAAGGGTGGCTAGTGAAAGAGTAAGTCTCCTCAGAGATAAGGGCTGCCTGGCCGCAGGTGATGGGTGGGATTTTTAATGAACATTCTCCTCGGTGTTAACTGAGGAAAAAATCATGGTTGCTCAAGAGATAAGGGAAACATTTTGGAAAACATTCATATTACCAGGGAGGAGGTATTTGTACCCTTGCGGTGAATTAAGGTGGATAAATCCCCAGGACCTGACCAAATACATCCTCAGACTTTGTGGGAGACTAGGGAAGAGATTGCAGTGGCCCTTGCAGAGATATTTGTTTCACCCTTAGCCACTGGTGAAGTTCCAAAAGTCTAGAAGATGGCTAATGTTGTTCCATTGTTAAGAAGGGTAGTAAGGACAACCCAGGGAACTACAGGTCTGACAGCCTGACGTCAGTGGTGGGGTATTTACTGGAGGGAATTCTGAGAGACAGGATCTATCTGCATTTGGATAGACAGAGCCAGATCAGGAGGAGTCAGCATAGCTTTGTGCATGGGAAATCATGTCTGATGAATCTTTTAGAGCTCTTTGAAAAGGTAACCAAAAGGTAGATAAGGGTAGGGCAGTGGATGTCATCTATTTGGACTTCAGAATGGCCTTCAACAAGGTCCCGCATGATAGGCTGGTCTGGAAGGTTAGGTCCCATGGAATCCAGGGAGATCTAGTTAGGTGGATTCAAAATTGCTTCAGAGGCAGGAAGCAGAGGGTGGTGGTTGAAGGTTGATTCTCAGAATGGAGATCGGTGACGAGTGGTGTGCCACAGGATTCAGTGTTGAGATCCCTGTTATGTGCTAGTTATATAAATGATTTGGATGCGAATGCACAAGGCTTGATCATAAAGTTTGCAGGTGACATGAAATTAGGAGGTGTTGCTGATAATGAAGAAGGTTATCGTAGATTACAGGGGGATCTTGATCAGTTAGGGAATTGAGCTGAGGAGCGGCAAATGGATTTCAATACAGATAAGTGTGAGGGGATGCATTTTGGAAAGTCAAACCAGCGCAGAACTTGTACTATGAATGGTAGGGCACTAGGGAGTGTAATGGAACAGAGGGACCCAGGAGTACAAGTGCATCATTCATTGAAAGCAGCATAACAGGTAGGCAGGGTGGTGAAAAGGGTGTTTAGCATGCTGGCCTTCATCAGTCAGGGCACTGAGTATAGGAGTTGGGACATAATGTTCTGGCTGTATAAGTCATTGATGAGGCCACACTTGAAGTACTGTGTACAGTTTTGGTCACCCTGTTATAGGAAAGAGCGAAGAAAAGATTTATAAAGATGTTACCAGGACTAGAGGGCCTGAGATATAGGGAGAGGTTGGCCAGACTAGGTCTTTATCCCTTGGAATATAGGAGAATGAGGGGTGACCTTGTAGAAATGTTTAAAATGATGAGATGCATAGACAAGGTGGATGGTAACAGTCTTTTCCCCAGGGTAGGGGAGTCCATAACTCAGGGCATAGATTTAGGGTGAGAGGGGAAAGATTTAAAAGAGACCTGAGGGGCAACTTTTTCACGCAGAGGATGGTGAGTATATGGAATGAGCTGCCGGAGCAAGTGGTTGAGACAGGTACAGTAGTATTATTTAAGAAGCACTTGAATAGGAGCCTGGAGGGATATGGGCTGAATGCAGGAAATTGGGACCAGCTGGGTGGACAACATGGTTGGCATGGACTTGTTAGGCCAAAAGGCCTGTATAGGCTGTATTGCTCTATGACTCTATGCCTCAATATTAAAGGAATCAGGGGATATGTTGATAGGGCAGTAAAGTGATTATCGAGATTTAAGATCAGCCACAATCTTGTTGAATGGCAGAGTGGGCTAGAGACTGAATGGCCTTCTGCTGCTCATATTACAAGTGCAAAATAATGCACTTTGGGAAGTCAAATAAGGGTAGGACATATTCAGTTAATGTTAGAGCCCTAAGGAATGTTGATGAACACAAAGACCTTGGAGTTCATGTCCGTAGTTCCCTGAAAGAGGCAGCACAGGTAGATAGGGTGGTGAAGAAGGCATAGGACATGCTTGCCTTCATAAATTGGGGCATAGACTATAAGAGTTGGGATATTGTTATAACTAACTTTACAAAGCACTGATTTGGCCACTCTTGGAGTATTATGAGCAGTTCTGGTTGCACACCAAAGGAAGGATGTGATTCCCTGGAGAGGGTGCAGAGGAGATTCACCAGGATGTTGCCTGGATTGGAGGATTTTCATTATAAGGAGAGGTTGGTAGGATAGGCTAGTTTTCCCTGGAGCGAAGGAAGTTCATGGGTGACCTGATAGAGGTATGTAATATTATGAGGAGCATAGTTAGGGTAGCTAGTCAGAATCTTTTTCCCAAGGCAGGGTCATCAAAAATATAAGGATATAGGTTTAAGGTGAGAGGAAGAGTTGCAAAGGGGAACTGAAAGGAACTTTTTTTTTCCACAGAGTGGTTAATATCTGAACCGCAGTGGAGAGCTGAGGAGGTGGAAGAGTCAGATACAACCACTACATTGGAGATGTATTTAGACAGGCACTTGAACAAGCAAGGTAGAGAGGATATGGACCTAATGTGGGCAAATAGGATTAGTGTAGATGAGCAAAACCGTTGACATGGATGTAGTGGGCCAAAGGGCCCACTTCTATGCTGTGCAACTCCATGACTCTATTTCTTGTGGTCTTAGGTTATTATGAAAAGGAGAGAGATATAGAGAATACATTTTTTTCTGTAAAATTTAGAATTTGCCTCTTCCTCTTCATTTCTTTGGAATAACAGCCTTATGAGAAACAATATGGAGATCCTGACAAGAATTGCATCTCTCTTGTGGTCCTCCAACCGCACTCTATCATGAGTACCTTGTAGAGTAATTTTTGATCACTTTGATGAAGCTTCCTTCACTCCTTTCCTTGTCTTCTGTTGCCTTAAATGGGTGCTGCTCAATGTGTGACAGGCTTTAGCTTTGCTTATTTGAGTTAAACTGTTGAAGTAGGGAAATCCTTGATCACATTAACTATTGTAATAAATAATATTTTGTCATCCAAATACCTTGCTTGCAGAATTTAGCGCATAAATCATATAAACAGCTCAATGTAAGAAATTAGCATATACTTAACAAGAATGATGAGAGCAAAGTCCCAGTAAAAATGTAAAAGGCAATTCCTTTTATTGTTTACAAACCAACATCATTGAAATTTGTACAGTCCCTTCAGTTGACAGAATGTCTTCCATTTGTTGTGAAAGTAAGAAAGCACAGCATTATACAAATATCTTTGTATCTTCTAAATGTGTTTAATGGTCAGTTTCAAATTAGATAAGATCCTTAATGATTACATTCAACACTAACATCTCAAATACAAGCAAATTTCAGCTTTCCTCCTGAGGTTTGAAGGAATGTAATTGTACATAAACCGGCCAAGCATAAGAGTTTTCCAATATTTCAACTGAACAACACGCTAATATCCATAGCTAATTTCAGTTTAAGGTATGCTGTATTAGATTTAATTATGGTTCAATTATAAATTATTAACAGTTGTTTATTAATTGTAAGTTTCATAGAAATAGTCAATTTAAGACTATAGCCTGTTCAAAGATAAAATACATTAATTTGTAGTTCAGTACTTTGCAGTATTTATCTCTAATCTTGGATCTTATTAGTTTACCATGACACTGAAAATAATAGACACATTAAATAGAACCAATTGGCCAATGAATTGGATGTACAAATAGGAAATTTTCTTCACAGAATAATTCCATATAAGCAATCTAATTTGCATTATTGAATTTTAATAATTGCAGAATGATTTTTTTCAAAAGAATTTGAACTTATTCATACACAAAACTGATTGCTATTGTAAATAGTTTCTTCTCCTCAGATGCAAGTCTCCCCCTCCATTATAGCTACCTTCATCACCACTTTCCTTAAAAATTGTACATGGGCACCTTGGTGCTTCTAACCGCCATCCCATCTCCATCCTCTGCTTCCTCTTCAGTATCTTCAAACATTTTCTCAGTTCTTATAATCACACCAATAGGTTTTCTGTCAAAACAGTCCAAACCAAAGTCTCAAAAAATGCATTCTTTTGAGACTTATTTCTCTTCAACTTGTTTGGTTGTCTGCTGCACCTTCTTCTGAAGTTTCCCCTTCGTGGGGCAATCCTTACTTAGTTCCAATCATCACTGGAGTATTTCTGTGCAAAGTAATTTCATCCTATCTTATCACTATTTAATGTGGAATATTAACCCTGCTTCCTCATTTTCAGTAATATTTATTTTTAACTTTGGCATCCCATTTGACCCTAAATGGAGATTCCAAGCACCTGTCTTGTCCATCATAAAAAACACCTTCTTCCATCTCTATGACAATGATCTGTGTTCCTATAATAATCCATTTTTTTGCTGAAATCTCATCCATGTTTTTGTCATTTCCAGACTGCTCCAGTTCTCCCGACTGTTTTTCACTCTCCTATAACTTACAGATCATTTTAAATTTCTACTCCCTGCAACCTGTCTCATACTGTCTCAATCATTATTCACTTCTGGCTGTAAAATCCTTCAGCCCCACAACAAGTGCAGCCACCCACATTATATTCCAAAGCTTTTGTGACTCCTTTTGCATTCATCCACTTTCTACCCCAACTTTGGTAGCTATCTCTTAGCTATCTAAGATCAATGGTCTAACATTTCCTTCCGATCTACTCCGCCTCTAGGTCCAACCTTAATGACCCTATGTAAAACCCTGTACAGTCAAGTGTTTCTTAACTCTCCTAATATCATCTTCTTCGGTTCAGTATTCTCCTTAAGCTTATTGTGCCTTTTCAAGAAGACTTGAGCTGTTGTTGCATTTAAGAGACACCTTATGCAAGTTGTCATTGTGGTTTCATGTTCATTGTCTAGATGGTAACTAAAGTATTCATTCCACAATAAACTAGACTTGGTGTTACATTGAATAGATGCCCATCTGACTACATCTAGTAAAAAGCCCCTTAGCATCTTCCTTATTAAGTTCTCTTACAATCTTCTGGTCCTTACGGATCAAAATAAGGAGGCAGCTCAAAGCCTGGTGCTAATGTTGATATCACCAAGGGACAGCCTGAAGAGGATAGATGTCACACTACATCATTGGGAGCTTTTGAAAATGCCACATAGGTGCATGAAAAGAAATACTTTATGGGGATGTATTTGCTGTGTTGGAATGCTAGAACTGGAATCACACAAGGGCTCCATGACAAAGCAAAAGCAATAGAAAGGAATGGTGTTATTGACCAAGAGGTTAATGTACCATGATCAGAACCTTGATATCATCTTAGAGATAAATTATGAGTCTTCACTAGGTATTTGAATGGAGTGAGGTGGGGACAGGGTGGGATAAAGGTCTCAACAGTCTTTCATTAAGGGGAAAGAGTTCCTAATTTTGTTCTTGTCCTTCATGATGATTCTACTATTCATGGAGTCTTCTGCTATTGGAAGTATACTTAACAATATTAAACCAGGTTTATTAATGAGGCTTTTTTAGAAAATGTGTCCTTGAATTTGCAGTATGTAAACTTGAAAGTGCAAAGATAGGGACTGTAATGACAGCACAACTGGTCAAATATCTTCTCCCACATTTTCAATTTAGCAAGTTATGTGTTTGAAATAAATGTGTCAGATTTTTAAAAAATTATCAATAGCCAAATATATGAAGGTATCATAACTGTTCTATACCAATTTTTTAAGAGTTAAGGCTGAGTCGAAGAACGCTTGCAAAAGTGGTCTTTTGTTTGAGATTGGCAAAAATGTTTCTGCTGAACTATTCCTTGAAGACTTTTTTAATCACACTCTGGAGCTGCAACAACTATGAAAATTAAAGAGGTCCTTTGTCTCCAAGATGGCATTCTGTAGTACATTAACCTCTTTGTGCTATTCAATGCCTGGCAGTGCTTTGATACAGTTAGGCACATTCATAGGATTGACACCACTGGGTTGATTAGAATTTGTGCAGGTACTATCATATAATCTTAGACTGTGAACTAATCCACGGCATGACATTGTCAAAATTATGCAGTAGCTATTATAAGGTCACAGAATAATTAAAATGTAAATGGTTCTGGCAACATACAAATGAATTCTAATTAAGCCATTTTTACCTTAGCAAATTATGTGTTTGAATTGGGATTATGTTTGTGCCAGACTTTTTAAAATATCAATAGCCAAATATGTGATTTATCATAACCATTCTGTAGTAATTTTTTCAAGAGTTAAGCCTGCATAGAAGAATATACTTCAACACATGCTTGCAAAAAGAGATGTCTTATTTGAGATTGGCATAAACTTTGTGCTGAACTATTCCTAATGGAGACTGTATTCAATTACATTCTGGAAATTGAGTCATTTTTCAGCATGTTGAGCATAATAACTCAAAATTCAGTAATTGGAACCAGTTTAAATGAAATTCCAGAGATGCCAAACTGTATAAGCTTATTATTTTGTGTGACATTAAAATGTTGGACTAAAATCATTAAACTTAAATGCGATGCTGTCTCCCAGTGAAATATGCTGTCACTTTAATGCTGTTGAGTGTTGAAAATGGGGAAAAAATGGGGGCAAATTTTGCATAAGGATGAAGGATTCTGTACAAATGGAAGTGATATGATATGGTGTAATCTGCTGTATAATATTTTGGAAGGACTGTCTGTAGAATTAACTATGTGAGGAGATAAATACTTCCATTTTCGTGTTCATTTTAACTAAGAAAAATCAACATTATAGTCTGTTCAGCAGCATGCAAAACAAGCATGTGGGTTGGCCATTAAAACTGCATAAGCTAAAACTCGTACAGCTATGTAATACACTTTAGTTTGCCTCTGTGAGATGTCATGAGTTTTTAACTTAATTCTTCTTATAGCCATCAATACCACATCCAGTAATCAGTAACTTGGTTTAAGGTGGGCTGATTAACATTCTCTTCCCTTTGAAGGAACTTCAGTGGTTGCCTTTATTGAGGTGATTATTAACTGAAGTTTAACCATAAGCAGTCTGCCAAATATAATCCATAAGTTAAACAATGTGTTTCATATTAATATAAATTATACACCTTATGAGCAGATCCTACTACTCCTTCCCTCCTTGTATATTTACCTCCAATGTACTAAATACATCAATGCTGTTCTGTTATTTTAATGAGTCAGATTTTGCTCGCATGGGCCTGCTGCTGCAGTTGCTACCTGTCATTACCTGGGCTGGCTATAGAGCGCCTACCTTGCTGGCCTAAAATGTCCTCAGCATCAGATAGAGTGCCCTTAGGGCTTCCAACAGTGCACTCTGAAAGCTTTAATAGCCAGCCAGCAGTGCTTCACAAGCAACTTTTCTAGCTGTCATAGCTATGAGGAATGTTGAATGTTTCTGACATTTGGAAACCTATAAAAATGAGGTGAATAACTAAAATGACTAAAATATAAAAGAATAACTAAAACACACAATTAAAACCAGAAGACAAAACCAAAATATTTTTTTAACAAATGGAATTTAAGTTCTTTGTAGTTTTCTTCTTCGTAGCCCTACAATCCTAATTGAAATCATTGGAATTATGGATCCTGCACCGAATTCATAGACCAATTTTATCAGCATAAAAGCTGGAGAAACTCAAAAAGAGTTCTGCTGCTGAATTACATAGGAAATTCAGTGGCAGAGCTTTTTGACAGATAGGTGATAATTTTCATTCATTAAGTTTAGCACATGCACATTTCACCAAGCACCAGGGACAGGTCCCAAACTTGCTTTCACTAAAACTGTTTCAGCCAGGTCTATTGTGACACTGGATTTTATCACCAAAATCCAAGCCATCATTTTTGTAAAGTTCAGCAATGGTATCAATTTCAGATGAGCCCACCTACTACTTCTATCACAGCATATCTCCCAGAGTACAGAGCAAAAGCAAATAAGTATATATTCACTGCAGACCATTACAATGGAAAAATCAATTCTTCCATATTCTTAAGAACAGCAATTTTTCATGTTTAAAAAATAGCGTATTTTCTCTTTGGGAGCGTGTTTATTGATGTTCCAAGAATTTTCATTTGATAATTTATGAAATGTTTTATTTTATTCTATCCCTCACTCTCAGTGGGTCTTTTTTATGCCTTGTTTT
>JARFYF010000002.1:55598025-55608120 GCA_030265395.1 Rhina ancylostomus | reverse complement strand
AAACTGTTTACGGTGGTTCAAGGATCTCAGATAATACAAGATCTCCCTGAACTAGTAACTCTCTATTCAAGTATAATTGTAAATAGGCTGCTAATATTTCAAAGTTATGAAGTAGAGAACACTCAACTAGAAATGGTGAAATGACAATCTTCTTAATCTTAAGTGTAGAAAGACTTAACCCACTTTGAGTTCACAAGTAGCTTTGGCATTTCTGCTTCATTTAAAATTCTGTTCATATAGGGACTTTCAGGGCATTAAATTCATTTCTGTACTGGCCTTTATTGGATGATACAAATACTGTTTCAGTTCTAAAATGGCATCTGATGCATACATATGTGGTGGCACAAGTAACATTGCATGTTAATTTGGTGAAGGCACATTGGTACATGTACAGCTAGAGATTGACAAATTGGGCAGATCATCATGCAATTCTGACTTGACTGCAGTATGCCATGTTGGAGATCATTGCTTCAATTAATGCCCTCATTTAACCTTGCAAGGGTGAACATGTATCTGTCAAAGGAAGTTTCCTCTATTGGCACAATTTAAAGGGATCAATAAATTCAACAAAGTTGAATGATGATCTCCACTTACCTATCTGCTAGTCCATTCAGGAATATGTGAATTTGTCTGTGCTATTTTCTAGGGTCCATCCTTAGTCAAAGTGCCTAAGATCACTTATAGTTCCCTCCTTAGTCTTATTTTTAACTTGTTTTCTTAACATTTGATCCTTTTATCATGAAGATCAATTTCCATATATCAGCTGCACCAATTTCAACAAAATCTTAAAAACTACAATTAGCTCATTTCAATTTTTTTCATATCAGTGCCTTAAAAGTTATGATTCTTTTTGATCTCAGTAGTTTGGAATCCATATTTCATGATAATTATAAACTATTACTGAAATCAACTGGTATAATCTGGAAGTCTCCATTGTTCAGGATTGTGATTTGATAAAATTTACTTTGCCACATGATATCCTGCAAAGTTTCTGTGAACTATTCAAAATCTACCGAATCATTTATAATATTTATTTGAAGTTTGTTAAATTAAGCATGGCATCTCTGACAAGGAAAGTTGTATTTGTGCAGTAGTCCTACATGTTATATGTATGAATCCACCAAATATAGTTACTTTCACACACTAGGCACATAGAGTTTTCTTTGTTAATATAGAATCTTAATTCCAATTAAAGTATTCCTGCTGATGTAACCACCCTACGTATCATTGGTTATCATTATTTGTAATATATTGACAAAAAACAGGTTTATATGTACCAATTTCAGTTGTTTCAGAATTAAAACCCTTGCACTTCTCCAGAACTTACTATGAAAAGTAGTTTTCTCCATTGTTTTTCAACTAAGGAAAGACTTGGCTCATCCATTATCCACACTGCCCATTCCCAATGTCTTCATTTTAAATTTTATACATTCTTTGCTTTAAGAACTTCATGCACTTGCTCCATACTGCCTTTGCTGTTTCCTCTAGCCTTATATCCTTAGCCCCAATCCTAAACGAGCTATTCCTTTGATTGGACTTTAATATCTTCCCTCTCCCTCTCTCCTAATACCAGTGCCAGGGCATTCAGGATCTAGGCTCCAGTTCGCTGGAAAAACCCTGCATCTTTTGGCATCTCAAAAAATGTAATCTCTTCAGCTACTTTTTGCTCACCCCTCCTAACCCTCTTTCCCTCTTTGGGCTTGTTTTTAAGATGTCTTTCCATGAAACTTTTGGGGCATTTTTTAGAAGTTACATGCAAGTTGCTGTTGTTTTGAAATTATTTGTCAATTCATTGAGGGTGTTGTGTACTAAGACCTTTCAAGCCATCTTAGCTGTGCACAAATTTCCCAATCTGTTGCACCAGTACAGTACCTAAATTGACAGTACAATCCCTATAGCACATAAGTACAATAATCTGTGTGCCACATTTCTGAAATAATAATGTTTGTCACCATAACATATGTAGTAATATAAAGTAATCTTATCATGCTCAATATAAACTAGCCATTTAAAGTAATCCAACCATGCTGAAGATCTAGGAACTCCCCAAGAGCATTCACAATATAATAATATATTATAATGTAATAAATAGTATGTTTGCAACCAACGAATTGAACTCTTTTCGGCATTCACATATTCAGCTATCTTGAGTATTTATGTTTTGCACTGAACACAATGATTACCATGTTTTGGACTATATAAAATATTTGTAATTAATTGAATTGTACAGGATTCCAAACCAGATAAGTGATACCTAATATTCAGAACATGTTGAACAATGTTGCAGTGGATAATGGAAAGCTTTCCAAATCTGGAGAGTAGTTAAAATCATGTACATTCACAAGACATTAAACTCTTTACAGTACTTTTGACACATTGAACTGCACATAATTTATTGAGCTCTTTTTAGTAATGCCTGTGGGAATTAGAAAATATGTTATGAATGCCACCACATTCTTAAAGGGCTCAATGCAATGGTTAATAATTAGGAGGGAATGTATTCCTTCTCTTCACTGCAAACAACAATGCCAGAGGAAACACAGTATGTTCATGTTTACAGAAATATTTTCATTGTAGATTACACATATGAAAACTGAAACTTGCATATTTAAGTGTAAATGAAAGAAAAGATCCAAGGCCAATTGACAGCATTGTATCCCAGTTTGAAATACCATGAAGGAAACTCTTAACTGTTTGCTGCCTGTGTCCCTTTAGGAGGACATCTGAGCAAAAATTTTTAATCTAGGACACTGGTTTATCTATTTAAATAAACTTTCAGATAAACCTTTAAATGTATGGCAAGCTCAAACTAGTCATAAGACGATATAAATATGAAACTAAGGGCTACATTCAGAGTTGCAGAGCTCTACTTTCTGAAAAAAATATGTTCAGTGTAGGTGGCACATATGAATTCTATTTCTCCAAGTGTAGAGATTCTTTTGACCCAAAAAGACAGTTGAAAGCTCATCCAGTCTTTCAAAAGACTTTCATGACTTCAGGAAAAGCAGAAGCACTCTGAGCTCCACAAAAACCTTCTGACCTTCTGTCAGACCTATCTGGCACGCTTGGCGTTTGTTGTCCCAAAACACATCAAATCTGCCATCTGGTTGCAGGGGATAGTAAATCAAGGTCCCATCTGAAGAAACTAATGGATGGCACTGAAGCACACATTTGACACCTGTAGTACACCAGGAAAATGAAAATGAGGCCCAAACTCGAAAATAATTTGTGTTCATTTGCAATACTGGGCAGATGCAACAAATGATTTGCCACTCTTTACCCTTTAAGCACTGACCTAAGAACACTTTTACCTTTAAAAGCAGGCAAAATGAGCAGATTGGCCACACATTATACACTTCCCCTGGCTTTTATTTTTCACTTTCCATTGAAGTTAATTCAGTAGTGTATTTATTTGATGGTTGATTTTTTACTATTCATTTTACAAGGTAGACCAAATTGAAAGGTTCACTCCATATTTTGGTTCATATGTGAATCACTGTGTTTGGCAAATTGGCTAAGGTACATGTGTAGTCAAATATACTGTAGCAGAAACTATCAAGCTCTCATTTTGGTTTTTATGTTTTACAAATATGTTTTATATTGGAATGAAGTATTTTAATACACATTTACTTTGCCTCCACAGGTTCGAATATCAGGAATTGCTTCATAATTCAAGCTTTTGTCTTGTCCCAAGAGGCAGGAGACTGGGCTCTTTCCGATTTCTGGAGGCTCTTCAGGTAAAACAATGGAGAAGCATGAGCATGCATAACTCTGTGTTACAGAAATTATCATTTGCTTTGCATAATCAATAAATCTTAATGGTTATCATTTTAACCTTGAGGTTCCAAATATTCTCATTGGACCTGTGGAAGACTTTGTTAATGATTAATTACAATCCATCAATGGCACTCCAAAGCTTTTTTTATGTTCTTTTAAAATTGTCTTTCTTAAGATACTAAATTTTAACTGCATTGTCATTCAGCCCAAATACCCAATGCCCCCTTCTGCTCTCCACAGGTTAGTTGAGAAACAACAAACTGCACAGTCCTTCAATACTGTAGCTCAACCATTTCATTATATGATGAAATCTATTAATGGTTTACATGGGTTTAGAACAGATGCCAGTGTACATCTATTCTGGGCCCAGATAGAAAGTTTTCTCATTTCCCAGTGTACACAATGAATATTTCACCTGACAAGGTGATTGTGAACTTCAGTAGATATTTTGGAAAATGTTGGAGTGCATGAAAAACTATTCATGTTAGGTTGCATTATATACAATAATATTTCAAATGTATTGGTACATATGTAAATAGACTTCTGCAAACATTGTTGCAGTAGCAAAAGTAAAAAAGATTGTGATGTAAATATTTATAATTTTAATGATTAGTGATATAATTAACTAATCAAGTATTTAGAAAAGATGACTATTCTCTCCTTGTCATCCTGTAGTTATTCAATGACCTATCACACACGTATCTCTCTTGTATTGAATGTGAGGTGCCATTATTAGATAAAAGTGCAAACTTTCCAGGACTTGAACCTATCACCTGTGGACCAGAAAACAAACTGCTCTATATCTAGTTTTCTGCAGTCCACCACCAGATTAAATAAATGTTTCTTTTTCGCTTTGTCATCTTCACAATTCTTTCACCATTCAAATAAGAGGGTAGCTAGGCAGCTGAACCAACACTTCCATTCTGTGAGCCATTCTTGGCTTTTACCTTGTCAATATTCTGTAATTTGCTGTGTATGAAATCAAAAAAGTATCAGCTTGTGTCCTAATGACTCAGTGGTATGGTTTTTTACAGAATTAATATGTTTTGTTATAGTTTTATTAATCCCACCCTCACTCCAGCTCTAAATTAGAATCAAAATCCTGATCATGTTCATTACAGAAGAAATGAATAAAAGGACTTTTATAGAAGTTGATCTTTTCTGGTTAAACATGCAATTTATTTGGTTCCAGGAACATGCTGACATTATAGAAAATGCAATCCATTTGTTAAAAATTTCTGTTTCATCCATTTTCACAGAAGAAAGCAAGAAGAGAAAGTAAACACTGCTGCATTTGTGATGCAGAACTGCAGAAAGGGGAAAAAAAGACTTGCTTTTATAAACTGTCTTATCACTTTTTTCAGAATATCTTAACACACATTGTACAGTGAATTACTTTGGAATCCAATACCATAGGAGACAAACTTTGCAGCTGACAAGATTCCCCCAAACAGCAATGAAATGAATAGCAGGTTAATTTTTTTTTCATTGCTTTTGTTTTACCAGGGTGTCGTTGGCCAGGATGCTAGGAGAACATCACACATTTAGATTAGGCACTTAATGTGAGGCAGGAATGAGAAAAAATCCTTCAACTTCCAGTTTTCTTGTTTGTTTGGACCCTCATTTCAGATGTACAGAGAATGTTCACTTTTTTTTTCGGTTCTACCAGAGGGCTTTGCCTGTTTCAGTAATGAACTGGGATGTTTTTATTTTTAAACGCAGTGACAAAATTAACACTGATTAATTTACAACTGGTTGGATTGTAACTCTACAAATAAATTACACTTCAAATTCTATTTTATTGTTATTATTAAGATCAAAAGATTAATTGTTCCTTGCTAATTTTAAGTTCTTGCTGCTCTGTAAGCCATAATGTTAGAGAATTTCTGCTGTTTTTGTTGAACCATACAATTTACCCAAATATAATTATCACTATTACCTTTCTTTCATACTATCTAGACAAATCATTATCCATGTTTTATCAATTCCAAGAGTTAACACCTTTGTGTGGAACCTTATCCAGTTTGAGAATCATTTTATTAATCATTTTGACATCATACATCTACTCTTTTACAAGCTTTAATATTGAAAGTGTAAGCTTTTCATGAAATGAATTGAGTTATTAACTGTTCTCTTAATTACTTTCTTGTAAGAGACAATAACAATAGACTCCTATTATAATTACAGATATAAATATGTTCTTCCAATAGATCTTAACCTGACAAATTTATAGTTCCAAGATTATATTCCAAACACTTTTAGAGATTCAAATGGCAATAGATTTTTGATCTTTTTGATGCCATCTATGAATTTAAAAAATAAGAAAAATATCCAAAATAAAATTAATAAGGGCAGAGATGATTTTGTTGTTCTTTGGTTGCAATTCTTTTATTAATGTTTCACATATACTACCCTGTTCTTGTTTTTTTTAAATTCTTCCAATTCTCTTTCAAATTTCTCTGGTCCTGAAGGTGTCAATTCTGAACTTTTGTTCTGCAGCTGCCACACCCAAACTGGAAACTCACCATAGTGGCAGTGTTTGTTGGCAGCTTTCTGACTATGGAAGGGGTATTTGACAGTATCTCTTTTCTAAACATTGAACCTAAGGTTTAGTTCATGTGTATGCATAGATTATAGGAATTTAACTTCTTCCATCAATTCAACACACACCACTTTTTGCTCTAAAGTTAAATAGACCCTGTTAATGGTAAGCGTTTTCATTTTTTGCATAAACTTGACATTTTCTATTTGAAAGCACCAGCTTACAAATTCAACCCAATATCCTTTGTTTCTCCCACACCATTTTTGCTTTGGATCCAATATTTTTCATTTCATCTGTATTCCCAACCTTGCTCCTTCCCAATTTCTCTAAATTGCAAGCCACTTTTTGCTTTTCCTTTTATTTATTTGGTTTCAATGTTACACTTATTTTTTATCTTTGTGTTATAAGTTTTAAGTAATCATATCCAGTTACCCACTGTGGCTTAAACATGAAATCTATATCTGTTTGCTTTCTCTAACATCTCTATCTATATTGTAGTTATGTAATTTAAACCTTTTTTTTTTACCCTCAATGTCCTCATTTATTTAGGCACATGATTTTTAAAAAATTTTTGTCCTGAATTTGTCAACATTAATATTTCCCCTTCCTAACAAGCATTTACATCAATGTTCAGTCTTCTCATCTTTGAACTTAAATAAGCTCTCCAAGAAATGTATGATTCTTGCTTACTGAAAGTTGAAGCATTTGCCCCCTTTCCTTATAGATTCATAATCCTGACCTTTTCTGGACAACCGTGCAATAATAAATATAGAAATAAATTGACTAGTCCTATCTTCAAAATCTGTTGTGATTACTTGTTTCTCATATTTTAAAGAATATTATTGTAGTTTTCAACATCCTTTGTTTCAGGCTGCATGTATCCCAGTATTACTGAGTAATGGATGGGAGTTGCCATTTTCAGAGATCATAGATTGGAATAAAGCAGCAATTATTGGGGATGAGAGGCTCCTTCTTCAGGTAACACAAACGATTATATCACATCATCTCTGTACTTTTGTTGGTGCACCTGCAGTATTGATTCTACAATGGAATAATTTGCTTACAATTACAAATGGAATCTGAATTCCACAAAATTAATGGAATTTTTCGCTAATTTATTTAAACCAAACATCCTGGGGGTTGTTTTAACCTAACCCCCCAGCAGGAAAAAGCTAGTCAATCGAGACAAAAATCAGTCAGATTTTAACTTTATTCCCTGATCTGATGGTGTGGGTTAAGATTATTCCCTGTGCATTTAGGTAAACTGTGTAACATCTCTAGTGTTGTGTTTAATGTGTCCTAAGTGATACTGATAGGCTGCAGCAGCTCCTGCTTCTAAGTTTGCTCTGGCAAAGGGTGCTTATTAGCCCATACCTCACATATACCTTCATCTTTCTGTTCTGTTTAAGAAATAATGTTACTGGGAATCCCATCATGTGCCATTTCTCACCATAAAGATTTGGGAAAAACAGATGAGCTATTTTTAAAAGCAGAACAAAGAAAATATGAGTGACCAGTTTTTTAGACCACTAATGTAAGGAAGCAATGATTTTTATAAATCACCAGTTTGGCCTCAGCTGGAGAACTGATTCCATTTCTGGGCATCACTCAATTTGTGGAAAGTATCAAGAAAAAATTTCCAAGACCTCGGACTAAGAGCAAAGTTAAGGGGAAATTTAATCAAGGTATTTAAAACTGAATGTTATTAATAGAGTAAATTGAAAGAAACTGTTTCCACCACAAAGAAGGTTGGCACCAAATGCTATGTGTTGAAGGTAATTGATAAAAGAACTTGGTGGAGAGCTTTATTTATACAATGTTGTGATTTAGAATGTGCTGTTGAAGGGGAGGTTAAGGGAAATGTAAAAGTAACTTACAAAAGGCAGTTAGATAAATACTTAAAAAAGGAAGTACCTAGGGCTATGGAGAAAGACCAGCAGAATGGAACTAATTGATTGGCACTTTCAGTGCAGACATGGTGGGACAAATGGCATCCTCCTGTGCTGTGTCATTTCGTAATTGTATAAGCAGTACATACACAGCCTTTGAAACATTTTGGTGAACAGCATTATTTCACTCGTTCCTTTAGCTCTTCCAAGTCAGGTAAAAGATATTCAGATTTTCACCAGAACCAACAGGAATTATAATGCCTTAAAGTTCCACTTTGTCATATGCATGCAACCTGACTGCTCTGCTGTTCATTCTAGGACATGTTGTTCATAAGAAAATGAATATTACATCATGTACTTCAGATTGTACACTTGCAGGAGTTCACCTGATGAATAATTCTATTACTCACATTTAATTATGTGTTCATTTAATGCTATGAAACATCATTGCCGGATAAACACTCAAAAGTTTCATTTGAAACTTAACTGCTATTTATGCTGAGGATCAGAACATTTTTATGTGAGAGTTGAAAATTTTCAAATGATATAACTCCAATATTTTCTTTTCCTGTTTACTTTTAAAGTAATTTGCATTGGGTAACATGTGAAATATGATGGACTGTAAATGTGCACTTTTTTGATATATCCATTCTTTATTAAAAAACAAATAAATTTCAGTTTAGCCTTTGAAATTAAATCCAGAAGTCCTCTGCTCTGCAAAGTGATGACAAAATGTATATTGTCCATTGCAGTGCCAGTTGGGCTTATAGTAGGCACTTTGGAGGAGAGCTCTCACCATTACATGTAACAGGACAGATCACACGGATGGCTGGCTGGCAGCTCCATACAGTAGCTGCAGTGCACGTACCAGTGTGGAATTATGTGCTCATCCACTGTAGAACTGAAGCACAGAACATGCTGGAGGTCAGATGATGATGTTGTAACATAATTAGCTAAAAGTCAGACACATGATATCTGGCCACTCAGCTTCACCAGAAATTGCTGATGCATTTAACATTTCAATGGTGTTTCCAGAAAGGTTGAATGTAGGTAAGTGATTGATTGTTTTTAAATATGTTTTAATTAATGTTACATTTTAATTAATTTCTGCAAGTTTGGTTTTAAATTAATGTTTCTACAATATATTATTTTTGATCAATGTTTAAATGTTTTTCAATTGTATCTAATGGTATTCATCAAAGACATTTAGAAATAGTGAAAAGGGCCTTGTGACAGCACAAACTGTTGAAAGACCATGATGGCAGTCTGTCATGTGCAGCCCAGTTGTTTCTTGCTGGCCACCCCACTTTGCAGAATGGGCACAGTATCGCAAGAGTTAAGGGCAACACTGGGCATCTAGTGGGAGGCAAAATCAAGGTGTGTGCCATTTCTAGCCCAATCTATTAGCTGCCTAACCAGTACTAGATTAAAAGATAGAGTGAGATTTTATGGGAGAAAAACAGGTTGATTCTATGTTCAGCTTTGGCCTGTCTTTGGAGGATACTGTTTCTTTGCTGTGCCACTCTAAATGCCCATGCCTGTTGATAGAGATAGAGAAGCAGGTTAAAAATTAGGTCAAGAAGTAAGTAGTGTTCTTTCAATCAGTGTCCCCATACATCCCTCTCAAAACTTTTTGTGACTCTTCTAATTCACAATTAAGATACAAAAAGAAATCCTTCACACACATTACTGATGTCTTCATTTGTTCACCCTGCTTTACACCCTCATAGGCTAGAGGAAACTCCCAGCCCTTGCACTAATTAGCAATAAGTATCATTGCTACTTCTGCCTACCCACTCCCGCCCCCCACACCCCACCCCCAACCAGCATATTCACTCTCTGCCCCACTTATCCAACATTCCACTTTCTGCTACATAATTCAGTTAT
>JARFYF010000002.1:55545187-55559659 GCA_030265395.1 Rhina ancylostomus | reverse complement strand
AGAATGTGGGAGGAAACCGGAGCACCCAGAGGAAACCCACGCAGACATGGGAGAATGTACAAACTCCTTACAGACAGTGACAGGAATTGAACCCCGATCGCTGGCGCTGTAATAGTGTTGCGCTAACCGCTACGCTACCGTGCTGCCTAATTTATTTATGGGAAATGTTCTGTTGAGACATCAATTTTTAGTGGGTTTTCATGGTATTCATTAATGAATACCTCATATATTCCATTAGTTTAATTATGGATACTGATTATTGAATGAAATGAAAGAATTATTGTAAGCATATGTATAGTAATACAATATGGTTTACAAGAGAGAATGGATGCTTCTTAATTATGGAGAAATTGGCTTATGGACAGTTCCCAGGAAAGGAATCATTAAGAAAACCAGACTGACTTCGCAGACAGACAGGAGAAAATTAGGTGTTTAAGTTCTCCTGAATGAGGGGTGGAGGTCAGAATGGGTCAGCACCATGTCTATTCATTGCTGAATTCTGGATTGGATTCAGCCCAGATCAATTTATATATACTTTCTATTAATATTTGTGGGGTCAACAGTAGGGAACTTAAATTACATTGAAGTAGCTTGTGTCCATATCCATCTATTCCTGTCACTTATTTGATTTCCACTACTTCAGACAACGAGAAAGTGCAGTGACTCTCAGGTGTGGGTTGAAACCAGGGTATGGACCCATCTGGTTCTGTGGCTGCAACCTTGGCTGGAGTTGGCACAGTAATGGTTGGGTTTTTATCAATAACAAGCAACTCATTTAAAGCCTGACCAAATGCAAAGCCAAAAATGAAACAGATTTTAGCCAAATATTAAGTTCCTTTCCTAAACTTTAGCTGCTGTTGGAAAGTTCAGCTATATAAGAATGCAAATGTTAACATTCGCATGCTTTTCTTTTATAATACCTTGGGAAAATTATCTGGTTACTTCTTAAGCAATATGTCTCTTCATTTAAACTGAATCAAAATGGCCAGACGATGATATGAGACAGCACAAGTACAGGACTGACTCATTCTGAATAGTTCTGCCTTCATCTTCAGTTTTAAGTGTGTAGTTTGATCAGTCATTGCCAAATTAGAGAAAGATACTATATTCACTGCTATTATAACCGATTCATTTTTTAGTTGAATTGCACATCATTTCCATGCTACCGCTATATGTATATCTCTGAGCTAGGGATCAGGTTTGCATCACACTCCATGAGATTTAAAACCAGTGTGAGGAAACCCCTGAATAAACAGTCTTTGGCCTTCTGTGTGCTACTTGTATCTGAGTTATACTGCCACTTTTCTATTGACAGACACAAACCGCATTACTTGGCTACAAAAAGTGAAGGTATAATGCAGCCAAGGTACAAACTTGAAACCCTAATACAAAAAGTGCTGAGACACAAAAGAAAAGCTGTAATAGCTACTGTTGCGTGAAATTGTCTTCTTTTATTTGAATCCTATTATGTGTATCTGTGTACTTCCTTCATGTGACATTTTGACAGCTTTATAAATGATGTTCCAGTATTTTTATTAATATCTTTCACTGGAAGATTTTTGCTAGCTTTGACTTCAATTTTCTTTTCACCTTTCCTGAACATGTTGACACAACCTGTTGTGCGATTCTGTGTGTGTAGGCAGACCTTCCATATTTTGTGTTCGTTCTTTGATTATAGGTACAAACAGTGAACAATGGCAGTTTTCATTTGTCTGGAGCTTCACAGCTGGGCGTCATTGTGCTGTCATCCCATGTTAGCATTAAAGGGGTCTCAGTGAACAGTGAGATATTTGTGAAATTACTGAACAGTGGTTTCGTGCAGGGAACTAGGCTAATTTTGTTGCAGTCCTTCGTAAGCAAGAATTTCCACAGCTACCCCAGGAGAAAATTGTTGGGTTCCTTTAAATTATTACAAATTAATTGTCACTTTTCTTTGAGTGATATTTTTGGCCTTAGGTGTGAGAGTAGTAAAACTGTAAGTAAATACTGGTTGAAACATACATTTATTCAATGAGCTTCGTGTCAGCACAGCTGCTTTGGTGCATGCATCTCTGTGAGACTCCATCTTAGACACTCAATTTTGCCAACAATAGTTAGTCCATTGGATCCAAACTCTTTCACATTCCCTTCCTGGTGGTGCTGCCACGTTCTCGGACTCTCAATTCTATCTCTCTTGGATATGCTGTTATTGTCACTTCACCATTTCTTTTTGCACTACTTCAGATTGCACAACTATCTTTGCATCATTCTGTTGTCTTGTGCTTGTGCTGTATTTATTGTTGTATTTATTATTACCATGTATACTGTTTAGTCTGTGAGCTTCATGCGAGCAAGGAATTTCGTTGCACCCTAGCGTATAAGACAATAAACTAATCTGAACCTGAATCAGGTATTCAGTTCCTTTGTGGAACACTATGTTTTAGTCCCATTTGGATCCCCTTTCTCACCCTATTTCGGCATATTGATGATTGTTTCAGTGCTGCTTCCTGCTCTCAGTCTGAACTGTTTCTACCAATTTCCATCCTGCTCTTACCTTCACTTGATTCATCTTCCCTTCCCTTCTTTAACTTCTCTCACCTCAGGGGATAAGTTAGTGAACACCATACAGTAAAGGCTGCCAACTCCCCCAGCAACTTTGGCTACATTTCCTCCCACTCTGCTTCTTGTAAGGACTCCATTTCATTCTCCCAGTTTTTCATATATTCTGACGATACCACCTTCCATATCATAGCTTCTAATGCATCACACAAAATTTCTTCAGTCAGTTTCCAGTTCCTCCAAAATTATGCCACAACCAGACACATTTTCCCTTGTACTTCTCAGTAATCTGAGGTGACAGTTCTTTCTCCAGTGCACTGGTTCTTGCTTTCATCTCCACCAATATTCACTCTACTCTGCACAGAATCTTTCTGAGCAATCACTGAAGAAGCAATATGTGCCCTTTTACCCAATGCCTCCTACCTTGCCAACACCCAAAGACCCTAACTTTTTTCTGTGAAGCAACAATTTGCTTATGCTTCTTCCAATTCACTGCACTAAACACAATGCTCACAACATGGTCTCATCTGCACTGGGGAGACCAAATGCTGGTTGGCGACTGCCTTGCGGTACACTTCTATTCAGCCTGCAAGCGCAATGTTGAGCTTCTAGTTGCCTGTCATCTTAATTATCCGTCTCACTCCTCCTCTGACTCAACCTCCTAAATTGTCTCAATGAAGCTAAATGTAAATCTGACTAGAAACACCATATTCTCCAGAGATCAACAGTTTCAGTGAATCAGCATTTATACTTCAGATTTTCAGTATTCACATTAGCTTTGGCTTATAATTTTGGGTGCACTTCCTCTGGGCTGGTTTTGTCCATTATTCGTATTATCATCCCTTTTGTCATTTAATCTCTCTGGCCTTCCACCACATCACAGACCCTTGGTCTCCTCACCAATGCACCTTAAAACTTGCTTATCTCTAACTTTGCCTATTTATGATGAAGAGTCATCAACCTGAAATGCTAACTCCATATTGTTCTCCACAGATGCTGCCTGACCTGCCAAATATTTCCAGCATTTTCTGTTTATGTTTCAGATTTCCAGAATCATATGTTGTATTTGTATATCTTTTCAGGATTAAAAGCCATAACTTTTGCCGAAATAATCATCAGTAATTACAATGTTGACTATTAAACCACATTGCTCAATTACAAGGTAGCAAGTACACAGTATCCTTGTCCACCCAAGTCTTGATCTAATGACTGATTATTCCATTTGTTTTGAACATTTGGCCCATTTGTTAGAGTAATTGGAGACTCACTGGTCAGTGTGATTTTCAGCCCAGAAAATAATGTATTCCTATCTGCTTTCGAGGAGACATGCACCGAGACATTCTTTGGTGCCATATTAGAGCAGGTTAATCTTTTGTTACACAGCACACTGAAGATGGTTTTGGTCATGGGACTGCTGCCTAATAATTCACTGCTCCCTCACACACATCCTATCATGCACTGAACCATGCAAAATGGAACATGCAAAATGAAATAGCAAGCACGGTTGGGCCAGTGCCTCCCTGGGGAGAGAGGTCTGGCATTTGTGGGTCTGGTGGTTGGAACAGGACCTTGTCGGGACAGTCACTTCAAAGGTTTAAGACTTGGGGTCGGAGGATCGGGAAAACTGGATAATGCATTGGTGAATCAGGCCCTCAAGGCAGAGGGTGGGCTTGTGGGAGGGGGAGGTTGACCATTAATTGATAGGGCTACAGGGAGTGGTTACACATAGAAAAGATTGATTGTTGCCCTCCTCGTCCTTCTGCTCTGGACCTGGCCTTTATCTCAGACAGCACAATGCGCAGAGGGGCTGCAAACTTGCGGCAGTACCGAGGCCTATCCAAGTACCCTGCAGTTCTTCAGGCAATATGTCTTGCTGGATCACACTGGGTATGATAGCAAAGTAATTATGTCACTGGAATTGGAAGCAGAGATATTGATCTGGGGATGAGAGTTCAAGTTCTAAAACAACAGCTGGTGAATTTGAATTCAAGAAATTAAATAAAACATTAATTGAAAAGTAATGAAAGTTTCAGCATATCATAAAAAACCCATCTGCTTCAGAAATGCCCTTCATGGAAGGGAAAAGCCAAACTAACCTGGTGTGGCCTGTACGTGACTCCAAACCCAACAAGAGGAGTGACTCAATTTGCTTCCTCAGATATGGGCAATAAAGGTCAATTTGCTAGTTACATTTACATTCCATGAACAAATAAAGTCATTAATCCTTCAGTGAAATATTTAGTTAATGTCATTTGGAAAATCAGCAAACAATTCAGCTTTCACAAGTTTTATTTTAGGTTTAAATTAGCTTACTGTGTTATCCATTGAGTTCACTCTAACACTGCCAGTTATTTCCCTGCTCTTTGCTGTGATCACTGATTCATTTATTTAACAGGTATCAGTCCAACTGAGGAGTTTACAGCAGTCATTCAGGCAGTTTCGCCTCTTCTGACACAGTCCCAGCCTATAGTTAAACTGATATTAGCTGTATCGAGATCAAAATACTGCAAGCAGGTATGTAATGAGCAGATAAGAATCTTAACTCTCTACAGAGTCTTAATGGCACTGCTGCAGAAATAAAGGTTAAATTTCTAAATTTCCTTCATAAGATATAACACATTGTTCTTCAGAATGTTATTATGTAAAATAAATATTATGCTTAAAAATTATTTTCCTGGATTGGAAAGTTCTTTTGTTCCCATCTGATCTTGAGGTTTCTTAACTGAGCCAGCATTAGAAGTGTTACAGTTAATCTGAAAAAGGCTTCTTGTCAAATTGAACTCATTGCAGTTCCTTCAATGATTAAATAGTGTTTGTGGTTTAAAAATCATAACTTATGTGTACAACAAATGAATTCATAGCTGAATGTAATTCTAGCTATTTTCTGAATTTAAAATTGTTTTAAGAAAATGATGTAAAGACTTTAATACATTTTCTTCAACCTTGCCATTTAGAAAGCTTTAGAAAGGTTATGGTATTGAAAAGGATTGTTTAATTACATAAACAGGTAAGGTGAATTGTGTTATTCTTTGAACAAAACATTAAAAGAACTCATACAAGGAAGTTCTTCTTGGAAATAATCTTTTGTTTCACTCTGATCACTTCTGATCAAGCTCGTATGAAATGAATATTTTAAAATTAATAAGCTTATTAATACATGTATTTTTCTTTAAGATTGTAGTGTTATGGAACTGTGATAGGCCTTTACCTTCCAAGAACAAGTGGCCCTCCACCCCAGTGCCTATAACTGTAATTGAAGGAGAAAGCAAGGTGGGTCTGCTTTTGGCATTCTCGTAATATTTGATAAGATTATATTCAATTGAAAATAGCACTCCTTGGTCACTCTTCTTATATAGCTGAACAGTACACAGAATTTGTTATACCCATAGAAGGTTGCTGAAAATATCATGATTTTAAGACTAAGTTTTCTAGCAAATAGGCAGCTGTAACTGAAAAAGGCTTTGGGGTAGATATGATATCTTCTTGCGCACATCAACTTTTAGTTAATGGAGCTGTTGTGGAGGAAATAAACATTTTTAGCGAATACAAGTTTTGTTTTAAAAATAGCAGCTGAATCAATTCACTGTGTGAGATTTAGCAGCAAATAAAAAAATTATATTAAAGTGATTGTGAAACATTAAGATGTTATAATTTTAAATTACTTTGGGTACATTATGAATCTTGGACAATAGTGGTGCCCTTTCACTTCAGATTTCTGAAATGAGACGTTCCTCTGTTATGTTTAAATGTGAACAATAAACTGCTGGACAGCAAATTGGAAATTGGGCAGGAGGTTTGCTCACCAGTGTATAGCCCATTGTACATTTAAATGAGTCTAGGGCCAGAAAATCTGCATGGATTAAGGATGCACCTAAAAAGGCAGAAATTCATCCCCATTGGGATCAGATATAAACTAAGATTAAGTGTAAAATCCCCACCATTAAATCTTGTTGTCATTCCTCATATGAGACATTTCT
Organism: Rhina ancylostomus; assembly: GCA_030265395.1. Classification (NCBI taxonomy): domain Eukaryota; kingdom Metazoa; phylum Chordata; class Chondrichthyes; order Rhinopristiformes; family Rhinidae; genus Rhina; species Rhina ancylostomus. The sequence goes on along the minus strand of JARFYF010000002.1, from coordinate 55,553,144 downwards.
CCTCATATGAGAAATCAGAAAAGAGATTCTTTTTTAAATTTACACTCACTGAAGAGAACCAAAATTTTCCCTGAAACTGCTGAATGTGTTCATCCTTGGACCTCCCACTATGAAGTGTACATTTTTCCTTAGTGTAAACTTGTTGGTTAAAAAGATCCACATCTCATTCAGTGAGGCCGTATATGGGACCAGATTCTTGCAGAACATTACCCTGGTTAAAAATTATTTTAAAATATGAAAAAAGCATTAAAATTTTAACAAAGATAAATGCCACATTAATAATTAAATATATCACAGCAAACACAAATAATTAAACAAAATGGAACCCTACATCTTTCTTTCTTCCTCTCAGCCATAAAATCACCATTCAGCTCCAGATGTAATTTGCCACAAGATCAGCAAGCAGTTCCCCGGTTTATCTGCAGCTGGCCCTCATGTTGGAACTTATAAGACTTGTAGGAAGCACTTAGAAAATTACAGTTATGAAACTACTTGCTAAATAAAGTTTTCTCTTATGTTGATTAAAGTGGAAAATACTGCATAATGTAAAGTCCAAAATGGATTTCTCTTTGATCAAAAAATCAAAGGGACAGTTTAACAAAAAACTATTTGCCAGAATCAAAGTTAATTCATTGTGCAACTCTGCTGAACAAGTTTTGTCCAGATTCACCAAGCTGTCAAAGCTGATCCTAATTTTTTTAGGAGTCACTCATGCATGCAAAACTACATCAGAAAGTATTTTGGTTAAGCTTGTGATGTAACTTTATCAATCTTCATTGTTACCACATCAAAAATCAAAGAAAGTAAGAAAAAACTTTTAAAGGTAGCTTTAGAAATATAATTCGATTAAATTGGTTTGATAGAACAAAGTTAATGTTTAAAAAAACAAGAAAGGATGAATGGAAAGGAGTGAATAGCGGAAACGCATAGATTTAATTGTTTAACGTTTCTCATGTTGCCGAAAGCCAATGGGTTGTTGCTGTAGCATCTACTTCGGGGTATAATATACATTCCAGTATATTGATGAAGTGGCCTGTGTTAGATTAGATGTTATGCCGGGGCTATATTACAATAGTTTGAGTAAATATTAATTTACCTACAGCATTTTAGACAGAAGGTATGGACGTTCTCTTGTTATTCAATCTAACAATGTTTGCCATCATCGTCAAAAACAGATTATTTATAGATCTTTTATGGTTGATTTTTAGATTTTAATTATAAATCATTTATGGTTGATTTTTAGATTTTTATATCTTGATGTGGTTTTGGGTCATGATTCAGTGTCTTCCCAAATTACATGTATGATTAAATTTTTTAAATAATTTACCTTGAATAACATTTCTGAAAAATGTAGTAAGGTACTGTACAACCCAAAAATGTTCACCATTATTTTAAATTAAAATTTACTATTAAATCTATTGGCCATCATCCAGAAATTACATTGGGATTTTGTTGCTGACGATCTCCTATGGTGATCCTGCCTGATGGGTGTCAGCATCACAATGCAACATCTTTATTATTCACTTTTGGTCTTGGGCCAGAAAACTCATAGAATTTTGGATGGTCCAAAGAATGCTCTCTATAGATTCTCCACAAAAGTTAACTTTTTACAGGTTCACAGTGAAAGTGGACCTACTTGATCTGAGCAAAAAATATGAGTGCCCTTTCTTGCTGCACAGTTCACCATCAGAAGGTGCCTCAATCTAAGGAAGGCCAAGAAAATGACATTCCACATGCAGAGAGTTCCAGTCCCACAACCAGCATTGTCATTAAACAAGGTTCTCTTGGAAACTCTCAACATTGGCAGCTACTGGTGTACACAGGGCCAAATTTATTTTCTGGCAGTTCTACCCCATTTCTGCTAGAGTTAGGGCAGTTGTACACTAGAAAGACAGAATGTTGGTCTCTGTTGTTTAGGATTAGTAGTCCAAGAAGAATGCAGTGCCAAAAATGCAGTCTGAGTGGATGCATTACTGAAATTATGTTTGTTTCAATGCATTATGAGATGTGAATACTTACAAACCAGACTAATCAAGAGATGCTGTTTTGTCCCAGTGGTCTCAGAAGAAATTTAGGACAATGTGCTATTAGAATTAGGTTATGATTTGAGGATTATAGAAACCAGATTAATACTGAAATCAAGTTTGCTACTGGAGCTTACACAAAATGAAATCTGTTAGATAAAATGTATATCCTTTCTGGCAAAGAGTTAGAGCATGTATGGGTGAAACACACAAGCATAAGTTTGTGACTATTTATTTATTACATCAGTCTATTCGTTTTTTAACAAAAGTTCTGCAGTGATCCTATTGACTGGCCAAAGATAAAAGTGGCTTTAATAAATTTAGCTCATGTTTCCATAATTTACAGTAATTGTATTGGAAACAGTGCCGCAAAATGTTTCAGCTCACTAAAACAGTAAAATTTAATGTGAACTCAGCTGACAAGCAAAATTAACAGTAATCTTTATTTGCAGCTCTTTAAAATCCCAAGCTGCTCGTTTCATACTAACCATATGTATGTCCACTATGAATTAGTTTTATTGGAGAAAAGTGGCTGAAATGTAAAGACTCCATGAAAACATTTGGTTTGACTTCAGATATACAGAAAGGAAAAGCATCAGTGAAAATTGAAGAAAAGTCCAAAACATTGTTTGCCAAACCTATAGAGCTAAAAGCAGATTGCACCACAGCAATCTACCAGGCCAGCAAATAAGTGGAAACTGCTGGGGTTTAAAGACACATTTTGGTTAATTTGAGTTTATCAAATAAACCTCTAAGACAGTTTTTTTTTTACAAAGCTTTATCAGTGAGGTAAGAGGCATGAAATGAAAATAAAAATAAAAACAACAGGCATTGTAAGCTTAATATATTATCTTTCATATTTGAGCAATGTTTTATTTTTAATACTGAACAATAATAAATTATTTTCAGTTGATTTGTGACAGTGTTCGGCATGAAGTCTTGTTGCAGAGCACAGTTATTCCTCTGAATTGCACTGAATATCTACCTCTGCCAACCTGGTGTTGGGTCAGAATTTCTCTTCATTTGAATGGGGAATCCCAGTCTGGAGTTTAGGGGGAAATGGTGAAGACAGTCTTTTTTTATTTATTTATTTTATCTTACACTTTGTTTGCATGTTTGGTTTCAATTACTGGTGGACAAGGACACCCAGGTCCCTCGATGCCTCAACATTTTTCAATGCATCACCACTTAAATAATACTCTGCCTTTCATTATTTCCTAGCAAAGTGTTTCATTTCACATTTATCTTCATCATGCTGCATTTCCCATGTATTTACCCACTCACTTGTCTAACTTGCCTTGAAACTTCTTTTTGTCCTCCTTACAATTCACAATTCCAAACAGCTTCTTGTCATTAGCAAACCCAGAAATATTACATTTGGTTTCCTCATTCGTATCATTGATATACACTGTGAATAGCTGGAATCCAAGCACTTAGCCCTGTGACTCCTCACAGTCAGCTTTCTCAAGAAAGTCCTGTCAAATCCTGCCTTCTATTTACTGTATATCAACACATTTTCAATCTATGCAAGTATAATGCCCCCAATCCCATATGCTTTAACTTTGCACACCAACCTCTTCTGTGGGACTTTGTCAAAGGCCTTCTGAAAATCCAAATACACCACACTGACTGGTTCTCCCTTATCTATTCTGCCAGTTACATGCTCAGAATATCTCCACTAGGTTTGTCAAACATGATTTCCCTTTCATAAATGCACATTGATTTTTTTCTAATCCCCTTGATATTTCCAAGGTGTCATGTAATCACATCTTTTATAATAGACTTTAGCATTTTCCCTATGGTGACATTGAGATAACTGGTCTGTACTCCCAGTTTGCTTTCCTTTTTTTTAAAATAATGGGACTACATTTGCCACCCTCCAATCTGCAGCAATCATTCCATAATCTATAGAACTTTGGAAACACTGTGAAGTCTTTTAATACCATAATCCCAGAAATCATTGGAAAATGTATAAAAAAGCACGAGTTTTAAATCTGTAGCTGACAAACATTTATGAACAAACTTATGAGGTATTTCCCAATTGGCTGATCATCATTGATTCCCAAGAGCAAGAAATTATATTTACAGCATAGAAAATGCAGTTTTACATGGAAAGAATAAATTAGCCACCATCTCAAAGAATGTGATCTTGGTGTTTGTTTTCTTTTTTAGCAAGTTCTGGTTCAAGAGCTACAATTCATGGGAGGAATATCATGGGTGACCAGTAGCCAGTTTTCAATATAAGGTCGAGGGTGAAACTCTCCATTAGACATGCATAAGTCTGTAAACTATAAGAAGTGTGATCATTTAAGGCATGGGCACTACAGTGTAATTGTGTTTGTAATAGGATAGGCATTCTTGAGGTGTCTTTTAGAATGCATAAATGGTGACTTACTGGACAGTGTTCTTCCAGTGGTAAATAAGGCACCATACCCACTCCTGCCAATGTACAATTTTGTCAAAAAGACTATGATTAGAATTCATATCCAATCTAGTACTGAGTTTTTCACATCCAAAACATTTGTGTGAATGTACTTGCAAAGTATATTGTTCAGATAATATTGTGCCAGTTATATAATGATATTTTATGACTATGTAGAGTACTGCTTTGCTAATTTACAAAGGCCAAATTTTGATACAAAGAGGAACAAATAAGGGATCTGTTTTTATAATGTATAATTCTGTGAGAGTAAGTAAGCATCTGTAAAAGTCTGTACAAAGTATTTTTCTATCATGCAAAAGAAAACTCTCACATGAATGAGCAGTGGCAATTCTGTCTGTTATGTTGGTTTAAAATTAATAAACTGTACAATCACATGAAGTAGCTGCTTTAGTTGTGCAAATTATCGGTAGTTTAACCCAATGTGAATAATCAGACAGAAAATTATTTTAAAACAATTCATTCCATTTATTAATTATAGAGAATGCATTGTTCTACCTTGGCATCTGGTAGTAAATTGATTATTTCTGATTCACAAGTTGCTGACCTGCTGCTCTGTTCCTGGAATTTATTTTTGAAAATCTGATAACATTAGGAACAGAACTGCTCCTAAAATGTGATTATCGTTAATGTTGTGATGCTATACTTGGAAATGGGATTGCATGGTGCCTCTACTCTGGAGTTGGTCAAGTTTGCAGCCATATCAAGATCAACTCATGCCAATTAGAAAGTTTGACTGTCTCCTTCCTGTCATGAGCCAATTTCTATGTCAGGGACTTGTATGATAACATTGTTCTGTGTACAGCACATTCTGCGAGGAACAAAGGCTATCGAGTACAAAGGTAGGGAAGCTTTGATGAAATTTTATAGGGTGCTGTTAAGACTTCAGCTGGTGCCCTGCATACTGTTTGGTTTCTATGTTTGCAGAAGGATGTGCTTGCGTTGGAGGCAGTGGAGAGAAGGTTCACCAGATTGATTCCTGCAGTGAAGGAGTTGCCATCAGAAGAAAGGTTGAGCAGGATGAGCCTATTAGAGTACAGAAGAATGAGAGATGATTGAAACATATAAGGAGTTGAAGGGGCTTGACAGGGAAGATGATGCTTCTCCTAATAGGATACGTAGAACTAATGATATAGTTTGAAGCCAGGATTAGATCAGCCATGATCTTATTCAGTGGTAGAACAGGCTCTTGGAACAACTGGCCTATTCCTACCACTGCTCCTATTGCTTAAGTTCTTATGTGTTAATATAGCACTTGAAGAATTGTACCTGCTTAACGTAAGTGTGTTTAATATATCATCACTACTTTGAAGTCAACTCTCTATGGCCTAAATTGTGCATACCTGCAGAGGCACTTTGAGCAATCTTTGTTTTGCATAGGAAGTTTGGGTCATGGCTACACTGCTTGGAAATTCAATTGGGCCCAAGGACCATGGTGTCTGGCACAATTGAGTTGATGTTATGGAGAGTTGGTCATTATTTCATGTGCTGAACCAATGCAGAGTGCACAAAGCAAATCAATTAATGTTGAGGCTGGGTCTTGGGAAGTGAGGCCCTGATGGTGGGGGAAGGGTCAAGGATTCAAATTTGGGATACCAGGGCGATATATACATTCTTGTCCCTAGTTGGTGTAGTGGGGAGAAGTGTGCAATCACTGGGTGGGTGGTTGGAGGGTGGAGCAGTTTGATTACATGATTGATAAGTGTACAGCTTATCCATTGGCAGCTTAAGATTGCCTCTGGTGTAGGAACCCAGTTTGCAGATTATTATTAATCTTAGCTGAAGCTGGGTCCACTAATGAAGACCTTCAAAAATGATAGCACACCAAAAGGAAGTGGAAGCAGACAGATTTAAATAATCCCTTATGAGAAAGATATATCATCATCTTTTAGTGTCCTTTCCAAATGGTATACATATAAATACCACGTGTTGCAAAATATGCTTGGTTTACTTGTAGTTGTTTGCTTCAATAAAAATTAGCTGAATTATAATATTTGTCTTTACATTTACAGAATATTACGTTGAAAGTGATATTTTAATTGGAATAATGTAAAAGAATAGCAGTAGAAGGCCGGTGTGTTGTATGGAAGTTAAATCCAAATAAATTTTAATAAAATGAATCATGAAAACATGAACTTTATATGATATGAAGAGCCAAAAGGCCACAAATCTTAGAGTTTTCATATTTTTACAGAGCATGAGCAACCGCTTTTTCCCATACGATGTCATCCAGACAGATGCTGTCCTCAGTTTAGATGAAGATACAGTACTGTCAAACAATGAGGTAAGTCAGCAATCTAGCAAAATTCAATTAGCAATTCCTGTTCATTGACATTACAAGATTATTTATCGGGATAGTGGCTTGGATTCCCTCTGCTCCTGGCTAGCTTTCCATCACTCATAAAAATTAACTCATCCAAATCCCTGCTTCCTATATCTTAATATGCATAATGCCCCGTAACCATTATTCCTGCACTTATTGACCTTACTAATACCTAGTTCACGAACACTGCTAAGTTTTAAGCTCAATTGCTTTTGTAGTTTGCCTTTCTTCATCTTGTCAGCATCCCTCTAACTCTCTTCAGTGCATAGTGCATATACAGCCATGTTTTTTAATGCAAAATCTTCTCTCTTTCTCCTAATATTGGTGGCCATGCCTTCAGCCATCAACCCCTACATTCTGGAATTCCTTTCCCAAATCATAGTCTGGAAATTGGATTGATTAGCAGCTTTTTTGTAAATGTCCACCTTGCACATGTAAGTGATTGACTGGGGTTGGCTCAAGCTAATGATCATATCCAGGTGAAATCATCCCGATCAAGAGACTCTGTTAGCATATCTGACATTTTTGCCCTCAGCTACAGATCTTATGATGTCATCATTTAAGCAATGCCCATTTCCACTTGTCATGAATTGAAACTTTAGGGCACAACAATTGTCTATTGAACACTCACCATCCAACCAGGACTATATTGTGCTGCTTTGTTATAATAGTCTTTATTTAAACAGATACTCCATTGACATTGGGAAATCTGCAAGGCCAGCTTAAAAACTGAATTATGCTGCTCAATCACCTTCCAAAGTCCACGGAGTGTGTAACTAACAGGAATGTTTACTCCCAATATTTGACTGCTGAAGTTTAATATCATTTAAAAACACTTTGGAAAATTTCCCCATTTGTGATTGAGAATATAGGATGGAAACTACAATTTCATCTCATGCAGGAGCTCTGGGAAAACTTTACTGTCCAACACAGTATTTCCATATAATACCATTAAAACATTAATCAGGTATTCCTATAGAAGTCATGCAACTAAAGCATTCTTAATTAATTAATTAATTTCAATTCCAGAAAGATCCTAAAATTGTCACAATAAAGGTGACCACCATGTGTTTATTTTGCATTTATTTATTTATTTCCACACACACACACACACACACACACACACACACACACACACACACACACACACACACACACACACACACACAC
>JARFYF010000002.1:55388553-55401015 GCA_030265395.1 Rhina ancylostomus | reverse complement strand
CACTGTCTGTAAGGAGTTTGTACATTCTCCTGTGTCTGCGTGGGTTTCCTCCGGGTGCTCCAGTTTCCTCCCACATTCTAAAAGACGTACGGGTAGGTTAATATGGGGTTTAAAATGGGCGGCGCGGACTCGTTGGGCCGGAAGGGCCTATTACCACGCTGTAAGTAAAATTTTAAAATTTAATTTAATTTTAGAACTTCCAGTGAATTGTTTATTAGTTATATTTTTACTCTCCAAATGGTAACCAATAAAAAAATCAATAGAACGGGCATTTGTTCTACTATAATTTACTTCATACCTACAGCATCAAGTCCCAAGTGCCATAAAATCTTATTTAAAAATGATTTGTAAGCCTACAGTAAGGAAGGAATAAATGAGAGACTTCCATATTTATATTAATTTTTGCAACTTAAGGGCATCTAGAGAGCTATTGAAATCCTTCTGAAGTGCAGTCACTGTTGTAATAAAAGATGTGCAACAGTCAGTTTGTGCACAGCAAACTCAGTGAAGAGATAAAGATTGAAAGACTTGTTTTAGTGGCCTGACTGAAAGATAGATATTAGACTCTGATAGTATCTCCTACCCCACCAAAGAATAATGGCATAAGATCTTTTATAGCCATGTGGGAAAACTGACACATCATTACTTATGCATTATTTTAAATAGTGAGACTATAGGAAAGGAGAGGAGCAGTCTAACTTGGGCAGGAATGTGTTGATTTATTTGTTTTAACTGTATATGTGTACATTCTGGAAGTTGCTGTCTAATTTTATTTTTATAAAAATGGTGATAGCTGTTATCCTCTCAGGCGTTTTAATGCAAGCTCTAGGCCTGTGTGTTAACTGTGTTCTTAGTACCTGATGAAATTGTTTTATGAAATGATAAGCTGACTTGTTTTTCTGATAATATCACCTACATGTTTAGAACATCTATATACAGGACTTGTGTGGAGTTAATATGTTGCCCTTATCTGTAGTGGTGTTAGAATGTTGAGCCTGATATAGATAATTTGTTCAATCAATACTGTCTTTCATTTATAGTAACAAGTACATTTTCTAAAAAACAAAAGTCCTTTAAAGTCAATGCCAAAATACAGAGTCAAAAATCTGGAAATCGTTCTCGGTATGTGAGAAAGGAACCTCCTTCGTATCCAGCAGGTAGGAGGTAAATGCTACTGTGTTGAAATTAAGATCATTGCAGTGCTTTGCCTTTTTTTCTTAGCTTTTCTTGCCTGGTTATATGTTTCTCATAAGAATGTTTATAGATAAAGGAATTTGTTAAAATTTTAGAACTGATCAGTGTGAACTATGTTACACTGTGATTGACAAATCACAGTGGCGTCACAAATCATAGAGGCGTCACCTAACATTTGTTTTAATTTGTATTAGAAGGCTTATTCAATCCAGTTCATTTTTATAGTAAGCTCAACTGTAGGGGATGTATTTGAAAACTACATTTTTAACCAGATGATTATGATTAATCTACTATGGAAATTTAGATGTACAGAAGGATTTGGTCTATGGTGTCTGAGCTGCTCAATACCATTACAGTTTCAAAATGTATCCTTCTGCTCTTTGATTTCTCCTTGGCTCTGCACCTCAAAATGTTTACCTAATTTTCTGCTATTAGTCTGTTTCAACAACTCTCTGTAGCAAACCAAACCATGCTCTCTGCACTCTTTGTAATCATTTTAGTTTGATGATCCCCTCTTACCGACTTCCCAGCTAGATAAAATATTGAAAATTCTTTTCATTCTACCAAATATTTTGGATCACTCTTCATAATTTCCATTCACACTGGTGAGTTAATGCTGAATGAGCTGAATACAGATTTAATGCAGAGCTGGTATATTAAGTAATTTAATGTTGCTGGGACTCGATGACAGATTAGGAATGCTGAATTGCTTGGTTTACTCTGCTGCAGGACTCCACGTGGATTCTAACAGGGAGCCTGAATGAATCTCCTTTTGGATACTATGATACAGGAGCTGAGACTTCGTTGGATATTTTGGGGGGGCCATTAGTCTCCAGGGTGTGGTTAGTCCCTCTGCATCCAGCCGCGTAACTGTGGGCATGGATAGCCATTCAGGCCATTATGAAGTGATCAGTTATTGTATTCACACTTTTGGGTACCTTTTTTGTCAAAACTATTGGAAGATGGTCTGGAAAATGTTCCAATGTGATAAGTAATCTATTCTTGCCGCTAGTGTTACTTTGTCTGCAGAATCCTGACAGATCAATAGGCAATAGATTTAACTTTCTCAGTTGCAGCAACCCAGCAGGACTTGCTTACGGTGGCATGTCAGAGGGTGGGAGGGAACTTCCTGTCTATGACTGCCTCAGTCCAGCCAGTACAGAGAGAGTTTCTCCTTTCACCACTCTGCATGCTGCCCATGAAACTCTGCATAGCAAGGATTGTTATTATCTTTCTTAAACCTCAGACACCATAAAACCCAGCTGTACAAACTTAGTGTCTGCGTTGTCTGTTGAGTTAGTGAACCTAACAGTTTACTTTTGTGAAATGCAAGAACCTTCATACGAATATGAAATTATTTTAAAAATGGTGTAATTTAAAATTCTCAAAATATTACAAGCTCATATGACTGCTTGCAACTGGATCAACTTTATAAAACTATCTCTATGTGAGCTCTCATACCTGCTCAGAATTTTCAAGTTTTGTGATAAAGTGCAAATATCCTTCATTTAATCTCTCCCTCATAATGTTTTACATCACATTTCTCCATGTTGAGTTTCATGTTTAGTTATAAGTCATACAAAACTTGCTTAAGCCATCTGTCATGGACTTGATTTTGTGTCATGCTGATATTTTATACTTAGCCTTATACCTAAGCCTATACCAAATCGCCTCCAGCCTGAACATCCATTGAATGCTTTAATGAACTAGCTGTGCTCCTATAACCGTTTTGGCACCACACACTTTAATTTTCTGAACAAGTCTCCTGTGCAGAACGTTTCCAATGTCTTTTGAAAATTTGCACATTTGATATCTGCATTTACCAGATCAATTGCTTCAAAAAAAAACTAAATTAGTCAGGCATAAATAGGTTTTTGAGTCTTTGTTGGCTGGTGTTAATTTTTCTCTGCATTATGACCTCCCAAAAGCTTATCCTTATCGACACAATAATAATGCAGTATTATATATCCCTTTCTGAACTGCAGTATTACATTAGCAAGCTACCACTCGTCTGCCACATCTCTTAGCAATGTTGTTTGAGTGCTTCTGGTCAGAGGCTTTAACCTCTCCAATTTTCCTCTGGGATGCACGTCGTCAAGACCTGCTGCAGTTTTCACACATGGTCCCATTGAATTTGCTTTCCTCATGCTCGATGAACTGCTTATCCCTCCATGTGTGGGTCTATTTTCACTAGTACACTCTTCTGTGAATTTAAGGGCAAAGTATCTCTATGACATTTTCATCTTGCATTAGATTTTATTATCATCTCTAGGCTGCCTGTTATTTTTTTTTTCATTTTTAAAGTTCCTTTTCTATTTTCGATTGTTATGGTCAGATGTTCTACATACTGTCATGTTGGACTTCATTTTTCTTGTTTCATTCCTTCTTTCATCTACATTCCAATTGATTTTATTACCACAAGATATGTCATTTGCTTTTTTTATTGATCTAACTTGTTACTCAAATCATTCAAATTAATTTCCAACTCTTACCATATTCATTTGTGTAGGAAAGAAGGGAACTTGAAAGATATTACATCACACGTGAAATTAATTTTAATTTTAAGTAAGGAATTTCTATACTAGCTTTGTTTTAATTAATTAATATTTAAATATGATTGGATTAAATTGGCAGGAAGTCAGGAGGAACACTGGTATCTGGAAATTCTGGAAAAGGGAAAGATTACGTGCCCTACGTGTAAGGCTGTTATGAGGAAGACGGTGGAAGGGCTGAAAAAACACATGGCCAATTGCAAAGAGGTGCCTATTAGTTTTACTGTGTAACATGAATGCTAGAGAGTGAGTTACGTTTATTTTGCTGCAGGCTGGTCAAATAATTCAAAACCTTTCATTGATAGATCATTGTCTATATTAAAATATAACTGCAGGCAGTTTGTGGATTGATAGATGTAGTAGCTACCATTTGGAGTTCTGAGCTCTTACAAAGGTTGAAGAATTTGGTAAATTGGAGTGTATTTAGCTTAAATTTTCATAGGATTGCAAAAATAAATCATAACATTTATACATACAGGATCCTATCATTTGTCTTTTGTACACCTCAACTGTTGATTTGCTCTCTTTTTTCCTTTTTAATACTACTCTTCCCATTCTGATTCTTTTGACCTCTATCAATAAGAATATTGGAACCAGTATTTAATAAAACAATGGCAGGGCAGGAATCATGGTTCATCCCCCACAGAATCTTCCAGGGCTCTAACGGTAAATTTGTTTTGTTGCCACTTCTTGAGGTGTATTAGGTGAGCAAGGGAGAAGACCATCTTGTGAAAGCAGCTTTTCTCCATTTTCAAACCTCTACATTTCCTGCTTTTCTATTTGATGCTAACTTTGGTGTCTGTTGAAACTTCAAATGTTGTACAAAACTGTATCAGTTTCCTTCTGGAGTACATGGCGTTACGTGTTGTAGTTGCAGGATGAAACTTTGGTAGTTCAGTTGCTTTAAAGCTGTTGACTAACGTAATCTCTGTAATAATGTTTAAAAAAAAACACAGTGAGATCCCAGTAAAAATATAACAAAGAATAATAAATAAAGTCTTTTTGTATCTGACTGCAATGATGTTAGAAAAGTGAAAAAATGGGCACCACTAATTATGATGACGAATAATTGTAAGGTACACTTCAGGCAATCAGAATGCCAAATAATTTATAATTAAGTGTTTATTCTGGTTTGTATTTCAGAGGTGTTTTAAAATCAATTGCAATCTTTATTTGCTAAGCATTTGACAAATGTTATTGCCTAAAATTGTATTGTGAAAAGGACAGTTTGAAAAGTTGTCATGTTTCTGTTTCACACTGACATAGACTATTTGCATCATGAACAGTGAAATAAAGTCTAAGAGTTACTCCTTTTCATTTAGGAACCATTTGTATGCCAACACTGTGGAAAACAGTTGAAGTCTTTAGCTGGGCTCAAGTATCATTTAATGGCAGACCATAACAATATGGTAAGGTAGTTACAACTTAAGATTAACTTTTTTTGCTATGGCAACACATCACAGAGTCAGAAGGCTCTCCTATTCCTGTATCTCCTTGAAATAAAATTGTATTTGTGGGTTATGTTCAGGAGATGTTGCTGAACGTCTTAGATGTCGCTGAGCATCTTAGATGTCCCTATCAATATTTGTCAGGAAAGCATACCCAATCAAGTCAAACTAGCTTTTCCATCAGTTCATGTCTGGATCTTGATCTGGTGGCGGGTGATTAAGTTAACCCTTAAAGCAAAGAACCAGCAGAGCGTTGAAGTTTGAAAACTTGTGAAATTCAGCCTCCAAGTTTAAAAAAACTCACGATGTCATTTGCATCATTCAAACCCATTCAGAGTTTGTGGCCTATGGTAATCATCTTGTAATCAGTTAGTCACAATATGGTGTACTCTCCATGTACTCTTTGCACAGTTTTGATTTGGCGGTTGATGTTTGTATGTATTTAATGCATATAGAAAAGGTGAGGGCCTTCACAGTGGTATGATGGCATCTTTGTCAAAGTAATGATAGGAACATAATGGTTCTGTTTTACTTTGAGTTCTTTGCTGAATTATGCATACATCACTAGATGAAGAAAATGTTTAAAACTGGTGAATGTAAGCTATTAGGAACGGACCATTTTTCTGGCTCTGTGACTCGCTTTGAAATGAGTTTAAATTTAATGGTATGTATAGAAATGAGTCAGATGAGTGAAGAGTTTCTTTTACTTTGCCTCTGACTCATCTGACCTCTATACTCATGTTAATTTGTTTTCTACTCCAGTAAGATTTACAATTCAGTACCAAATTCTGGGTATATTTGTAACCTCTAGAAACTATGTAGCATTGTCTGAATTCATTCCTGTAACACTCCTTTTGTACATTTTGCTCTATCTTTGTGGGCTAGTTTTGAATTCTGGTTCCAGTATGCTTCCTCTAGATTGGATATGATGATTTATTCTAACCCATCATAGAGATGGGCTGGGAGAACTAGTGACATTCAGGATTCTTCCTGGATTATTGCTTAACATCGACAAGGTTTGCAACTATACCTATAAAATAATATTTCCAATTTCTTTTTAGCCAATTTTGAAAGATGGAGATGTGGTTGATGAGCAAACTGATAGAGAAAGACTTCGAAAGGTTTTGAGGAGAATGGGGAGATTGAAGTGTCTCCGTGAGGTAAGGGTAGAAAATGTACTTCTGTTGATGTTAAAAGTCTATTTAAGAAGAAAATATAAATACATTTAAAACAAATATTATGAATTGTATGAAAGAGATATTTTATATCAGTACCTCTTTCACACAATTCATAATTGAGATAAAATGGTATAAATTTGCAGTAGTCTTATCAAAAAGTTGATCTCAGTTTCTCTGCAATTAATGTACCTTGCTTCTCCTCCCCATTAGTTTTTTTATGGTATGAATAAAAAATAGTAACAGTCGGGTGCCTGGCTTTGCCTCACCTTTAATTTGAAGCACCTGCAGTTTCTGAGGCAATGGAGTGAAATGCGTTACTTTGGACCTGAAGATCAAGAACAAATAGTGTTGCTGGTTTGGGAATACATTGTGCATGCATTCTGTTCCAAGCTTAGTGTAGGCAATTTCCCAGCCACTTCAGTCAGTGTCTTTAGGCAGCATTGGTCATCTTGTCATTTATTTATTTTTCCCTTCCTTCTCATTCCTCTGTGCAAGAGGAATGGGTCTCTGTATCAGGCCTTCCCCATGGTGTGTACTAGCATAGTGATTATGTTACTGGATTAGTATCCAGGACTCTATTGATCTGCAGACTTGAGTTGAAATACCATCCTTAAATTTAACTAAATTGAAACTGAAATTAAACAGCTTATAGTAGTAATGCTAACCATAAAACCAGCACGTTGCCATTTGAGCTTACTTATGCTCTTCACTTTGGTCTGTATCTAGCTCTCAACCTACTGATTTAGTTGATTCATACCAGCCCAACACAAAGCAATTAGGAACAGAAAATAAACGCTGACCTTGCAAGCAGTGGAATGAATAAATAAGAAGTAACGATTCATGCTCTGTTTATGTTCAATGATAGATCTCAGCCCAACCTATGTATTTAAGCTGCATAGCTAATTAGCTATATAGCTATTGTTACTTGCATATCATCATGTGAGCTAATTAGCTGTGGTGTTATAGCTAAAGATAAAACTTCCTTTTAGTGGAAGGGAAAGAAAATATTATAACCACAAAATATTTTAAGAAGTCTGCTTTGCTCAGTTCTCGTTACTGTGCCTATCAAATTTTTTCCTTTTGATCAAACTATCATACTGCATTTGAAATAAGGTACAACTGATACTATAATATTTTAAGGTAAATGGACCGGATGGAATAGAGAGGTTGTTATGGAAATGTTTCTTAAGTGGCTTTGTTCTTTGCAGATGTGTCCTGAAATTTGGGCCTGGTATTGATACTTTCTGTGTATTGAGAGAAGTATGTTGAATATAATGTGATCTCTTGAAGTGGCATTAGTCTTAATTGAGTGTGTATGAAATGACTGACAGAACCAGGGATGAGCTGGACACATTTCTTCAAGTTATATGTTCTGATGATGCTGTCTTCTTTCATTAAGTTCTATTAAGTTGCTAATGTTGCATTTTTTTTTATTTTTCTTCAGGACTGTTCTGCCAGCTTTACTAGTATAATGGGTTATCTCTATCATCTGAAGAAGTGTGGCAAGGAAGAATCTGAATTATTGAAACAATTATTTAAATGCCAACACTGTGGAAAGCTGTACAAGTCGAAGGCAGGCCTGGATTATCACTTAAAATCAGAACATGCACCGGTAATTAAAATTTTGGCAGAAGTTCTTCTTGTGCTTGTGTATTTGCCAGTTTTGGACTATGGACTTGCATTTCTAATATCATGCATGCAATGAGACTTTTGATACTAAATATGTTTATTATACACTTAATCATTGTCTCAATGGTAGTTCAAATTGATAGTGATTGATAAAGCCTACTTGAGATTCTTTTTCTCTCCCCTTCTGCCATTTTCTCCTTGCATTTGTGTGGATTTAAGGGGATTGGTAGCACTAGATATCATTCGCATGTAATTAATACTGTGCCATAACAGACAAGTTCCCAGTTTCATCTGGACTGTTTATAGAACAGAGAACAGTACAGCACAGGAATAGGTCTTTTGGCCCACAATGTGTGCGCTGAACACAATGCCAAATTAAACTAAATCTCTCTGCCTGTACATGATCCATATCCCTCCATTCTCCGCATATATGCGTGTCTGTCTAACAGTCTCTTAAACACCATTATCATATCTGCTTTCACCACCAACCCCTGGCAGTCCATTTCAGACTCCTACTACTCTATGTATATGAAACGAAACTTACCCTGGACATTTTCCTTTAAACTTTCCCCTGCTCACCTTAAATGCATGTCCTCTAGTACTTGACATTACTACCCTGGGAAAAAGATTCTGACTGTCTACCCTGTCTATGCCTCTCATGATTTTATAAACTTCTGTCAGGTCTCCCTTCAGCCTCCAACGCTCCAGAGGAAACAACCCAAGTTTGTCCAACCTCTCCTTATAGCTCATATCCTCTAATCCAGGCAGCATCCTGATAATCCTCTTCTGCACCTGTTCAAAAGATCCCACGTCCTTCCTGAAATGGCGTGACCAGAATTGCACATAATACTCCAAGAGCAGCTTAACCAATGATGGCAATATGCTACATGCTATATGCCTTCTCTACCATCCGATCTACTTACGTCGCCACTTTCAGTGAGCTCTGGATTTGGACCCCAAGATCCATTGTTTGATATTGGAAATGCTGAGTTAAAGAGAGGCATTCCCCTCATTGCTGCCTACCTAACTAAGCAATTAGAGATACCAGAGGCTAATTTGCTCATGATTTGCAGTGCAATTGTCATGAGCTTTAATTTCTTTGGTACAGTGTATGATTTACTGATGTAAATGTTAGAATTCACAATCTTTGGTGGTCAACCATAGAACAATACAGCAGAGTACAGGCCCTTCGGCCCACCATGTTGTGCCAACCTTTAAACACGCCTAAGACTATCTAACCCCTTCCTCCCACATATCCCTCTATTTTAAATTCCTCCATATGCTTACCTAACAATCTCTTGAACTTGACCAACGTACCTGCCTCCACCACCACCCCAGGCAGGATATTCCATGCACCAATCACTCTCTGGGTGAAAAACCATCCTCTGACATCTCCCTTGAACTTCCCACCCAAAAGGCGTGGACTCTTGTATTGAGCATTAGTGCCCTGGAAAAAAAGGTGCTGGCTGTCCATTCTATCTATTCCTCTTAATATTTTGTATACCTCTATCGTCTCCTCTCATCCTCCTTCTCTCCAAAGAGCAAAGCCCCAGCTTCCTTAGTCTCTCCTCATAATCCATGCTCTCCAATCCAGGCAGCCTCCTGGTCAATCTCCTCTGCACCCTTTGCATCGCTTCCACACCCTTCCTATAAAGTGGCGACCAGAACTGGACACAGTACTCCAAGTGTGGTATCACCAGAGTTTTGTAGAGCTTCATCATTACCTCACGGCTCTTAAACTCCATCCCACGACTTCTGAAAGTCAACATCCCATACGGGCCGAAAACTGCTCACAACACTCCAAATGAGCTCTGACCAACGCCTTACAAAGGAGTAGCATTAAATCCTTGTTTTTATGTTCTAGTCCTCTCGAAATTAATGCTAACATTGCATTTGCCTTCCTTGCTACCGACTCAAGCTGCAAGTTAATCTTCAGCGAATCCTGCACGAGGGATGCCAAGTCCCGGTGCACCTCCGGATTCTCAGTTTTATCCCCTGCTTACTCAACACCCCCTGTTCCTCCGCCAATTTTTATAGCATCGCAAAATTATCCGCAAATCCATCAGTTAACACGCAGTATAAGGTGAAAAGTAACGGACCCAACACCGGCCTCTGCGGAACACCAGTAGTCTCTGGAAGCTAACTGGAAAACTCCCCTTTGTTCTCACTCTTTGCCTTCTGCCAGTGAACCAATCTACGATCCGTGCCAGAACCTTACCGGTAATACCATGTGCTGATATCCTGTTCAGCAGCTTCATTTGTCGGACCTCGTCAATGGCCTTCTTAAAATCCCAGTGAAGAGCATCCACTGACTCTCCTGTGTCTGTCCTGCCTGGTACATCCTCAAAGAATTCCAACCGATTTGCCAGGCAAGATTTCTCTCGAGGAAACCATGCTGGCTTCGGCCTATTTTTTATCATTTGCGTCCAAGCATCTCAAAACCTGATACTTAGTAGTGGACTCTAACATCTTAACAAGCACTGAATCTAGGCTAAATCGCCCATAATTTCCTGTCGTTTTCCTCCGTCCCTTCTGAAAAAGTGGAGTGACATTTGTGATTTTCCAGTCCTCCGGAACCATTCCTGAACCTCGTGATACTTGAAAGATAACTGCAGATGCCTCCAAAACCTCTTCGGCTCCCTCTTTCAGATACCTGGGGTGTAGTCCATCTCGTCCAGGTGACTTATCTGCCTTCAGACCTTTCAGTTTCCCAAGCATCTTCTCCTTATTTATTGTGACTACTCCCTCATGACTCTCTCGAATTTCTGACATGTTGCTGGGCGTCTTCCACGGTGAAGACTGACGCCAAATACTGACTGAGTTCGTTCGCCACTTCTTAGTTTCCCATTACGACCACTCCAGCGTCACTCTCCCACCGCTCTCATGTCACAACATGCACGGTTTGCGCGATAGGTTCAGAACGTTGATCTTGAAAGTCTAAAACCAATTTTCCCAGGACTCCAGGGGCACAGGGAGAAGGGTTTCAATGCGAAAAGTCGACGATTCATTATTTTTAACACATCGAATGCGAGCGGTTTGGACTGAAGGATTCACGGCTGTATGGGAGACCCCGTCGCTTGTACAGCTCAAAAGAGAATTGTATAAAGTACCCGAGTGGGTAAAATTGAGACTGCTCACAGGAGGGGGAGCGGCAGAAGGACTTGGCCAATCGCTCGTCGAGGAAGAAGCTCACTCAATACTGGCTGCGTGATTTCCATTGTCGGGATTCAGTCAGAAAGTTTGGCCAATTACTTAGTGCGGACAATTAGTCACATTCATGTGATTCCCCACTTCAGACGCACGCAGGATGACTTATGTAATTACTGTTTGCAGCGACTGGAGGGAACTGATTCCTGGTGCAAAGATCCGCCGATATCCCCAGTATCCATACAAATACTCTGCTGTCCCCATATAAATGAAACATGCCCCTATTTTGTAGTTAGTTCCCTTCGTAATAAGCCACAACTTTATTCTTTTTGTTTAACCCCTAAGTCTGTCCTGTCCCTACATACTGTGGACATTGCACTATTACACAGAGATCCCTCTGCATGTCGACGCTCTGCCATCCCCCACCATTTAAATGTGTTTGTTTGAATGTTCCTTGCCAAAATGGAACATATTACACCCCCACATCTTAGAACGGTTGACAATTACTTGCTCAATCTCGCGGCCTGTCTGTTCGTCCTCTTCACAACGTATCATCTTGCCGATATTTGTGGTTCCGATAAATTTAGTAACCGCACTTTCGGAGTTGTTATCCAAGTCATTGCGTCAATTATGAAGAGTCTGCTTCTTCAACTTCGATCTATAAGATGCAGATTTTTCGTCGCGCATCTTTCATCCAAACAACCCAAAGAAAACATTTGTTTACGCCTACACTGCTTCTGGTTTCTGCGGGATTTCTGCGCGGGAACACAGCGTGTTCGGACGACATAGCGGCGCAGCTGGTAGACCCGAGACCTCAGAGCTCCAACGACCCGAGTTCATTCCTGACCTCTGGGACTGTCTGTGCATATTCTCTCTCAGACTGAGTGAGTTTCCTCTGAGTGTTCTAGTCTCGTCCCGGTGTTGTGAGCAATGAACCCTGCTGGTCGGAGGACAGCATTGCTCCTCGGATCGGAAGTGATACTTTGTCAATCAAGGTGCAGCTCCATCCACACCCCATCCCCTCAGGTGTGGGAGCCTGGACTTGTCTGACCAGTACCCTTTGTCTTTGAACTTGCCTGACCACTCTGGCAGGACCCGTTGTCTTTGAACCTCACACGATTGGTTCGTTCAAATCATAACAGGCAGGCCACCGTGCCACCCAGCACCATAAAAAGGGCTGAGACCCTTAGCTCCTCCTCTTTGACGACCCCAGGAGTAGTGAGACGACGCTGCAGAGATCACTGTCATGGTTCTGAGTTCTGGCCCTCAATTTGGCTCATTAATGCCTTGTTGTCCAGCACATGGATTCCATGC
>JARFYF010000002.1:55376937-55388453 GCA_030265395.1 Rhina ancylostomus | reverse complement strand
CTATCATGTCTCCCCTCATCCTCCTCCTCTCCAAAGAGTAAAGCCCTAGCTCCCTTAGTCTCTCCTCATAATCCATATTCTCCAATCTAGGCAGCATCCTGGTAAATCTCCTCTGCACCCTTTCCAACGCTTCCACATCCTTCCTATATGAGGCGACCAGAACTGGACACAGTACTCCAAGTTAACCTTTGCGTGCATTTGTGTTTTATTGACTAGTCTCCAGAAACTACAGATGATGAGGCTGCTGAAAAAGAGAGTGAACCAGAAGTGGAAAGAACATCCAGTGGAAGAGTGCGAAGGAGCTCTGCCAAGTTAGCTGCATACCACCTGCATGAAATAGTGGCAGATGAACTTGCTCGGGAGTCACCTCGGAGGAAAATCCAACGTGACCTGGTACCAGATGATGATAAGGTGAAAATGACACAGCAAAGGGAAATATCCTTGCAGCTGCCCATTTCCTTTTTTCCTAATTGCAGCATCTCTTTTTGGAAAATGGATCCACAGGTATCCGAATCACTTGCTCCTTGAGTCACATGACTTTGTTCTGTGTCAACTTGGACAAAGAGTTTAGACAAGCTACCTCCATCCACTCTGAGCTGCAGTGGCAATAGTGTTCAGAATAAATAATACTGTATTTCACATTTCTATTCCTGTAAATCATGGCCAATTCAATTATATTTTAAAATAAATGGGCATGATTTTATATGAGAGTAGAAAGTTTGGTCTGCAGATATTCTCTTTATTCACACACATTCTTGTGTTTTGATTGACATTGGTACATTCAGTGTACTCAAGTCTTAACTTCCATTTTTTTTAAATGGGTAATACTGCTCTGTGCTAAATTATACATCCTGTCTTCTGAAGTTAGTCTGTTTACAATTTTTTTGAAGTTTTTTTTTGCTAGAACAAACCTCTGAGAAAAATATTATATAGAAGTTCACGCTGCCTGTGTGAGAGACATGTTGTAGTTATAGCAAAATTTAGCTCCATTGCAATCATAGAAAACTAATTTCATTATCAAAACAAAAAATGCAATTTCTACCCCTTTGTGCATTTGTAATTTTTGGCTTTTCTTTAGTTAAAGTACACAAGGCCTGGCTTGCCTACATTCAGTCACGAAGTGCTTTGCAAGTGGAAGAATGAAATGAAAACCTATAAGAGAGTGCAATGCCCAAACAAGGTAAAAACAGTAGCTACTTGTATACTTTAGTGCTGCCAGTTATGAAGACATCCCATCCTGGTTACATCACTGTAGATGACACTTTTACCATTGGTATTAAATCTAAGATTACATCCCTACGGTACTTCCTCCCCCACCTAATCCCCAACACAAACAGCTCTGCCTCTCATTTCAATTGTGATGTGCTTACTAAATATAAAGCATTATTTTAGTGGAATAAAACAGCTGTGTTACCAAAACATACTCAACAATTGTTTCTTTCACACATTTTGCCCAGTCAGCTTGCTGCTTTGGACAACACTTTCTGATTCGATATTTTAAGTATTGATTGGAAGGAGTTACTATTCAAAATGAGTGCATAAGAATGAATTTTCAATGCATTTTAAATTATTGTGAGTTACAACTATGCTATGGCTGTTTTATATAGCAGTTCCTCACAAGAATTCTCTAATTTTCCTGGTAATATAAAATTGTTCCATTTATTTATAATTGAGCAATAACCATTTCTTTCAAGCAATTAATTTCTAAAATGACATGATTTCTATCTGCAAATCAGTTTGGTAGAACATTACTTTGTAAAATTGAATGTTCTTTATAATATATGTCCTGACAAACACACAATGCTATATTAGGTCAGAATGGATTCTGCTGCAAAGAGCTGGCTTTCTTGGTAAGTTTGTTTGTTTTATGCTCTGATTTAATAATGGAATACAGTGTAGCCTGATTTAATTGACCTGCATCCACAAACATGCGTACAATGGAATTGATTCTCCTAGTATTTCTGTCCCCTCTCTGGTAGTATTAATTATGACATGAGGCAATGCTTGTCCATACCTCCTACTCAATAATAAATGATCTTAGCAATACTGAGTGTGAAAAAATGAGCACTCCTCTGAGTGACCAACTCCAATTCTGTGAGATCATCTTGTACATCTATTTTGGTAAATGTGATTTTGTTGAGAATTTTAACATTCATTCCAATCTAAGGGAAGAAATGTTATACTAAGATTATACAGTTCCCACCACAACCTTGCTTTTCTGTTAACACATTTAGAAATAACCTATTATGCGTATCACAACATCATCATTTAGTTTTTAGCAATTCATTTGTGTAGGATAGTAGCTGTCCTGGAGAAGAGCAAGAAGACTTGAGAAAGGTTGCTGCTGCGTCCAGCAGAATGTTATACAAATTGTAGGTATTTTAAAGTTTAATGCAGGTGCATTATGGTTAAGCATTAAGGGCTCAGATGGTGCATAAGTGGTATTCAGGGTCAAAAGTAATGTTTATGTTTAGTTGCTGTTCTTTGTGGCCCCTTAGAGAAGGATGGAGAGAGAGAAGAGAGACAGATTGAGGAAAAAATGTGGTTTAACTTAAAATTGTTTGTTCACTATCTGGTGACTGATCTTTGGAACATAGAGAATTTGTGAACAGACAATACCTTTACATTAATCAACTAATATAGTATATTAAAAATGGAACTGAAATCAGAAAATCATTACAGATACAACTTTTCTGGGCTAAACTTTTATGTGTTTTTCATATGGTCTGACATTTTTATTTCAGGAATGTATTTCTTGGGCACCCTTGTGTTAACTGTGTATTTTAATCACAACATTTAGATTTCATGGAACTGAAATAATCAAGCTAGCAACATTATTTGTAATTGTATTTAACAGCTAATCTCTCTTTAGGATTGTGCTTCTAATTATACCAGCGTATCAGGATTGAAGGCTCATCTTGGTTCTTGTACAAGGGTAAGTATAACTTTTAAAAAAAATATTGACAACACTTTATGTTTTATATCTACGTTAGGATTTTAATCTTTTAGAACAGGGTAACCACTTTTCAAAATGGTAAAAAGCAGAACACATGCAAGTTTTCAAAAAAGGGGTGTAATCTAACCAATTTTAAGAGTGAAACCTGTTTTTGTCTCATCCACAAGGCAGTTTTACCAAGTGTGGAGTCACATGACAAGGGACTGAGCTGACTCCAAGCTCTAGGTTCTAACAAGCAGGAATGAAAATTCTGCCAGTACAGATTACACCAAGTGACCTGCAGCACTTAGACAGACACTCAGTGATGACAGTAGTGAGTTTAGACTGAGGCTGGTTAAGTCATGGATCTAATTGCCCCTTATCCCACTGCAGCTGTCTCTGTAGCCCGATACCACTTCTGGCTCTCTGATGCCTTCAACCTTGCCAGTCCCCACTCTTCCCTCCTGAGTAGTTGTCCTACAGTCATTCAGCTCAGGACCAGGGCTGGATTTCTGCTGGTTAGGTCACAATCAAATGGGATCACCCTACTCCTATTAGTCTCATATCTCATCTCATCTCATCTCATCCTTAAGGGACAGAGCAGACTGTTCTACAACTGCTGTCTTGAGTTAGATCAGCATTCCCTCAGCTAAAGCTTCCATTCCATTCCTGCCCAGTTTAATCCCACTATTCCTTCGATCCCCATATCTTTCAACATCCCATCCAGTTCAATTTCGCTCTTCCTTCACTCCTTCCAAAGAGTGTATAATTATTAGACCTAGTCACTCTGGTTTGCTGCCCCTTTGTCCTCATGCTTTGTGTGTGTGGGGGGGGGAAGCGAGGGCAATGCTCCCCTTCACCCTACAGGTTCTGTGGAGATACTGGAGGCAAGTGTTTGTTGGGGCTCAGGTGTCCTCAGGGCAAATGGTCACTCACAATCATGCAGTTTGGGACTGCAACTGGATTTTGGTCACCTGGAAAGGTCCTGCCCAGTTTATCATAGAAGTTGCTATATTAGCGTACAGCAACCTGGAGTTATGTACTTAAGCCAAATCTAATCTAGTTCTGACTACCTGATGGTTTTGGAATTAACCTATTGCCTTTAGGCATTAACTTGGCTGATGATTATTTAATTTCCATTCTGGCAAAAATCTAGGAAAAATATTTTGGGAGTTGGGACTCAGTTACTTAATGAAGAGTGGTGGAAAGTTTATTCCTTATCTATGTGAATTTGTGCTGACTTGGTGTACTTGATTCTGAAATGGGAAGCATTCCATTCCTCTCAATGGGCACTGTCCAAATTGCAGCTGATCTTTCATGGTCAAAAAAAAACTGCTGGAGGAACTAAGTAGGTCAAGCAGTATCAGTGGAGGCAAAAGTGTGATTGACATTTCTGGTTAACACTGCAGTGTTAACTACTTTATTATTTCTTTAAACCACCAGGGGGAATATGTGGCTGGAAAGTACAAGTGCTTGATATGTGAAAAGGAATTCAGCTCTGAGAGTGGCGTAAAGTATCATATTAACAATGTACACTTTGAGGTAAAAATAAATTCTCATTGTCTGAGTTGTGTCTTGATAACTAGAATTTTCTTCTTCCAAATTTTGTATTTCTGAAGAGTCCAGGGACTTGTATAGTTTTCAGTAATAATACATTTATGTGCATAATGTAATACAATTCCAGTTTTTAAAAAAATGTTGTTAAAGTAACAGTGGACTGAGATTTTTTCCTCCTTCCCTTCAGGATAAATGATAGAACTGAATTTATATTCATGCTAAACCATGTCTGAATTTATGTTCCAAAGCAAATATTGCAGTGGTTGGAAATCTGAAAAAATTGCTGTAAACATGTCAGAATGCATTTGTGGAGAGTGAAACACCAATGATTTCAAAGTGGATTTTAGGGATGTGGGTTTGGAGAATAAGTGCAAGTTTTTTTTAAATTATTTTGCTTTATTTTTAAACTTTTATGTAATTTTGGTTGATATCTTTAATTTGAAAGTAGAAACATAGAAAACCTACAGCACAATTCAGGCCCTTTGGCCCACAAAGCTATGCCGAACATGTCCCTATCTTAGAAATGACTAGGCTTACCCATAGCCCTCTATTTTTCTAAGTTCCATGTACCTATCCAAAAGTCTTTCAAAAGACCCTATTGTATCCGCCTTCACCACCATTTTTATTTTCAAATTATTTACTTGAATCTTATTAATTTTTAGATATCTGAATGACGTTTCAAGGACAACTAAAATCAGATACAGGTTTTATGGCCAGCTTTGCTGCATGCCAGCTTTGGCAGGTGGACAACATTGTCCCAACATTTTAGGCCAATATTCTTTCAGCAGAACTAGTAAAGCTTAACCATGTAATAGGCTTTAAGCAAGAACAGTCAAAATCCTTGAGCAATTGTACCAGTTATGAAGAAAATTGATTGACTTGAACCATTTTTTTATTTTTCATTGGTGAAAGAGCTGAGTACAAGACTGATGTGAGGTCAAAACAAGAAGAGAGCCAATAACATAGATGGGTGGTAGGCTAAAGTTACACCCTTGAAGTATGTACCTGTTGTTTGGATAATTGATGTGGCTGCAAGCTTGTTGTTAAATTTGGCTGGCATGGAGAAGATCATAATGCCATGATTCAACCATCACACTTTGGAAAATTGTTCATTAATGTTAAGTTTAATATATTTAACTGGTCAGAAACTCTAGACTCTTAAAGACAGGGTGAAATCCAACTTACTGCTCCATCCAAGTACTGACTGCAAGGCACCTGTGCAATGCTATGGAGTGTTTCCGGGGTCGAACAATGGAGCACAGACTTTCTTGGATTGCACACCACTTGGGCTCAACAGATAGATTTCCCAATCTAAGTGAATAAGGCCATTCAATTCAGTGGGAAGAAACAGTTGTCCATACAAAAGTACATAAAAATTAATTTTCTTTTTGTTTAAATTCAGTTAATTTAAATATATTTAATTATCAAATCTTCTAGGGTAAACTTGACATTTGTGCTTGGAGAGGTTCTGCTTTGCCTGGGGCCTCTCAGATCAACTGAGTAGTGGCCTCTCAGTGGAAAACAATGCCCAAGAGATTGATGCAAGAAAGAGCTTGCTCCAGTGGTAGATAGAGTTGATAGTAATCTTCAGTGGAAGATTACAACCAACTCTCCCCTCCACCTCCCCCATTAGATTTGTTTCTTTTTTCACATGGTGTCTGAACAGCTGAGTATTTTCAGTTTTTATAACTGGGTTTCTGATTTTGTTTTAACATTTTGCATTCATGGGCTGAGTAATTACTTAATGCCTGTATCTGAAATATGAAAATTATATCCAGAAATGAGATAAAGAATGTGAATTGTGATTTTACTCTTTTACAAATGAATCTCTTTGGAGGAGTTCTCTTAAATAGCAGGAGGACATAAATCATTTCCGATTTTATCTTAAGGTTGTAAAATACCTCAAGCTAGTGAATTTATTTCATGATTTATGTAGAATTGATGGTCAGTAAATTAATGCTTATTAACATTGCACTTGCCACATTTTGCTGATTTATTTTCACATACAGGACTGGTTTCTTCCCACTTCCAAAGCGGCTAAAGAATTCAAACCCTTGGTGAAAGTAACCAAAAAAGAACCCACAACGTCAAACAAGAAAAAATCATCTGCAAAAGTTGGCAAGAAACAAAGTGGTCAAATAGTATCAGTGAATGAGGTTTCTTTCCTTAAAAAGGTCCGTGAGCCTTCAAAAGAATGCGATCAGTACAGGTTCACGGATAGTGAGGAAGATGATGAACAAGAAAATGTGGGGAGCTGGCGTCTTAAAAGGCCAAGTGCAAAAGCTGAATTAAAGACAGATCTTTCCAGGAAATAAGCAAAACTGGAAATTATGATACTGAACAGTTTGTGTGGCTTTACAGTTAGAAAAACAAGTGATGGGCATTGATTAAAACATTGTTCTTTTAGATATAATTTGATGCATTTTGTCTACAAGATCTTTTTTAATTTATAAATTGTGCCCTTGTCCCCATTTATTATTGGATATAAGCAATTAGATTGTACCAGATCAGTTTTTTAGGTACAAGATTGGAAAAGAGAGAAGAAAATACTTCCAAGGTGTAAATGTAGATTTAGTAAATAATATTGATGTGGCTTTGTGTAAAGTAGATTTCCTCCTCAGATGTTCTTAATAGTTGTAGTTTAATGTCCACGTGATTTGAATATAGTGCTATTTTTTGGAAGGGAAGAAAATTATCTCAAAATAATCTTCACCTTTGTATAATTATGAACAATGTCTTTTGGTTTAAAAAAAATCACAGTGGGTTATGTGTTTTGCATTTGTCCACTAATGGCTTAGAAGGAGCTAATTGTCACTGGTGCTGTGTGTAAGCATTGATGAGGTTATTTTATAACTGCTGCTTTGTGCAAGGGAAAAATTCAGGCTAGATACTCCAGTTTGAGCACCACTTATTTAGATGGAGATAGGGTTTTGGTGGGGGGGGTGATTGATATAAGGATAATAGGGGAGAAATTTGTGTTTAATCGTTAGCGCTAAGCATGTGCAAGGGCATCAGTCCTCCCCACATATGGTTCCAAATGTCAAGTGAATGTTGAGGTGAGTAGAACCAATGTTTTAAAATGCGTTTAACGCTATCGACCAAAGCCAGATTTCTTATCAACATCTCTATTTAATAGAAGTGCATTTTTGTGGTAAATTTTAAATTTTAGAAGTATCTTCTTGCAGTGGCTAGTTACTAAATTGTGCTCATTATAATGCCTTAAGTCTTCAGGGCTCATGATTTTAAAAAAGTATCTGTAAGATCAAAGTGTTTTCTTTATTTGACATATTTTCTTAAAAGAAGAAACTGTAGATTTTAAGTAGTTTTGTTGGGTCACCGGTAATGTTCCAAATAAAAACAAGAAAATATTGCAACTTAGTTTGAAAGAAGTAACACATACACTATACTAAATACACTAATTTGGCCTGCTTTATCCAGTTGTTATTTATGAGGGTATGTAATTGCCAGTAGTCCAATATCCATTTTATTCCACTTGACGTGTATACCTCAAACCTCCTGAATAATGAAGAATAAAACTTGTTATTTCACTGTCGTTTGCTGTTTATAAGAATTAGATTTAAGATGCATCCTTTTTTAAAAAAAATATTTAAGTTCCAATTTAATGTGTTTGATATTGAAACAATTAATGGTAGTTTGAGCTGCATTGTGTCCTGAGGAATCTACTGTGACATACAGTTAATTGGACCACAAAGGATGTGGTCTTTGACATGTGATGGCATTCGTTCTTTGCAATGTGAAATTTATCACATCACATGATAAAGCAGGCATTTCTAGTAAAAGTCCATTTACCGGATTCTCACTTTTTGTGATAGCTTTGGCAATGCCAAGAAAAATTAAACAATGTTGTTAAGTTCACATTAAAAATAGGTCTTTAACATAACCTGCATTCCCAGTGCCAAAATAAATATAGCTCATTGTCTTGATATTTCTTTATTGACTTCAATGTCTGTCTATTTTTTTTCATCAAAAAGGGACCTCATTAAAGTTTACCAATCTACTTCCTATGTCCATTTTTCTATTGTTTTCTAATAATGCAGGGTTTTTTTTAAACAATTTTGAGAGAAGAGCTGACAACACCATATTTTTCTGAGTTGGCAGAAATGATGCTATCTGTTCTTAAGGCAAAGATTCATTTTATGGTGCTGAATTAGATTGAATTTCTTGTGGCTGTTTACATGACCCTCATATCAAAAGCAAAATTTGATTACAAGCATTAAAATTAGTTTTATAGTTTTTGTATTATGATTGAACATTATAGTTCACAATGTTGATACCATAATAAAGAGGTATGATATCTATCTATTGAGGTACACATTTAAGGCCTGCAATCTTAATTTCTTCCCTCTCCTTGAAGATGCTGAGACAATAATTTACTGTTTATATATAAACTCCTTAACATAATAAAACATCCCAAGGCATTTTATAGGAGCATTATCAAGCAATGTTTGACACCACACAAGGACATACAGCACAGAAACAGACACTATGGCGCATTGTATCCATGTCAACAATTAAGCACCTCTCCTTCACCCGATTCTCTGCAACCCACCTACACTAAGGGCATTTACAGTAACCAATTAACCTACTAACCAGCACATGGCGGAAACTCACTTGATCACAGGCTATGCAAACTCCTTGCAGTTTAGCAGTCAAAGTCAGGATCCTGCTTGGGCTGCTGGACCTGTGAGGCAGCATTTGGACAAGCATTCAAAAGCTAAGTAGTAGGTTTTAAGGAGCATCCTGTAAAGGAAAGGATACATTTTGAGAGACTTGTTTTTGATGAGTAGGGAGACTTTCCAAACTCATGGTCAAACTTCAGGAAGGCAAGGCTACCAATGGTGGCATATAGGAAATTGGGTGCAGATTTGTGCACAAAATCAAAACAATACACATCTGAAATAAAACAAGAAAATGCTTAAAGAGAAATTGTTAATAATTTTGGTCAATGATCCTTCGTCAGATCTGTGGATCGTTCCCAGCATTATCTGTTTTTATTTCAGTTTTGTGTACCCTGTTGTTCAATTGAATTTTTATGAGCTTGGGCCATTGGTCCAGTAAGAATGCAGGGAAGATGGACCCAGTATCATCCTAACTGATTTTAAATCCTCATTTTATTATCATTGGATAGTAATAGAGTGTCCCTTTTTGACTTCCTTTCTTAACCAAGAAGCTATATGGCCTTTAGTGGTAGCAGTGCTCAAGTAATTCAGCACAGACCAAGGTAGGCATCTCCTTTTAAAAGATAGTGGTATTCAAAGATTTGGTACTATTAGTGCTCCAAACTATGTAAAAATAACAAAAGAAAGCAATTTATGTGGCTGACAGCACAAATACAAATTACACCAAATCAATTATTTTTAGACCTGTTCACTCAGCAATCTGAACCTGTGAAATTCTAGACTCAAGGCATTAATTAATTAATAAGTTTCAGTCTTGAATATACTCAATTTTTGGAAACCAGGTAAATCAAGAGTTTTATGGACTTAGAATGGGGTTCTGTTCAGGTAGAAGATCGGCCATGATTTTATTGAACTGCCTAATTCCACTGATTATCTTATGGTTGTATCTTCACACTCATCCTTTGTAAGTTACTGAGAGTAAATGAATAGTTAGTTCTACAGAATTTTGTCATGTGCCTTTAACTGAATGCTACCTTGGAATGGTATAGTATTTTTCATTGTTCCTGAAACCTGTCTTTTATTTTGGTGAAGGCAATTAATAGAAAGTTAAATTAGTTATGAATTGGTGCTTTTTACTTCAAAAAAAAGAAAGCCACATTAAAAGCTCTTCCTGTCTATTTTTTTGAACTTAAGCTTTTAATCTCAGTTACTGTCTTTTGTTCTTTCATGTTTAAAGTTTAATTTTAAATGACATTTAAGGTAATAATCGTATCTTCCACCCCAAAAATTTGCTTCCATGAGTTTATTATGTACATATAATCATGTGTTTATATAAGTGTAGGTATTACAATTTTAATAAAATATCTTGATTTTCATTTGTTTGCTGAAAATGACAAACTTTCCATTATTATTTTGGTGATACTGTTCTTGATCATCTAAGTGACAGGGACAGTTCCATTTAAGCAATAATGATTATGAAAATGTATATTTTGGTGCACGTGGCATTCAAGGTGCCTAAGAGAGAGAACTTGGGTGTAACTACTTGCATGCAGTTGCTAATATGTTTATACATTTACTTCCAGGCCCAGATTTATTCTCCTATTGCCTCAATCTACTATTACCACACTACTTTAACCCACCAAATATTTTCTATTTCATAGATTATCTCATACTCTGTGGAACTACATTCACATCTGTGTATGCTCTTGACAATTAAAATCTTGACTGTAACCACAAAATGTGGAAGTGAGTTTGTTTCAAAGTCAAGTAAACCTTTTGATTTTTGTATGGGGAAGGAGAGACAGGAGCAGATGGTCAATGGAAAAACTTGTACTGAATGAGACAATGTAAGGTACTCAAAATATGATCAGCATAGCAGAACTAATGTAAGAAAATTGAACATTTTTATTCAGTGTCCAAATTTTTAATTTTCCTACTTCATTCTCAACTACATTTTCTATCCTTTGAACTCTTCAATGCACTACATAATTATGGTAGCAACTCATGGCCATTCTCAAAGATAACATGAGGTTTGGATCTTTTTCAAGCTACAGTCAATTCCAAACAGTTCAAAAATGTGCTCTAGTTTCTAAGAAATCTTGTTGCATTCACTGTTATAACAAATTGCAGAAAGTAAATTGAAATTAAATTGTAATTTGATTACAGATGTTGTCACATTTAAGTGAAAATGCATATTCTTTTACCAAAAGTAACTATTGTTGAAATTACATGACTGCAAATTGCTAGGCTCTGAAATAAGTATATAAAATTGAGAGGCATGTATACAGTCTTTTTCCTTGGGTGGAAATGCCATATGCTAGAGGGCATAGCTTTAAGGGCAAAAGTTTAAAGGAGATTTATGAAGCAAGTTTTTACTTTACACA
>JARFYF010000002.1:55201269-55212737 GCA_030265395.1 Rhina ancylostomus | reverse complement strand
CCAGAGCACCCAGACGAAACCTACGCAGACACGGGAGAACGTACAAACTCCTTACAGACAATGACGGGAATCAAACCCCGATGGCTGGCACTGTAATAGCATCACACTAACTACTACAAAAATTGTATCTTTTAAGCATTAGTGAATAAATACTAGAGTTACAAAGAATGTGCAGCACAGAAATAAACAGTTTGATCTAATAAGTACTGTATATGTCAGTGTTTACACTGCACAGAAGCCTCTTCTTATCCCATATCTCACCCTCTCACTCACTCATTCACCTTAACTAGATCTGTGCTGTTTACCTGAATTAGCTTTGCAACAAATTGTATATATTTAACTACTTCATTCACAACAATCTTTCCATCAAGAAGTTTCTCCTGAATTTATAATTGGATTTTTTCATGATCTGCTTGTGTTTCTGGTATTCACTTTTAGAATTTATGACTTTAATCCCTTACATTCTTCATTTAATCAAAATGTTTTATTTCATAGTTTTTTACATTAACTGTGCCTATGAGTATTTGCAAATTGGTCTACATCCTTCTGCATTCTTTGTTTTGATTGTTTTACTCTCTATTTTGGTGTTATCAATAAAATTCTTCTTCTCTATATAGCTAAACCATTTTGACAAAGTACAAGGAGTTCAGTGATCCCAGGAAAACCACTACCTACAAATTACCAACCTGAAAAATATCTTTTTATGTTTTCCCTCCTGTTTCTACCCAGTCATCTATTTATGGAACTGTGTTCTTTTTTTTAAAATAAGGTTGAAATCTTTACAAAAATCTTTTTATGTGGCGCCTTATCAAAAGACAAAATGCATGAAATAACTATTTTACACTTAAGACCCGCACACTTAAGAACTATAGTTGAAGAGGTTTAAATAAACAGCTAAATATGTTATTGATACATCTGCACATATCTTTATTTATCAACATGACAAATTGAATATGCAAAAGGAGTTATGATGTGCATCCAAAAACTAACTGCAATGAAAACATATATTGTATGAGTGATATTAGCAGTAGTTTGTGAAATTATTGCTAACTTCAACATTCTCCAAAAATGAAATAATTCAAAACAAAAACAAGATGGACAAATAAAGCGAGTCAGAGAAAGTTACAGGGCCAGGGAAAAGATGCTGGACCACATGATTAGTTTTGGATTACTCTGGTGCAAACACAATGCAGATGTGATGGGTCAAAATTACTCCTTCTGCACTATAAATTTCCATGGTTCTACTGGTCCAATATTCTGTTCTATTTGTGTGTAATTATGGTAAACAATCCTCATCAGATTGAGCAGCATCTGGGAGGAAGGGAATTGACACAACCTGCCTGCCATCTTGCACCCCTCCTCAGTCTACCAATCACCTAAGACTCCTGTCTCACTACTCCCCTTCTCCTCTTTATACTGGCCATATCACCTCTTCATTCGCAGTCCTCATGCAGGGTTTCAACCTGAAGCATCAACAATTCTTTTCCTTCCCCCAAATGCTGCTCAGCGCACTGAGTTCCTCCAGCACATTGTTTATTGCTCCAGATTCCAGCATCTGCATTATCTTGTGTCTCCAATCCTCATCAGCTAGTAAGTCCGACTGTTTTTTACCCCATGCAATAACTCTGAAATATCCTCATTACTTCTCTTTGACATTCTGTTTTAACATATTGATTAAATTCGGTTTTACTATACTATTGCTAGACTATTCTCTATTCTTAAGGCTGAGACATGCAAATCCTGAGATAGACATTTCAATCAATATTAGATACTTGTCCCCTAAAAGGAGTGTAAGATAATTAACATTCACCCTCATTGCTTACCTTGACACTTTTCTTCAAATCAGGCATCTTCTTTCATATGTCATTTTAAATGGAGCAAGTTATTAAGGTTGTAGTGCTTTGGCATGTAATTACCTTCCACAACTGTCAGATTTTCTTTTTGTCTCATGCTATACACAATAATCTTGATTAAAATAGGCCTTTGTATTCCTCAAACAAAGCCTAATAAGGGGGTTAACATGCCATTTTCTGATTGATTGCTCAGCTCTGCACCATTAAAATGTGAACAAGTTAAAATAAAAGGTGAAAAAAAGTCTTCACGACAGCAGTCCAGGAAACAGTAAGAAGGAAAGTATGGGAAAAGCTAGATACTTGAAGTAACAACAGAAATTGCTGGAAACACTAAACGGGTCAGGAAATGTCTTTGGAAAAAGAAAGGTAATGTGGATGTTTCAAGCCATTGGCTTTTCATCAGAATCAGATAGTTGAATAGCTTAAGAGAAGCAGAAAAAAAAATAGGTGGAGAAAAAAGATTGTTGATAACCCCTGAGGAAAGTCAAAGTGAAACAAAGTGCTTCTGAAAATATCATTGTCGCTTGGTCATTGTCAAAAGACATTTGCACATCTACTTCTTCTTTAGAGACAAAAGTAGTTATGCTCAAGTACCAATAGAGTTCCAAAACAATTACAGGACACCAAGTCATATCAACCACTTACCCTTCAGAAGCACTTGACAGTTTAATTTTATCAGAGCACAGATACTAAACAGGTGATCACTTCTCAAATGGTAATTCTCAGCTGCCCATTGCATAATATGTAGAATTCACTACTATTACAATATATTAACTTTACTGATACACTATGCTTTTAAATTTATAATTTATACGTAGAATTTGAATGTCCTCATTAGACATTTATTACAAAAGTTAATCAGATTTAATAATGCTGGCCCAATGGTGAGGTCGAATGGTGGTCTTTACTGATAGCTATTGTTTATTGAAATTTTTATCCTAAAATTCCTAATGAAATATAGTTGAACACCTTTACTTGAAGACCATACAATTAGGCATGCACCACAGTTGCTGGGGTGCTGTGCACTCCAAGCCCCATTAAAAGTTTTAACATCACAACCAATTCTACTGGTTTTCACATTTGCCTGAATGAGAATGGTCCAAGCAGAATCCAGGAGATTCAACAAAGTTTGCAGAATCGGTGCAGGTCAGCAAGATCCCTTGTCAATGGCACATCTAATTTTTTTTCAACCTGGGCACATATGATTGCTTCAGGGTGAAATTAAGTGAACTTGTCTAATGTTTTCACATGTTCCCAGATTCTCAAGTGAATGACCCATACCTTTATTGCTCATGAATGCTGCACACCAAAAGTGTATCAGGAACTACATGGGTACAATCTATCATATTTTGTAAGAAACACAGTTGTAGAAGCACTGTTTTTTTCCCTTAATGTCATTGCTGCTTTGAAAGGGGATTGGATTTAAATGGCTGTGTGTGAAAAAAACAGCATCTGTCACATCCTTGATTGCACTACAAATTAAACCAGATATATCCCTGAGGGACACTGGAATGGTTTTACTGTATAGAAATTCAGCACTGTTATTTTAACTGCCAGTGGAACAGCAATACCAATTATTGAGCACATTTGTAGGTATTGTTTTAGTTAGAAGCATATGTCATTGACAGCCTCCTTACTTGGCCTGAGCTTTCTTTGGCACTGATTCTTTGCATGTCCAGCTTAATGAACCAAGGAGCATGCAAGGTACTATCTGTTTTTCAAAATGCCTCTTCTCTCATTACGTGTTTGCTGTCCTCCCTATGCTAATATCCCCCCCAAAAAAAACTAACTCGAAGTAGTACTGCTGAGTGCTCCATAATAGCTTAATTTGTGAATTAGAAAGATGTAAAACCAACTACTTTTTGGAAAGGAACACAGAATTAACATGACCAGGGTAAGTCTGCTAAACTAGATCTCAAGTTTATTGGCATATTTTTTACCATTTGTGCTGGATTCAATCTTTAAGTGCACATTGGATTAGTTGGGTGCAGCAAATACAGAATAAAAGGCATGCAGGATTAAATGATTTTCTGTCAATGATCCTCTCTGGGTCAAATATCCCCAGGTGCAGGGACACAAAGTACATGCCATAACATCAAAGTTTTGGTGATAAACTGAAATTAGAAGCCATGAAAAAAATGTGTGGAGGAATATAGCAGGATGTATACAAATTAGCAGCATGGTCAAATGTTCTTATCCCTGTATTATTATTTTACATTTTCCAGCATAGCAGGAAAGTATGATATAATAATATAGGGGTAAGAACATAAGAAATAGAAGAAATAGGCCCTCTGGGCCCCCACACCTGGTGTCCCGTTCAATAAGATTGTGGCTTCAGTGCCACTCTCCCGTATTAACCTCAATTTCCTTGATTCCCAGAACTCTATTGATCTCTGGCTTTAATAAACTCATGGACTGACTCTGTAGTCCTCTTGGGTAAAGAAATTCCTTTTCCTCTCAGTCCTGAATGGCCAACCCTTTATTCTGAGACTAAGACCAGGGCAAACATCTTTGCATCTCCTCTGTTAAGCCTTATAAGAAATGTGTACTTTTGAATAAGATCATCTCTCATTCTTCTCAAGAATAAGGACCCAGCCTGCATAATGTCTCCTCACAGGACAATCCTTACATCCCAGGAATAATTAACCCCAATCGCAAGTATATCCAAAGTACCGGTTGCTTTCCTAACTGTTTGCTGTACTTGCCCATTAACTGTCAGTGAGTTGTGTACACGGACCTTGTGAATACCAATATTTTTCATTCTATCACCATGTAAAAAAGACACTGTTGTTCAAATTTTTATGTCAAAGTGGATGACATCATATTTTTCTACGTGTTATTCCATCTGTAGGTCACCATCCATTCGACTCCAAAACCTCTCTGTATTCTCCTTACAACTTACACCACCACCCAGCTTTGGATGATTAGCAAACCTTTGTACATTCCACTTGATTGCCTCATCCAAATCATTGATAATAGATTGTGAACAGATGGGGCCTGGAACCAATCTCTGTCGCACCCAAACGGTCACAGTCTTAAATGACATGTTTATTTCTATTCTCTGTTTTCTGTCCTTGAACCAATCCTCAAACTATTGCAGTATATTTATCACCCCGTGCTGTAACCTTGTTTAATCACCTCTTGCGTGGTACCTTATTGAAGGATTTTCAAAAGTCCAAACACAGTAACACCACATCCATTGATTTCCCCCTTATCTTTTCTGCTAGTCATAATCTCAAAAAATTAACAGATTTATCAAACATGATTTTCCTTTCATAAATCTATATTGACTTTGCCCAGCCCCTATTATTAATTAAGTTCCCTATTTCCATTTCCTCAATCATAGATTCAAGCGTTTTTCTTACTACTGATGTCAAGCCAATTGGTCTGCAGTTCCCCTTTATCCCTTTCCTTCCTTTCTTAAATGATGGGGTTATTTTTGCTCTCTTCCAGTCTGTGGGAACTATTCTCAAACCTTTGGAATTTTGGATGATGACAACCAATGTCTCTATTATTACCTCTTTA
Organism: Rhina ancylostomus; assembly: GCA_030265395.1. Taxonomy (NCBI): domain Eukaryota; kingdom Metazoa; phylum Chordata; class Chondrichthyes; order Rhinopristiformes; family Rhinidae; genus Rhina; species Rhina ancylostomus. Next base: position 55,207,359 of record JARFYF010000002.1, on the reverse strand, counting down.
AAACTTTTGAGTGCAGGCCACAAGGTCCTGGGGATTTAGCAATCTTTAGTCCTGTTAATTTCTCCAATAATAGTTTTGCACTCATGTTAATTTCTTTCTGATCCTCACTCATTCTAGATCTGTAGTTCTTCACTACTTCTAGAAAGTTAATTTTTCTTTGTCCTTAAATTACATTGCAGAATAAAAATATGGCAAAAAAATTAAACACATTATTTGTAAAGGACCCACATTAATGTGTACAAATACTTTTCATGTATCTATGTAAACTTTTACAGTCCAGTTATATGTTTCTTGCTACTATACTCCCATGTTATATTTTCCATTTCCTTACCAACACTGAATTCTGAAATTATCTTGGTTCTTGGGCGCATTGCTCCTTCTGACAACACTATATACCTTTTCTATAATCTAATACTACCTTAAACTTCTTTTGTCAGTCATTATAGGACCACTTTTCTTGCTGGATTTTTGTTATTTATTGCAATATATATTTGTTGTAAGCTATGTATTAATTCTTTAAATGGTAATCATTGCTATCTTATCTCCATTCATTTCTGAGTTAAGACCATTTCTCTCTGCTACCTTTATTGTCAGGCCTACCCCTCCACTTTTTTTCATTTTGCTTATCTCTTCTTGAATACCCTTGAATATTTCATTCACAACTCCATTTGCTTTGCAATCACATCTCTGTAATTGCAATTGGATTGGACTCATTTATTTGTCCACGACTTTGTCAATCTTCTTGTGTATGCTGTGTATATTCAGATAAAAGGCCTCCAATTTTGACTTTTTCCCATAATCTCTATTCTTACTCTAATTGGAGGAAAAATCTTATGTTTGAATGCTCTGTCACTTTGAGATATACTCCAGTTGGTGCTGTCCATATAACTATAGGGTGAGTTTGCCTGGAAATAAGATTCTCAACAGTATGTTCAAAATTAACCTTATCATATTGTGTGACAGGAGCGTAAGAACAGGACCATCTTGTGAAGTGAATTAATCATCATGCCCTTCATGTGTCCTTAAATTTACCTCTGACAGGCAGATTCAAAGCATTTTGGTGAGTCACTGTTAGATTTAAATTGTTGAACTATTTTGTTTTACAGATAGCATCTGAACAATGTTATGCAATAGATGAATGATTTGTCCATACAAAGTTATGCTCAATAAAAACAACTTCAACTAAATGGACTTGATCAAAATGATAAGCAATAACCCTGAATTTGTACTGCAAGTGTAATGTCTGGCAAACTTCTAATAAATATATGGAGTGACACTGGTATTTAAATCCTACTTACTTCATTGGATTTTAGACCCGAGCTCACAAATAAGGAAACAATTAAAAACCTAATTGAACCTTAAAGCAACATTAAAGACACATGTACAAATATATTGTGGAATACATGTTATTTTATAGAATCCAATCAAATAGTCAGAATAGTGCCATATTTGAAACTAAAACTAGAAAGAAGCATTTTACAAACTAGATTTCTGACGTCTATCACTGTCAATATTGATCTGTTGTTCATTTTAATTGAGTGAACTGAAGATCTGACAAAATGGAAGTCAATCAATAAAAATGAATAAGCATTCAAATTATTACAGATTTGAACAAATAATGCTTCAATTTTACTAAAATCTTGATACAACCATTGTCATGTATCTAATGGAAACATTGTCTTGTCACAAACCCAACCAAAGAAAGATCAGCAAAACAAACCACAATTGTGATTTATGGACACATTTGATGACACAAGTGCCAATAAGACTCCATCCTGCATGCTGGATAATGAAAAGAAAGTTCTTGGAAAGTCTGTAACAGATATGGAGCTTAAAATAGCTTAAAACATCACCAATACAATAAATCTATTTGAAATTATTTGATCATTTATTGAGTAGTATTAAGAACTTGCCTGTGAAAATACAGGATTTGGAGAATAGAACTGGCAATGAAGCCTGGAAATTGATTTAATTTTAGACAAAAACAAATAAACCTTTAAATCTGTATATACTCTATTTTAGGGAAATTAGAAATAAATTATCATTTTCAAAAAGCAAATCAAAGCATTTCTTTGAACCTGGCCATCTTTGGCATCCTGCTGGAAATTCTGTAAAAATATTTTAATAATATTAATCTACTTCAATCATCATTCAAAAATGATCACTTAATTGAGGTGCCTATATATGCAATGCATCTGCTGAGATATCTGTTGCACAAGCACCAATTAAGAACAGAATTAAAGTCAGATATGATGTAACTGAATATCTTGGTCACATTATCTCTGTGAAAAATATCTGTTTGGGTAGAGTACCAGAATACTGTAGACACCAATGATATTACACTCCAAAATGGATTAGTGATCTTCACCTCAGTGCATCATAACAGAATGGACATTGAGGAAGAGGCATTTTTTGGGAACAAGGTAACATGAAAAAATGCCCTCTTGCAACAATATTAAATACATAATTAAATGATTTTATTTTTCTCATGTGTCTTTCATCTCATCTTAAATGCAGTTACTGAGGTAGAATTCTACAGGTACTTTGTAGGATCTCTTTTCTCCCCCAGTGAAGTCCTATAAAGTGTTAACATTATCATTGAGGGTACACCTTACTTTAGCTGAGTTGTGAATAAATGCATCTTCCAGCAGTGATTACAGATATTAAATAGGACTAGACCTCCTTGCTAACATCTGCCTTACCTCCTCCAGAAATAATGAAATAAGCTCTTGTGTGTTCCTACCTTCAATATCTCTCCTCCAGTACCACCAACGTTCTACCTTCTTAGTACCAGTTCCAACAAACTTCTAATCATACAAAGACTTATTAACCATCCCACTGACTGTAGAAAGGTGATTATAACCATGGAATGTGTGCCTGTAATACCACCTCTAAGTATTAATCTACCTGTGCCACATTATCCAAGGATTGAGTGCAAAGATTCAAAAACTATACCTTCACAGCAAGATGGACAAGATCCCATGGGATATCCGATGTGCCAACTTTCAATACAAGATTATAAACAACGTTAGGAACCTTGGAAGTTTTTTTTAAATCTTCTGTATTTCAGAAGCACAAATGCCAATTAGCATGAGTGCACCTACTTCAACACAGACTAACCGTTCAACTGACAGTAGTGTACACTCAAATGCTCACTGGCTTATCAGCAATATGTTTTTTCAGGTTTTTATTTAAAGTTCTTGTGGTTTGATACATCATTGCCTTCTTAATATGAACAGTTGTACGTGAAGACATCTACACATGAAAGATTTAAGATTAAATCTTTCCAAAAGATTATTTAGCTGTATTGTCTAAATACATTTTCCACTTACTTGAGTAAATAAATGTTTTACACATTCCATGGATACCAACTTTTAAAGCTAAACTAATGCTGAAGATGTTTGTGATTTCAGAAGAGGCAAGGTTCAGATATGGGCCCGTGCTTGCGTTACCATCAAAACAACCCAGTACAGCACCAAGCCGATTGCCAGAATTGTGATGGAAGTGCTGACTGAAGTCATGCATCCATAAAGAAATATATTAAAAATAGTTGTTATGTATTAATATTCCTTACAATTTTGGCAATCCTCTTAAAACAATACGGACTTGAGTAGATTGAAGACCTGTAACTAAGAGCCAGAAAGAAAATGTCAGGACCTTTAGATGAAGGTGAAGTATTGCCTTATTTTATACCAGACTGGACTAGTGAATCAACTAGCTAAGCATGAAATTTACTTATCTGCCTAGTCAAGGCCAATTTATATCATAATAGTAGTCAGAGAATTTGAAGGAAGATATATTATTACTTGTGAATCTGAAGGCAACCACTGCCCAGCTCAAGTCTGTAAGCTGAACCATCATAGTCCTGTCAAAGCTGTTTCTAATTCCAACCAAGATGGAAGGATCTTGAATTTCCTTGTGCTATTTCATGTGTAGATGCCTGTTGTCCTAGAAGCATTATGAAATGTCATGAAACATCTCAATACTACCTGGCCTGTGCTTTCACTGGTCTTGACAGATCAAGAAACATCACACTCATGTAACTCATAATAATTTAATCTATTTTTAGGCTTTAGCTTGTTTTTGCTCTGATAGCCCCAAGAAGAATGAAAAAAAGTCACAGCTAATGTCATTACTTTACTGGCTATAAATCAATTCTGGGATTATGAAAAGCATCATATAAACTCCTTTCTTTCTCAGGATAGATGCGCACATATGTTAACAAATTAAATACTGATTTTTATTCAAACTCTTAACAAGAACATGAACAAAGAACATAAAAATTAGTGGTTGGGGTAGGCCATTTGTCCCCTTGTGCTAGGTCTACCCTGCAAGAATCAAATCTTATACCTCACTCTCATTTTCTTGTACTAGCCCTATGTTCCTCGATTCCTACTGCACAAATCCATTAATCTCTGTCTTGAACATACTCACTGATTGAACCTCCCCAGCCCACTTGTGTAGGGAATTCTAAAGATTCACTATCCTTTGACTGAAGAAATGTTTTCTCATTGCAGTACTGAGTTGTTAACCCTGGGTTCTACCCACCCCAGCCAGGGAAACACCTTTCTTGCATCCTGTGAAACCCCCAATATCTTTTGTACATTTCAATGAGATCACCACTCATTCTTCTAAACCATACTCCAGAGAGTATAGGCCCATTCAGCTCAACCTCTCTTCACTCAACACCACCACAATCCCAGAAATCAATCTGGTAATCCCTTGTTGTACTGCCTCTATTGCGAGTATATCTTTCCTTAGATAGGGAGACAAGACCTGTACACAATATTCCAGGTGTGATCTTACCCAAAATAATTACAAGAAGATATCTTTATTCTTAGAATATTGGCAAGCATACTGCATGCCTTAATTGCTTGTTGTACATTAAATTCTGTAATTCATGTACCAGGACCCCAGGTCCCTCTGGATATCTTTCAATTGCTCACCATTTAAAAAATGATCTGTTTTTTTGCTAACAAACTAAATGACCTCACATTTTACCACATTATTTTCCATTTGCCATGTCCTGATCCATTCACTTAGCCTGCCTTTTTCCCCTGAAGCCTTTCTGGATCCACCTCAACTCACATTGGCAACAAGCATTTTTTAAAAAAATCATCATAGCATCACTTCTTTCGGTGTCTGTAAACTGACCCAGTATTGGAATCCTTTGAGAACTGTTGTGTTCCTTAAATTTCCATCTTGTGATTTTCTTTACAGCACCACTGGTAGCCCTGCTGTCAGTTGCCTCAAGACCCACACTTTAGAATTCCCACTCTAAGTTTATTTTTCTCATTTCCTTCATAAAAATTTGCTCAACAAACATTTCTCTTTGGTCAAGTTTGTGAACACCTGCACTCTCCTTCCATGACTTCATTACACTATTCTAGAATGCCTTGAAATCTTTTACAATGTTAAAAGATACTACATTAGTTCTCATGCTATCATCATTCAGCACATAAAGACTTCCATTAGTGAAACTGCTTCTTCTTTGGCTGTCCATGAAAGTTGGCAATAACTTGCTCCATTTCCAGGTTTGACAGTTCTGCAGCAGGTTGGCAAGTTGTTTGGATGTTGTGAGCTTCTACTACCATGGGCTCGGTACACTCCCATTGTGAAGAGTCAAGGGTCTTCCCAGATGATCCTTCTCCATTTTGATTGCTCGTGTGCAGGAATTACAACGAGTTGGTGACAATGTTATATTTCTTCATGAGGACTTGAATATGAAAATATTCTTCAGAATATTTCTGAAGCATTTTCACTGTTGTTCTGGAAACCTTTTGAAGTTTTCGCACTCAGAGTAAATTCCTTGCTTCAGAAGTCTGGTGTCAGGTAAGTGGGCAATATTCCCTTGGGAGAGAGTGCGACATTAGTTTGTCTATCCTGCCAATGGATTTGGAGAATTTTACAAGTGGTACTTCTCTAATGCTTGAGGTGCCTATTCTAAGTCTCCCACATCTCTGAAGCATAAAGAAGGGCAGGGATGACTGCTGTTTGGTAGACCATGTGTTTGGTGCCATGTTTGAGATCTTAGTCTTTGTACACACTTTTTGTCAAGAATCAATGGCTTCACTAGTACAGTGGAGGCAG
>JARFYF010000002.1:55019657-55035557 GCA_030265395.1 Rhina ancylostomus | reverse complement strand
GAGGGTTGTGCCCGTGATGGAGCTGGCTGAGTCTACAACCCTCTGCAGCCTCTTTCAATCCTGCACATTGGAGCCTCTGTACCAGGTGGTGATGCAACCAGTCAGAATGTTCTCCATCTGTAGAAATTTGCAAGAGTCTTTCATGACATACTGAATCTCCTCAAACTCCTAATGAAGTAGAGCCACTAGTGTGCCTTCTTCATGATTGCATCAATGTGTTGGGCCCAGTATAGACCCTCTGAGATCTTGACGCTCAGGAACTTGAAGCTGCTCACCCTTTCCGCCGTTGACCCCTCAATGAAGACTGGTGTGAGTTCTCCCAACTTCTCCTTCCTGATATCTACAATCAATCCCTTGGTCCTTGCTGATGCTGATTGCAAGGTTGTTATTGCGACACCACTCAACCAGCTGGTCTATCTCACTTCTGTAAGCCTCCTTGTCGCCACCTGAGATTCTGCCAACAACAGTGATGTTGTCAGCGAATTTATAGATGGTGTTTGAGCTGTGCCAAGCCACACAGTCATGAATGTAGAGAGAGTAGCGCAGTAGGCTAACCACACATCCTTGAAGTGCGCCTCTGTTGACTGTCAGCGAGAAGGAGATGATACTACTGATCCGCACTGACTGTTGTCTCCCAATAAGGAAGCTGAGAATCCAGTTGCAGAGGGCCAGGTTTGGAAGCTTGTTGATTAGTACTGAGGGGATGATAGTGTTGAACGCTGAGCTGTAACCAATAAACAGCAGCCTGATCTATGTTTTGCTGTTGTCCAGATGCTCCAAGGCCAAGTGAAGAGCCAGTGAGATTGCATCTGCTGTAGACCTGTTGTGGTGGTAGGCAAACTGCAGCATGTCTTGGTCCTTGCTCAGGCAGGGGTTAATTCTAGCCATGACCAACCTCTCAAAGCACTTCATCACAGTAGATGTAAGTGTTACTGGGTGATAGTCGTTGAAAGATACAGAGCGTGTAGGGGAGTACAAGAAAGAATTTAGGAGGGCAAAAAGGGGCCATGAAATATCCTTGGCAAGTAAGGTTAAGGAGAATCCCAAGACAATCTATAAGTATATCAGAAGCAAGAGGGTAGCCAGGGAAACAGTGTGTCCCCTGAGTGTAGAGCCAGGTGATGTGAGTGAAGTCCTAAATGAGTACTACTTGTCTGTATTCACTGAGGATTAGGACATGGAAGATAGTGAGTTCAGGGAGGGGTACATGGATAATCTGGAGCAGATCAATATTAAGAAGGAGGTGTCAGATGTCATGGGATGGATAAGGGCTGATAAATCTGCAGTCTGGATGAGATCTGTCTCAGGTTGCCATGGGAAGCAAGGGAAGAGATAGCTGTGGGTCCAATGGAGATTTTTGCATTTGCATTAGCCACAGATGAGGTGCCAAAAGACTGGAGGTTATCTTGTTCCTTTATTTAAGAAGGGCAGCTGGGATAAGCCAGGTAATTACAGGCCGATGAGCTTTATGTCAGTGCTGTGGTATTTTTGGATAAAATCCTAAGGGATGAGGTTTGCATACATTTGGAAAGGCAGGGGTAATCAGGGATAGTCGGCATAGAGTGGGGAAAATCCTGCCTCACTAATTTGATTGAGTTTTTTTGAGGAAGTTACTGAGAAGATTGAAGACAGGAACAATGGACATTTTCTACAGACTTCAGTAAGGCATTTGACAAGGCTCAGTGTGGTAGGCTGGTCCAGAAGGTTGAGGCACATAGGCTCCAAGGTAAACTGGCTAATTGGATCCAAAATTGGCCTGTTGCTAAGAGGCAAAGGGTGGTGGTGGAAGGATGATTTTCTGATTGGAAGTCTGTGACCAGTGGTGTGCTGCACGGATTGTGCTGGGACCTTTGCTGTTTGTGATGTATGTTAATGACTTGGATGTGTATGTAGGAGGTATGATTTAGTAAGTCTGCAGATGATATGAAAGTTGGTGGTGCTGTGGATAGCGAGGAAGATTGTCTAAGGCTACAGAAGGATATAGACCAGATGGAAAGTTGGGTGGTGCTTTGGCAGATGGAATTTAATCCCGACAAGAGTGAGAGAATGCATTTTGGGAAGTCAAATAGGGGTGGGGCATACACAGTAATGATAAGGCATTAAAGGAATGTTGATGAATAGAGGGACCTTTGGGTTCAAGTCAATCATTCCCTGAAGGTGACAACACAGGTAGATAATGTGCTGGAAAAAGCATATAGCATGCTTGCCTTCATGGGGCCATAGAATATAAAAGTTGGAACATTACGTTGCAACTTTCTAAAACATGAGTTAGACTGCATTTGGAGTATTACGTACAGTTCTGATTGCCACACTGAAAGGATGTAGTTGTGCTGGAGAGAGTGCAGAGGAGACTCACTCGGATGTTGCCTGGATTGAGGGACCTTAGTTATGGAGTGAGATTAGGCAGGATGTGTTTTCCCTGAAGTGAAGGAGGTTGTGGGGTGACCTGAGAGAGGGATATAAAATTAAAAGTCCAGATAAGGTAGATAGTCAGGATCTTTTTCCCAGGATAGGAATATTTAAAAATAATAGGGCGTAGGTTTAAGGTGAGAGGAAGGAGTTTTATAGCGGACCTGAAGGGAAAGTTTTTTTTACACAGAATGGTTGATATCTGGAATGTGCTTCAAGAAGAGGCGGTAGAGTCAAATACAATCACTATGTTGAAGAGATAATTAGACAGGCCCTCAAATAGGGAAGGTCTGGAAGGATATGGACCTCATGGGGGCAAATGGGATTAGTCTAGATTGGCAAAGTCAGCATGGACATGGTGGGCCGAAGGGCCTGCTTCAGTGCTGTAAAACATGATTCTACACCCAAACCTGGTTACAGAGGGCCGATTGAGCTGATCTTCTGTGACTGAAGCACCGCAGGCCAACAGCAGCTAATAGACCTCAAATGGTGAATCCTGAGGCCCCACTGGGGTCGCCTCCGCAGTTCATCAGGATCTAAGGCCTTTGATGACATCCATCATTAAGGACCCTCACCACCCGGGACATGCCCTCTTCTCGTTACTCCCATCGGGGAGGAGGTCCAGGAGCCTGAAGACCTACACTCAATGATTCAGGAACAGCTTCTTCCCCTCCACCATCAGATGTCTGAACGGTCCATGAACCCATGAACACTGCCTCATTATTCCTCTTTTGCACTATTTATTTATTTTTGTCACTTTTATGTCTTTGTCTTTGCACAGTGCTGCTGCTACATAACAACAAACTTCACGACATACGTCAGTGATAATAAACCTGAATCTGATTGTAATTCTGAACTACTTTTAAATATAACTGATAATGAGAGACTTCAAAAATGGTTTGAATTATCTTAAGTAATTAAAAAAAATTAAAAACAAATTTAAATAAATATACCCTAAAGTACTAGAAATTAATTAAGAACATTAGGAGTCAAAGTCGAGTTTATTGTCACACGCACAAGTACATGTGTGCACAGGTGCAATGAAAAACTTACCTGCAGCAACATCACAGGCACGCAGCATCAGATAAGCAGCATTCCCAAGAAAAGCATAAATTAAACATAAATTATGCACAATTTTTACAAAGGAAAAAACACAATTAGAACAAAAAATGTTAGTTTTAGTGCAGAGTGATCAGAGTAGTCATAGTGTTGTTGAACTGTAGTAGTGAATTAGGGTTTTGCCAGTTGGTTCAAGAACCGAATGGTTGAAAGATAAAGTAAAATAAAGAAAAATAGACAAACAACATCTTTTTACTCAAGGTCAGTGAACCCATTCAAGAAAGGAATGGGCTATTTACGCCGGCTATTCCACAGGTAAGGCTGAGGGGATTGGGAATGGCATTAATCCATGTCTTCAGCTCCACATGCCAATTTTCCACTCCTGGACTCAGTGTGGGTCTGGAGGCCAGATGTACTGGCATCTCACTTCCAGCTCATCTCTGATTCCCACAGTTCGATGTGCAGGTGGAGAAGAGTTGAACCATGAAGAGGGTGTTGCCTGTGGTTCTCGACAGAATGAGCACCATTTGGGCCAATACTTTTGTGAACGGAGTCCTGCCTCTCGTTAACAATTCATTATTTGCTGACTTCAATTTTGAAAGCAACGCCAGTGCACGAATTAGGTTGTTTTGAGAGGATATAAGGACATAAGAAGCAGGAGCAGGTCATCCAGTCCTTCCAGTCTGCTCCACTGCTCATTAAGGTCATAGCTGATCTACCTCAGTACCATTTTCCTGCACTCACTCCACATCCCTAGATTCCCTTAATACCCAGAAACCAATCGATCTCTGTTTAGCACATGGCAGCACTGATAAGCAGTTCAGTTGCAAAAGGTCAGTCAAGTGGAAAGACAACAGAATGACCTGGGATCGAGGCAGGAGACGGCACTGAAGAGCAGATGGTTGGAAGCTGATCGCGTCAGTGCACGCAGCAGGAACTGTGGAGAGCAACAGTGAGGCAGAGAATGAAGAACTTATGAAAAAGGATATTTTTCTATCTGTCCTCCTGTCATTTCAGAACCAGCGAAGTGCTTTATGAAGTATATTCAGTGTTGTAACGTAGAGAGCCTGGGAACCAACTTGCACCAAGCAAGCTCCCACAAACAGCATTATGGTACCAACCAGACCAATTAATAGTGATGTTGATTGAGGAATAACTTTCAGGCAAGACAGATTGGCTAAGATGGAGTTGTTTAATTTGGAACAAAGCAGAATGAGAAGAGACTTAATGGACACACATATTGGAATTGGTTTATTATTGCCACATGTACTGAGGTACAGTGAAAAACTTGTCTTGCATACCATTCATACAGATCATTTCATCACATCAGTGCATTGAGGTAGTACAAGGTAAAACAATAACAGAATGCAGAATAAAGTGTGGCAGCTACAGAAAAAGTGTAGTACAGGCAGAAAATAAGGTACAAGGCCATAACAAGGTAGATTGTGAGGTGAAGTGTCCATCTTATTGTACTAGGGGACTGTTCAGTAGTCTTATAGCAGTGCGTATAATGCCTTAAGTGATCTACCCCAACACATTCACATATAATGACCATTCCACTTGAAGTTAGTTACTATAATATTTTTATTATATACACACACACACACACGATAGATTTTTGAATGCTAAGTGTTACAAACCTTTGTGATAGAGACTCCCAAAGATTCATAACCAACAGAATGAAGAAATTTCTCATCGCAAATGTGAAGTTCTGAACTTTTATTCTGAAACTAATATCAAGTTCTGGACTCCCCAATCTGAGGCAGTATCTTCCCACCACTACCAATCCCTTTACCAATACCATACGATTCAATGAGAACGTCTCTCCATGTTCCACTCTCAGAAATATGGGCCTGGTCTACTCAATCTCATGTTGAGGACAATCCCAAGAATTGATCCAGTGAACTTCAGTTGTACTCCTAAGCAATTGCCTTCTCAGATAAGGTGATCAAAAGTGTACGAAATACTGCAGTTGTGATGTCAGAAGGGACTACACTTTTTAACTTTTTATTCGTGAGGTATCATTGGACAACATTTATTACCCATCTCTAACTGCCTCTAGGCCAGAGTAGGTAAAAATAGCAAATGCAAGCCAATTAAGTTATTATAACAATCAATGGTTATAAATTCAAAGTTACCAGTTATCAAAGTTGCCACACTCATGGCTCTATGTGAACAGCCCAATTCTGTAACTATTATATTTGGCACCGAGAAAAGACTTCTTCACCCTTAATCTTCAAGCTTTTCATAACATAGGTTAATATATTATTAGTCTTTAAAGTGAATAATTTTTAACCTTCCAAACACATGACCACTACAGGAAAGGAACATTTATTGCCTCTCTCCAATTTCAATAAAGAAGCTAATGGTAAGTACCTATTTCAGCAGGAAAGGAATAAGACGGAGTGGAATGTGCAAGTCAGAATGTTCCCACACATCTTCTATCTTTGTCATTTTTGGTGGACTAGGTTGCAGGTTTGCCAAGTGCTATCAAAGCAGCCTTGGTGAATAATTAGAGCTTTTTGTAGATATATTCCAGGCTGAACTGTTTGTGACTCCTGATGCAGCCCACATGGTTCAATCTCTGGAATTTTCTGCTCCTAACCCTCCACCCCTCTCCCGTGAGGGTAAAGACCAGATCATTAAATGATCATCAAGGTGAAGGCAGATAAATATTTGAAAGATCAAGGAATTGAAGATTACGAGGAACTGGCGTAAGAGTTGAGATCAACATAGATCAGCAATGATTATATAGGTTTCTGGGGCCTGGTCCTATTTCCTTTCTCCTGCTCCTATTTGCTTGCGTTCTCTGAAATGGCCTAGCAAGCCACTCAGTTATAGCATTACTGCTACATTCCTACAGAGAAAGAATAAAGCCATACTGACCAGCCAGACTCAACCTAAGCCCCAAATTCAGACACAATAAAATCATTTCCAGCTCAAGTGACCTTGCAAGGACTTCCTGACAAAAATCTAAGAGCTGGTATCTAAATTGGGAGAGCTGTCTCACAGACCATTCAAGCAATATTGTCATACTCATAGAATCATACCCTAAGACAACTATTACAATCTCTGGGTATGTCTTGTCTCACCAGCAGACAGACCCACCAGAGATGGCTGCAGAATGGTATACAGGCAGGAGGAAGTAGCCCTTGGAGACTTCAATATCAGCTCCAAACCTCGAAGTCTCATGTCACAAAGTCAATAAAGTAAGAAAACCTCATCATGATTACCTCCACTCTCAGTGCTCTTCTATGTTGAATAGCATTTGCAAAAAACACTGACGGCAATAAAGACAAAGAATGTACTCTCAGTAGTGAGAGTATATCCATCACCAGGAAAGACTTGGTAGCACTACCAATGAGATGACCGAGTTCTGAAGGAAAGAACTCCAGGTTGGGTATGTGGCAAGTACTGTAAACTAATGAGAGAGAAAACCATATAGTCTTTTGTCTTACACCTCATGCCTCCCCTGAATTCTGCTTTGAAAACTGTAAATACTGTCTCCCTCCGATTCTGAGGAAGGATCACTGACCCGAAATGTTGACTGGTTTCTCTTTCCACAGATGCTAGTTGACTAACAAAGTTCTTCCAGCACTTATTTCTGGTCAAGAGATAACCCCAATTGATCTTGTCCTTACTATTCTACCTCTCACATATCCATCGGCCCATGGTAACAATGGCATCTACCTGAAAATGTGGAAAATTGCCCAGGTGCAATAAACAAATGCAATCTGGTTAATTATGCTCAACCCATCTATTCTCAATCGACAGCCAAATGATGGAAGCCATCATCAGTGTAAAGAAGCTTGCTTGGACCACTCTGCACCAGAGAGCACCACAGGCTTGGTCCAATTGAATTCTACAAGTGAGAGAAGGTGCCTGACAAAATTGAAATCAAAGGGCAAAGAGAAGACACACCAGTGGTTGGATTTATGCCTGCGTAAAGGAAGATCATTATGGTTGATGGAAATCAATCATTCCAGCCTCAGGATATCCAGGAGTTCCTAGATCCAATCATCTTCAGTTGACAGAATTCACACAGGAAAACAGCACATTTTCCTCTTTCCCCAAACTGGTCAGGAAATTAGTAATCTAACTTTCATGAGTTTGCTGCTTTCTAAACATTTTAACATAGCATCCTGCAATAACAACATTTAAGTAATTCTCAAACCTAATAAGCCCCACCGTCTTGGAATAGGAGAGGTGCTTCACCTGGTTTACAGTTAGCCCTTCTCTAAGGACCAGGGACTCAGTATCTGAATCACCATCAGCCCATGTCCTGGTGGAATCAGCTGGCACAACACAAGCCACATTTCATACTACAAATCATTTGTTCACTCAGGATATTCTTCACAAGAAAGTAACCTGTAATTTCAAAGCTACACACATGAAGTTACTTTGCATCAGTATTTACCAGGGAGGAGAAATAGGAGTATAGTGAAAATAGAGTGGTGCATGCTAATATGCTGGGACATTTTGAGATTGAGGAGATAGTGCTGGGTCTTCTGAAAAGTATTAAGATGAATAGGTCCCCAGAGACTGATGGCATATTTCCCAGAATATTGAACAAAGCAAGAGAGGAGATTGCTTGGGCTTTGACAAGGATCTTTGTGTGCTCACTAGCAACAGGCCAGGGCCCGGAGAGTAGCAAATGTTGTGTCTTTGTTCAAGAAGGGAAATAGGGATAATCCAAGTAATTATAGGCCAGTGAGGATACTAAGGGATAGGATTTATGCACATTTGGAAAGGCATAGCCTGCTTAGGGACAGTCAGCATGGCTTTGTGCGGGCAGGTCATACCTTACAAACTTGACTGAGTTTTTTGAGGAGGTGACAATGGTCCTTGATGAGGGTAAGGCAGTGGATGTTATCTATAGACAGGCATTTGATAAGATCCCTCATGGAAGATTGATTCAGAAGATAAAGATCCACGGGATCCAGGGTGAATTGCAAGTTTATATTCAGAACTGGCTTGCCTATAGAAGACAGAGTGTAGGGGTGGAAAGCTGTTACTCTGGCTGGAGGTCTGTGACCAGTGGTTGGCAAGGATCAGTGCTGGGATCTGTTGTTTGTGATAGATATCAATGATTTGGATGAAAATGTGGATGGATGGATTAGCAAATTTGTGGATGACACCAAGATTGGTGTTGTGGACAGTGTAAAGGACTATCAATGAACACAGCAGGATATAGATCAGTTACAGATATGGGCAGGTGGAGTTTAATCCAGGCAACTGTGAGGTGTTGCACTTTTGGAGGTCAAATGAAAGGAGAAAGTATACAGTTAATGGTAGGCCCCTTACTGTCATTGAAATACAGAGGGATCTTGGGGTCAAAGTCCATAGTCCACTGAAAGTGCATGCACAAATGGATAAGGTGGTGAAGAAGGCATATGGCATGCTTGCCTTCATTGGTAGGAGTGTTGAGTACAAGAGCAAGGAAGTCATACTGCAGCTACTGTATATAAAACTTTAGTCAGGCTGTACCTGGAGTATTGTGTGCGGTTCTGGTTGCTCCGTTATAGGACGGATGTGGAGACTGCAGAAAGGATGCAGAGAAAGTTTACCAGGATACTGCCTGAATTGGAGAGTATGAGCTATAAGGACAGGTTGGACAAACTTGGGTGGTTCTTCCTAAAGTGTTGGAGTGAGGGGAGACCTGATAGAGGTTTTTAAAATTATGAGAGGCATAGACAGGGTAGGTAGTCAGACTCTTTTCCTCAGGGTAAGAATGACAGAACATCCTTTTAAGGTTAGAGGAGGGAAGTTTAAAGGCAATGTGAGGAGCAAGTTTTTTTTACACAGAGTGGTAGGATTACAAGGGGTAGTAGTGGAAGCAGGTAGTGTGGTGGAGTTTAAGAGGCTTTTAGATACATGAATATGGAGGGATATGGATGATGCACAGGAGGAGGACATTTAGTATAAATTGGCATCAAGATTGGCACAACACTGTGGGCTGAATGGCCTGTCCAGTGCTGTTCTGTTCTATGTTTTATGAAAGAATAATCAGTGATGCTATTGGCTGTTTTTATATGCTAGATTGAGAAATTTCAAAGCTAACAATTAATTGTGTAACTATTAAAGACAATGGATTAAGAAGTTAGATATGAGACGTCTAATTATAGAGTCATAGAGCCATACAGCACGGATACAGGCCCTTCAGCCCAACAAGTTCATGCTGACTATGCTGCCCACCCGAGTCCCAATTTCCTGCATTCTTCAGGGACCAAAAAAAAGTGGCAGACCACTTTGTATTCATACATTTACATCCCAAATCCAGCTAATGATGAGCTGATTGAGGATTCCTTTTTTTTCAAACATTTGTTTTACTTTTTAAAATCTCTGATTCTGACAATATAGAAAAGCACATTAGAAGTAGGTCATTTTAAAACCATTGGTTCATTTCTCTTTCTGGATTTCATTTGCAGTTCTCAATTAAGTTTACCTTACCTTGCTGATTAGTCTTTTCTGATGCTTGTAACAACTTAGAGAAACTTGTAAGAATATTCCAACTTAGTTCAAATTATTGCAGAGTGAGACTGCTATATTTAAAAAAAAGAAATTGGGATATTGCCGTGGGTTTTGCCTTTGTGAAAAAGTACTTTGTAAACTTTGGTTTTATCAGGAGATGGAGTAGAAAAAGTTGGTGCCTTAGATCTTGTATATAGTTAATACCATGATGTATGAAAAAGGTTGTTATTTGCATTGTTACCATTTTCTTTTATTCCGATAAGTTTCAGCTAATAATGAAACAATTAGTTAAAATAGTTATCAGCATTTTAGGTGATTTGAAACATGCATGGTGTAGATATATGAAGAGGGTCAATTATTTACAGAGTTCAGTGCTGATAAATTAAAACTAGGGTAAAACTGCATGAAGTATTTCGTTACAAATTGAGAAGTTATCTTTGGGAGCTTTCAAAGATCTAACTTGTTTACATTTGTTTATAAGTTATTTGTATGTATGACATGTTCAGTCACTAGTCCAATATGTTATAGTTGTCATTTTAAACCTACTTTATTCAGCAATTTGGTGTTAAGGAGGTTTTTATTTTAATTTTATTTTGGAACATGGGGTACTCTCACAATGCTGTTTGGAAGGAATTCCAGGATCTAGATCAAATGAATATGAAGGAAAGATGATGCATTGCCAAGTGAGGACGGTGTATGACTTAGAGACAAGCCTGCAGGGTGACCCTGGGTGCCTGCTGCCCTTGTCCTTCTTGATGGTGCAAATTGTGGGTTTGTGCCTGTGATGTGTGAAGCTGTGCCCACACCTTACAATTAACACGTAGACTCTCTCACTGGAGCCTTCAGATGGAGACTGTCAATTCTGGCTCAAACCCTTAAAGGTCAGGAAGGCTTCAACTGAAAAAGGAAGATGAAGTTATCCTTTCTGGTAGGTTACTTGTTCATTCATAGTTAAATATATTGCTACCAATACATTCGGAAATATCTTCCCCACTTTACAAACCCACATCACTCAAACCAATCCCTTGCACAATCCCATTCAACACATATCTCATGCAACCCACACATTTCCTGACGTCCAAACAACTCAATCCCCATGAACACTCACCATCCCACACAATTACATCGCCTTGTCTAACCCCCACACAACTCTCCCGTCCTGTCCAATCACTCCGCCCAAACCATCCGCCTAACACCAGCGTGCCTGTGATGAATTAATTAACTGGGGTCGGGCTCCTAAGTGAACGCTGCCCTTTCCCAACCTGCAGCATCAGTTTTGCCACCTGAGCCATCTGGAGCTCGTTTTTGTTCTTGTTAAATACACGTGAAATATACATGAAAAGATCAGGAAAGTGAGTTGAAGATCTCATTTACCCATTTGTTCCAAGTGCTCAAAAATACACCACGTAAAACAGGTGAATTATTGCTGTTTCTGTTAGCTCTCTTAAACTGGTCCGTCCGACGCGTCAGGATTTGTCCCGTTAAGTTTTATTATATGTGCTTCAGAAAGTGCTGTCATTCACTATATATTTTAGTGCAGCAGCTGACCGACCACTGGTGTTTTGCGGAACATCTACCGTGCATTTACAAGCAATGTCCGCAGCTGCACTGACGTCAACTCGACTCCTTGGATGTTATATAAAGCTGGGAGCGATCCCATGGAGTTGAAGCGCCAGCAGACCCCCCAGCCAATGACCCATCCCTTCCAACTCTAGACGTTTTCTACTTACAGCGCCAGGACAGACAGGTGAGTGAGCAAACATTTTACTCCGCTCCTGCACTGATAACTGCGGCTGCACCGATTCTGGTCCGACAGAATTAAACTCGTATCTATAGCTGTTCAGTGCTTGAGCACGTTCACAAGTACTTCGTGACTTCCAGTATCGGGCAGGTAAGTAAGGGGGCAAACATCGACTCCGTTCCTGCACTATGTGACAGGGGCCGAATGAGGTAACTCTGGGAAACACAGCAGGCATGGGGATTTCAATCATAGGCTCCCCCTCGCCATCTGTTTATCTAAACGGGAGACTTTGATTCAAAAACTATATGGCTATGTTGTATAACATTCTGGTGTACTTAAAGCTCTTCTATTATAGAGGCTGAGAGTATAAATTGGTGTGAGCGCATTGCTTACATTTCTATTGAATTTTAAGTTGCAAAAGTAACCTAATAACCTAGAGAGGAAAATAGGGCAACAGAAACTGATCTGTGCAGGATTTCTAAAGATTGTAGCTATTATGATAACATTATACTAACATATGGGCAGTTGAATTACAAAAACTGGTTTGATATTTGACCCAATTGTCTCATATTTTATTTTGCTCCAACATGCAACTTTAAATCGGCGGGACCCCAGAAATGTAGAATACAGGAGACAGTGAAATCCTCCTTCCACTGGTGGAGTATTTGCCTTTTCTTTCCAAACACAATGCAATTCATTCGACTTTGGTTACTAACCTTTTAATGTAAAATAGCTCATTTTTATCCTTCTGCAACTCTCTTCTGCAAATGGCAATTAAAGCTAGGCCAATTGTTATTATGAAGTAAGGAACAGATTTTTGAAGAAAAGATATTGACGGGAAAAAGTTGGTATATGGAATTAGGTCTCAAATTAGTTGTGATGTCTTTGGATGGTAGAGGTCCAGTACTTAGCTTACCCCAGTGTTCCTTTTTCTTAAATAACCAAATCTCGAAATCCTTCACTCCAAAGTTAAATAATCAAACAGCAATGACCAAGTACGTGACTTAATAAGATATGGGCGGCAAAGAGGCTGATGGAGCTGCAGTTCCAGTGACCTGGGTTCAATCCTGATCTCTGGTGCTGTCTGCATGGAATTTGCACATTTTCTCTGACTCCATGGGTTTCCCCTGGATGCTCTGGCTTTCTCCCACATTTCAAAGACACGCAGCTTGTACGTTAATTAGGCACTATAAATTGCCCCTATTGTGCAGGTGAGTGGTAGATTCTTGGTGAAAGTTGACAAGAATGTGGGGAGAAAAAAATATTAGTGTAGGATGAGTGTTGGTGCAGACTTGGTGGACTAAGAGGCCTGTTCCCGGGCTGTATGACTCTGATTCTAACTAAATAACCAAGATTTTTTAAAGTGCTTAAACTATAGTTCTGACTTTAAAGAAACTTTGTGATAGACTGCCCAAATATTAGTGGTTAAAAAAATATTGCACTGTCGTATTAAATCAAGATATTTTATACCAATCCTGTTGTTATTGATTATTTAATTTTACAATATTCAAAAACATTTACTTCTCCATGTGAGCATAGTTTAGTACTTTGCAAAATCTAGATTAATTTGAATAGATATTATGTGGCTGATTTTAAAAAAACTAGATGTTTATGATCTTTAAGAAAAGTTATCTATGTATCTTGGTAGTGATACTTTGACCATAATAACGTCGTAAAGTATCAGAAATGATGAACTATTCTCCTGATATACTTGACAGAAAGAACAAAAATGAGAAGCACTGATCAATTTTGTCACAAGCAAATTTATGAATCATAGAATTGCAAACCAAACTGGAAAGAGGAAATGTTTTATGTCTTGGGATGGGGTGACATAAGGCAATGAAAATATTTCCTGACTGGGTGCTTGTGGTAAATCATTTGAATATCTTGAGATATTTAATTCAAAATGACTAAAGAATGTTTTGTGACAGATGTTAAATAACATTAAAGGAAATTAATGTGTTCTTTGCAGAGCAATATGACTGGGTACAGAGAGAGGTAATTATTGGTGGAAAGATTTTAAATGTTTGAGAAAATGTGTCTGTTGATTCCTTTTCAAATAGTCAACTCAATTCCTATCTGAAAGGGTTTCTTCCAACAGATTGTTTCTGAACTACTTTACAGCACTTTTTATGCAAACATTTTTAAAAGAGCTACACTTAAGGACAAACCTCACAATGATGTTGACATCCAAATTAAGTGTATAAAGAAATTATACACTTTTTATTATCAAGATCCTACAATATATCCTGTTTTTTTAAAAAAAAATCATAGATTAAGGAATGGAAATGTGTCAGGATTTTGAGCACGTATCTCTTTTAAGTCCTGAGCTAACATTTCCCATGTCTGCATTGATGCAGTCAGAGTTCTATTTTTAATGGAAATGTATCAACATGGTTACCATTAAGAATTCCATCAGTTTGAGAATATATGCATCACTTGCTTTGCAAACAGTGTCACCTATTACATTGAGAGTACTGAAATATCATTCTTGTTTGCTTGCGTTCAACTGAATATCTGTTTATTAATATATACAACTTCTTTATAAATACAAGTCTGTTTGGAAATGTGTTTTCATGAATAATAATCTGAATCAATACTGAAAATAATATAGCAGTGTTGCAGAGAACATCATCAACACTATTTACTGTCTATTATCTTTCTGCTTAATCTGAACTGTCAGTAAAAGACAAAATTGTTCACTTTTTGTGTAAAATTACATTCTAAACAATGAAAAACTGTAATCAGTGTGTGTCCAAGTCAAAGGATTTATAGCAAGTAATAAGAAAGGTATTTTAAAAATTGCTTTTTTATCCAGTGGATTCAACTACAAGAGGAAAGATGTTATGTTACACAATGCAAAGGTTGATAAAAGTACATCATTTAAGAATAACATTTGTTGGAATTGAGCATCACTGGTGAGGCCAGCATTATCACCCTTAATTGTATTAACATGGTGATGGTGAGCGGCTGCCTAAGTAGATAGGTGACAGATGCAATTTTATGTAGAGAAGTATGTAGTATATTTTGGGCAAAATCACTGGAAGTATAATGAAGGCTGTGTAGGAAGTGGAAGATCTAAGTGTACAAATGTATTATTTAAATGCAAAGGATATTTGAAATTATATTTAGGATATATAAAGGGAGACTGAGCAAAGAGGTGCAGATCTCCAGTTGCTAACCTCTTCACATACGTACATTTTGTTAGACAGCAGTCTTATTAATAACTCAGATTTTGCATCAGTAGTGAAGAAACGGTACAATGCTTTCCACCTTCAAATAAGCTGTCTATAAAGTTTAAACAAGAGGTCAGGCTTGCTTTCACAATGTCAGTTTGAATTCCATGCATTCTATAAGGGATCTGAGAAGTCTGTTCTTTTAAAAAAAGACCAGACACCCAGATAGAGGGATCCTCCCTGGCTGCAATGTATGAAATTTAAATTCTCATTGTACACAGCAAAGATTGGATCAGAAGGGTGGGATTAAGGGAGAAGCTTAAATAAGAAAATAAAATCTTCAAAAACCGTTTAAATGTAGCATTTTTGAGGAAATGAGGCTCTGCATTTTGAAAAGTAATTATTCAGGACTGCTCAGTTATTATTGCTCTTTTTAAAAAAGAAACTCAGTAACTGTTGATTGTAAAAAGACTTGAATTTTCTGTTAATCTCGGAAAGGTAATTTCTACGATCATTCCATGGATGAAAATTGCAAGAGTGCACCCTGTGATAAAACAGGCTATTACTGATGGCAACCTTTGGATTATGCATTTACATACTCTGCAGGTTGCTGCCAGTTTTCCCAGCAGTAGAAGCAAGTGCAGACAGCCTTGCTATTATTACTATAGTAAATGCAGTGTCAATTTTTTTAAACAATTATCTGATATTAAGGAACATAATCTTCATTTTGAATCTTTTGTTAATTTGAAAACCTAAAAATAGGCTAATGAGATTTAATATTGAAAAGTGAAGTAGTCATCAATGAGGCACAGTATATTGGTAATTGAAATGAGTTATTTTGGTGATATAAGCAGTTAGAACCTTGAAGGAGTCTTTGGGACGATAACAATTCCTCTCAGCACTTTTCCTACAACACCCTACAATGAATTAGAATAGTTTAATTGCGACCAGAATTCTGAGAAGAATAATCCCGAGCTTGCCTGCAATCAATGTCCCCGGTCTCTCAGACCCATATTGTCTGGGTTCCTGGGAGCTATCCAGCTA